>BMAV01010666.1:258180-271800 GCA_019973955.1 Trichonephila inaurata madagascariensis | reverse complement strand
TGAGAAAAAGGGCTTTAAAGTTTTACACTTAATTCGGCTTTTCTCAAATTGTGGGGCGCGCCTCTTCTTAGGGGACATGATAACTGTAGGAGAGGGAACGAGTATATTGAAAAGTTGAAAACAAACGATTATTTAAGAAAAAAAATTAATTTTTACTCAAAGTAAACAAACAAAATACATTCTAACACGATAAAAAATAAAATACACATTTACACAGATATATTACACTTATAAATGTATCAGCGCTACACAATGTGAGTATTTTGTAATTAATTTAACACTACTAAGTTAACAACAAGTTTAATNATACACATTTACACAGATATATTACACTTATAAATGTATCAGTGCTACACAATGTGAGTATTTTGTAATTAATTAAACACTACTAAGTTAACAACAAGTTTAATAATTGCCAGTGACTCCATGTGATTGCCATATATAAAATTATATACAAAAAATTTACACTTGTTAATTTGTACGGCTTATAATTAATCCCTTAGCTGCCGATTTAAAGTTTCGCGATTAGCTTCCCAATCTAACCGTTTTCCACGTAGGAGCGCGTATGTGGTGTAATGGGGGGGGGGGGGGGAGGAATGAAGAAGCAATAATAATAATAATAAACTGTGAAATAAGTAAATCCTTTGCAAACATTGTCAGGTTTCACTTATTGCATTCCAAAGAATTCGGAATAATTTTGTGGATAGCAGTTCACAGAAGACATCATACTTCGGAAAAACGTATATATACGTCAGGGGAAATTAACGCTTTGGCTGAGTGAGATCTTTATATACGCCGGTGGCACTTAAGAGGTTTAAGCCGTATCGTAGTTTTAGCATCAGTGTAGTATTATTGAATTTAATACATTGTTATTGTATGGAGGGGGGGGGACGATGAAAATTATGATTGAATATTGAGTCGCGAATATTTAAACTTTGAGAAGCACTGACTTAATTTGAGAAAATAAATTTTGAAACCCACATGCTAAAATTCTTCAGGATCATAACACGTGCATCCCTGTTGCTTAAACATTTCAATTTCCTTAGTCTTTAAAAAATTTTTTTTTGGCTCTGCGAGCCTCAAAAGGTGATGCTAAGCTCATCTTTCTTGACATAAAGATTCGACAATTGTTACGTTCAGCCTTTGATATGCAAACATTTTTATCAATTTTTAAGCCAAATTTTTCTCTAAAATAATAATGAGTATTTAACTTCCTTCACATTTAACATGCAGCAATCTCTGCAATCTGAAGACCAGAACCAATCGTCTTAAAACAAAACTTTCAAATTAATGGATTTAAACTCTCATTTGGGTTCTGTGTCTTACCTCCTAAACATTTCTTCAGGACTGCAAGATGAGATAAGTCTGAAAATACAGGCTTAATTACATCTCGAACAGCTTTACCAATTCAAGGTTTGTGTTTATAATTTTGTAAATTATTATTAATTGCAGCATTATACTTACACCATGTATTTGGAATTTCAGGACAAAACTAGTGCATTGGTTCATCATCAATACTGCAAGAATGACCTCAAACAGCTTTCGGCATTTTTTTACACTAGTAGAATTAAATTGAATAGCATTACCATAGCAATGCGCAAGCTTATCAATTAAACTATCAGTTAACCTACCTATACTGCCTGTAGTTTTACCATCAGATAATTTCTTTTTACCATATACTAATTTAGGCTTCCGAAGTCTTGTACCCATTCTCTTTTACACATGGCCTACACATTACATTTTCTGAATAAGATGGTCATCACCGTATGGCTTGTTTTCAGAAAAGGGTATTGAATGTTTATGTGTCGAATATGTAGCTCGAATATTTCAGATTGTGAAGCTTTTCTGATCAATTTAAAATCCTCAACATCCCGTCAACCTCCACCTTGCCAGCAGAGCCAGAATAATTTTTTCCACATGAAATCTGATACACTTTTTGCCATTTTTTGTACTTGATACCAAACTTTACCCCCTTCTAACTGTCACATCTTTTGCAAAATGAGGACAACACTTCCCGATTCAAAACCTTACCTGCTTTGACTCCTATACTTATTCATACTCCAATCAACGATGAATGTCCTCTCGTCATCCAGGTCCCATCACCACTTACCGTTAAAAGGTTATCAGGTGACGAAGAATTTTTTTCTACAGCTGCCTTTTTCATGTTTTCTTCGGCCACTTTCTTCGTAACAAGTGAACGTTTATTATTAATAACCATATGATTTTTGTTCAACAGGATTAAGAAGACTCATTACAGCACAAAAGCTTTTTTAATGACTCTAAATTTGGCCTATGCATCTCATTGCTAAAATTGATCTGTTAATTTCTAGGGCATTATTTTTATTCCCAATGTTTTCATAGCTTGAAAAAGTACAAACACTCCCACAATTTTTACAACGTATTTCAAAATTCAAACATAAACCACGAGAGTATTTTTCATTAATTGTTAATGGTTTATGACATTTTAAATAACATGATAATGGCAAAATAGAGCTAAGGGTGGAAATAAAACCAAAAATAAGATATCCCCCCTTTGAAGTTTTTACTTACTTTAACAAAATTTGACTTTAATGAAGTCTGAATTCCTGAGATTGTATTACTGGAAGCACACTTTTTCCTTTCTGCAACATGTGAATGAGGACATAATGTATTTGTTTTCACTAAATTTTCTTCTCCTGGGGCGTTTGCCCGATGGTCTTTTCTGAGTGTTATCCATTTCATGAATCAAATGATAAATAAAATGCTACAAATGCTACAATTTGGATAGGCGATTTCAAACAACGAACTAGCATTACCACAACAGAATGAAAACATATCAGAAAGAATGTTTTGAGATGCAAGCTTCCTTTTTATTCACCTAAGTGTTTAAAATATTTCATGAGGCTTCTTAAAAACAGAAAAATGAAACGTATGCGGAAATAAAGAATAAGTGGGCGTGGCATGTGTCCATTTAAACCCTGATATTACTTAATTGCTGTTTAGAATTTTTTGAATAGCTTTCGAAGTTTTTGGATCATTATTACGTGGTTGGCATCAAAATGTTCAGAAGAAAATGAGAAACAACATATATTTTTTTTCGAAAGTTCGAAAAATTCCAAGATTAACACTCCTGAGACCTCGTAAGCTAAAGAAAGGAATACTAGTTTTTTTTAATGTATGTCAAAGTGAGGTATTCATACTTTTATTGAGAAATAGAGTTTATAAAATTTACTGATAATTTTATACTTAATCAAAAAATGATTTAAAATGTAGATTCAAATTATTATTATTTTCTTAAGAAATAATAAAGATGTAAAGCTCTCGATATTTTGTTTCTTCTAATTACTTACTTAATATTTTAATTTTCCATACTGTATTGAATATGAATTATAAAGAACATACAGCTAGTTAACTTTTTCCGTGTTTGAAATCTCCGATTCCCCGAATATAATTAAGAAAACAATTACTTGTGTTTGGATTGCTTCTGGGAATTGGTAAACATGAGACTAATTAACTGAAGTATATTTCCAAGATGTTGAGAAATACTCTCTAAAATAATCTTTTACACTTGTGAAAAGATAAATATTTTCAATCAACTAATTAATTTTCCCAATTAGAGATTAAGAGATGCTACAGAAATAATCTTCAACTTGAGGTTAATCGAAATTAATCAACCTAAAAGAAGCGGAAAGCAAACACCAGTTATAGAAAAAAAATTGCATTGCATTCAAGTATCCGTTGTTTGAGTCGCTTTGACTACCATCATAAGTTTCAATTAATTACCTGTTTTCAATAAAAATCTTATCGTTAAACTTCTTTTTTTTACTTTTTCCTCTCGATAGCAACTAAGAATAGAATTCCACATAAAATTAAAAACCAAGTTTAATTTAGTTCTGAATGTACTTGTACAAACGATTTTAAGAAATGGATGTGAAGAGATCTGCAAATACAGAATCAATAGAAAAAAATGAGTCTGTGCTAAATAAAGCGCAAATATAGTAACATAACTTTTAGATTAATTGTTTGATTTTGATCTTCTCCATTGTGCATTTTCCGTGCGACTTAAAGTATCCGACTACGTTCGGAACCGTGATTTTGCAAAAGCTTAAAAACGAATATTTTTTTTAATATTTAGTGTCCCTTAGATTAGAATACACATATGAAATTGTTTTAAGCATATTGTTACAATAAAAAATTTGTTCAATGCAATTTTTCGGCAAAAAATGAATTTAGGATTATTTATTTTCAAAACAGTCTCCTTTTATAGAAAATGCTTCTATAATAATTGTACTTTGCCTATATATAGCTCAGGCCTCTGTACAGAGTCTGGACTAGGATGCTTGAAATATTTAACTTAGAAGTGGATTTATTCATAATTTAATACATCCGAGTGGAGAAATTTTAACAAAAAAACACCGATAATTATTTCAATGGGTAGTAACTCTGAAAATAATGTGATTTTTTTTTATAAAATCCTTGTTTAGGCTCTCTGGAGAAATCTTAGCCATATATATGCAAAATATTATTTTTACAGAGGCATTTTTCATAAAAGGAGAAAATTTTGAAAATAAATAATTCCAAGTTCATTATTTGCCAAAATATTGCATTTAAATAATTTTTATTGTAGTAATATTTTAAAAAAATTATACGCGTATTCTGATCTAAAAAACACTAAATATTTAAAAAACTATTCGTTTGTGCGCTTTTACAAAACTGCAATTCCGAACGTAGCCGGATAGCTTAAGTCAAGTATCACTAACCACCAATAAAACGTGCGTAACATTTTAGCTTTGGTTTGTTTCACTATATATGATGCATGTAAGACATAAGCATTAAAATTTAATATTAAACCAACCATAAAATTGAATACAGTAAAAATTGAGAAGTACGTACGCATTTTACCGTTGGATAGTTTCGCCAAGTCAAAAGATGTCGCCAAATACTATTATCGTTGTTATTGTTTTGAGTTATGCGCGAGAATGGTTTTTCAATATTTTCTGCAATTGACGGCTATTGCTTTGAAGAAATCCTTCAAAGGTATAATACATAATAGATATATATGACTGGAAGTAATATAATAACAGTATTGTTTTTAGATTATTTTGTGTCTCTCTCTTTTTGAAAAGTTTTGATCAACATTACTTTTATCAACACTAAATATATTCTCAGCATATTGCATTTCCATTGTCTCTCAATTTGAGGCTTAGACTATCACTAAATTCAAATTAGACGTAAATAGGTTCACCTATGCGTTGAAAATTTAGGTTTATAATACTGTTTACTAATCAGCATTTTGCTTTAAAAATGTCTATGAAAATATTTTTTTACTTCCATATTCGTTCTCGGAAAATAAATATCAAATTTAAATGCATTAATTTAAAAAGAAAAATTCTTCGCATTGCATCTTTAGGTAAAAAAGCAATAATAAATGATGAAAGAAATGCGATGAGTAGTGTGAAAATTGATACCTAGTATGGATAACGACAATTATTTTTCTGGGCCTTATACATTCCAATTTTAACGTAATGTGGTTAAACGTTCAGAACACACGTTCAAAGTACTTTTTAAAGTTAACATACTAAAACATTATGAAAGTACTTTTTGGGGGTATCAATAGCAATGAATATTAATATTTAACGAGCAATGTTTAAAATGAATTATTTAACTTTCACAAAAATCCCAATTATAAGTAAACTAAAACCTTATAGCTGTTAGAGAAGAAAATAATAAACTTATATTATTAAAAGTATTACTAAAATAAACTCCATACATTTACCGAAAGAATGTACAAAAAGTTTAAGCCTTTTATTAAAATCTAAATATTTTGAAGGTGCTCGAATAAATATTGTAAAAAATGTAGCGTATTTATAAAGCTATTATTGAAAAAACAGACCATAACTCAAAATATATTTATACAATAAACATGTGTTCATACATTTCCTAGAAAAAATATCATGCTCAAAAAGTTTCATAGAAATACATTTGTAATATTCTGAATTATCTGGTTTTGTACTACTTATATATATATAAATGCTTACGTCTGGTAAATTCAAGACACATTTCTGATTTTTATAACATTCTGAAGTTTACTGTAACTCGGCCTCTATGTAAGGCAAAGATAATACAATACATGTTTTATAACGCCCCAAGCGATTACTCTACTCAATAAATTTGTTTAAAAAACTTGACTGAATAATAATACGTAATAAATGTAAATTACAGTTTTACAATTTAAGCAAAGGGTATGAACAGTTGAATAATTTGGACAATGGAGGTTGGTTCACCGTCCAGGAAGTAACACCTCCTCCTCCCCTAGTACTTTTTTTTTAAAATAAAAGTAAATATTTAGATTGCTGTATAAGCCTTTAGTATACCTTTTAAAAGCATATATAAACTGAAAAGTGTTTGTGTTTAACTAGTAAATATACTTTATTCTCTTTGTTTAATTTATGAAACCTTGTTTCGTTAAATTAGTTACTATATGCATTGTAGTACAGGAATGAATACGAAACATTCAACAATAACAATTTTTAATTATTTTAAATTGTTCCAAGGAAGAAAAGAAATGCATTATGTGGCAGAATTCTATTTAATTTAATAACAATAGAATGAATCCTTTGGGCTTCTATGTTGATTATTGAGTTTTAACAGTTGTTGTCTTTCAACAAATTCACATTTTGTTTAAATATTTTTAATCTAATATTACAGTGGCAATTTTAATTATAGTTAAAAGGCTGTTTTATTTAAATTTTTCCTATTACCTTTCCTTTTTTGTGTACTATTTTACTGCATTTTTTATTGAAATAATGTTTGTTAAAAAAGTGCATTATTTTATTTTTAATTCCAAAACTGTGAAATCCCCTTGCTATATTTTTAACTCTATATTTTGATCTTTATTTAATTTTTTTACTTAAACCTCCCTATATTTTTTTTCTTAGTACATATTTTTACATTTTTCATTTTATTGGATGTTTACTTTATGTAACCATTATTTTTTTTCACATTATATATTGTTGTGAATGGGGAAAATATTACTTTTCGCAGAAAAACTGTAACATTTACATTGAATTACATTAGGTTTCCATAAATGACATTTTTTTTCCGATCAATGTATTGTTACGAATTTTATGTAATTAATGTTTAGTTTCATCTTAAAGTATAGTCAATAATTTACATCTGCATGTTTTATACTTTAATATTATTTACTGTAGCATTTATTTCATGGTAAAACATTGTAATATTCACAAGCGATGCCGTCCCTTACATTACAATGGCAATGCGAATTATTTGCGATACAGCTAAAAGTTGGCATCAGTTTTGGCGACAAAATTCAGTGACTTGATGACCCTTTTTGGCGACATGGTAACTTTTCTAGCTGTGACCCTATGGGTGCTTCTGGAAATTACAGGACAAATCCTTAGCCTCACCATCTGTAACATAAGAGAATTTTTCGAGAAAGTGCAGGTCCATTAAAAGTAGTCACTTGTAGAAACTGAGTTAGTGGTACTTCAGCTGTTGAAAAGTTCACTAGCGAGTGATTACGTACGGATAATCTTTAATACTGACGGGAGGCTGGACGCGGTCCTCTTTTTTCTGATAATTTCTATATGAGCCCCCCCTTGACCGGATGACATTCCTTCGGAAAGGGTCTGTCAATATCTTGGGACCCTTGTTGAGGTCGAAAATTTCATAAATCTTATAGAATGTAACTTTGCGCGATTGGGAATATTCAACTATGGACTCAGCTTGGAAGACAGTAGTGAGTTCTGCCCAAGAATTTGCAGGTGATTCGGTTCACTATTTAATGAGACGCGCTCCCATTTATGTAGACTTTTTCCCATCCAACTTCCACCCCATAACACCATGTAGAGGAAAGTCAATTGCTAACCCCCCCTCCCATGGACACAGGTCAGCCAGGCTCCTCTCATTCTCACTTAAAGCTAAGTTCGTCATCCATCCGGTATAGTGGTTAGCGACGCTGACTGCAGTGCCGTAGGGACTGGGTTCGAATCCCGGAGAAAACATGGATGTTTGTAAATGTATAGTGCCTTCATGGCATGGGGGTACTCTAAATAGCCGTCGAGCAGTAAGTTCTCTCATGCAGTTGGAGGAAGGGGAAGAGAGGTGGGAGATCCCTTACCCAACCCAAGGTTGTTCTCCCTCTAAATTGGGGTGGAACCGAGACACATCGATCTGTCACCTGTATGTTGCCCAAAGCTACGGCTAACGACATGCGTCATATAGCCTTATAGATGAATTTCATGGGCGTCATATAGATGAATTTTGTGGACCTCGATCTGACCTTTGCCTATCAGGTGGCATTAGTAACAACATAACAACCTAAGTTTTCTCTTATTGTATTGTTTTTTGTAAATGTAAAATTTTAAATGTGCAATAATAAATTTAATTTTAACTTAAATTAATGTTCGCCTAATTTTTGAGTAATTATTCTAGTTAAAATTTGTTGATTTAACATTGGCCATGATGCGATTAAGCCAATCTGAACTTGGGTTATTTAGATTGTGAAAATATAATTTAATGGCCTCGCATCGATATTATGTGCTTGTATTTTTAGACACTAATAGTAATGTCTAACTGTTGTAAAAGATGTGAAAACCTTCTTGGACATTGTACGAATTTTATTTTGTGTATCCTGTATTTTTAAGGATTATTTCTTAAGGAACTCTTTTGTTCATTGGAACTGATAGCATATATAAAATCCATTAACCCCGATCTACGTAACAAAATTTTAACGTTACAAATATTTGCACAAGCAGGAGAGAACTGTTCGCACAAAGGAAATCATAACCCCCAGTAAAAGATTTTACGAAAGCATTAGAAAAAAACTTATTATATGCACATTATATTTCTTTCTCTGGGAATGTTATTATACTTAAGAGAAGTATATAACTCTAATCAGTGGTGCAACCGCCCATGAGGGTCAAGGCCTACTGTACCCACCTCAGTATACATGACCATTGGGCACTGAGGTACATGAGCAGATGTACCGATCACGTGGTCAGTCTGAAGCGAAACCTCCAGAGTTTAGATCTCAAGCAAGCTTGGTACTCATGTATCGACACACTGAAGGAATGAAAGAATCGACCTTGCCCAGCTTGAGGGTAGAAACCAGGACCTGTGGTGTGGAAGCACGATACGCTACAACTCAGTCACTGGGTCTTAAGGGGACGCGGTACGATTTAAACAAAAATCTTTGATTTTATGGTTTTTACAATTTTTTTCCTTGTAACCTTTGTATATGCAATACGTAAGACAGAATATTTGCTCAAAATATCACAAAAAGCAATCCATTTAATTTTTTAAAAAAAATTTTAAAAATTTATGAGGTAATTTTAAAACGCTACTCCTCGTACAATAATTGACGTACATCCAAGAGATTTGATTTACATATTTGTCAAACCATGTACAACAAAAGTTGGTATGGGTTTGGGGATAACATGATTCAAATTCCTAAAAAATTTTTTTTATGAATTATGAAAAAATCCCTAAAAAACGTATAAATTCTAAGTTCAAATATTTTAAAAAAAATAAGTATTGCTTTGATTCAAAAATGCATACCAAATTTTGTTATACATATTAATAGCAATCTACAAAAAAAAATTTAAAACATTTCATGCAATAGAAAAAAAGCCTTAGCATTTTAAATGAAAGAAAACAAACGATTTTTTTTGTTCTGAGATAAATCAATTTAAAGTTTTTATTTACTATAAAAAGATATATATAAGTGCAATAAAATTACTAAAAAATTACTGTATATACTACATGCACATGACAAAAGTTTTATAAAGGTATTATATGAAAATTATAATTTTATATGTTTAAAATTTAAAATTTTCAGTACCTTACATTTTTAAAAAATTGCGATAATATCATACGAACCCATTTTACGATGATTTTAAAATAATTCTATTTTACATCTTCATATATTTTTTTTACGTTTATGTTTAAAAAAACTCAGGACTATATGTAATCCCTTCTTTTTTCTTTGAATATTTTTCTTTTCGCAGATTGGCTAGTTTTACTTTTCGACGTGCTATGCGAAAAGCAAGATTATTTTGGTGATTTCTTTCTTTTTTACGTCTGTAATCCCGTGTGGAAGCAATTTTTACTGCTTCTTCGCCAAGATCCAAATTAGCAGCCTTTTGTATTTCTTATAAGGCTTTCAAAGTACCAAAGTTATACTCTGATATTGCCTCAGAAACAGCTATATTTACATGGCGTGATTTTGCTGAAGTTTCTTTAGAGCACTTACTCCAAATCATGCTATGCAGACTCTCGTTGCTGTTCTGAGTCAGACATCTGGCACATCCTTCCAAAAGACTATCAGAAGCTAACCTTTGACATATTGGAACAATTTTTGTCAAGTAATCTGGATTTATTGGTGTTCCAATATTAAATTTATGTGGTGCAGGTTTTTCACCTTTAGCTAAGGCTCTTCGATAAAAACACCACGAATCTTGGCCAGGAGGGCATTTCATGTGCATTAGATTTTTGTCTGTCGAGATACTGTGATAAAGTGTGGCATATATAGATTTTTTCTTGCCCTGAATATCTCCTTTATTTTCCAGAATAGCTTTCTGATAGTACTGCGTTAGTTTTATTTATTGTTGTTTCTTTTAGGCTGCCATAAGATTTTCCTCCTAAAGTGATACCTTTAGCTCTCCAATCTTTCACAAGATTACGTAAGTTGGTGCCTAACCTTTTGCTTACGTGATTAATACACTCTTCGTTCAAAATTTCAACATCTGGTCCATATATTTTTAGGCTATTTAAGAATTTATGAGTTTTAGCATCACCATCAGATAACAATGTTGTGTAACGAAAACCACATGCTTCTGATCGAGACCAAATTTTAGCTGCAGCCTTCATTTCCATTGCTCCTGATGTCCCAATGTGGTTAATCTGGCAGGAATTTTTGTGGCCAGAATACCAAACATCGTATTCAGCTGTAGTTTCGCCTAGTTCATTTTTCGCACTTATACATATAGGACAGTACTTGCTCATAATTTCATAGTCAATAACGTATCCTGTTAAAGTGTCGACTACCCAGCCAACACCGATTTCGGATGTGTGTGCTCGGGTCAACCATGTCCCATCAAATGAAACAGCAATATCAGTAACAGTATTTGACCCATTTTGATCCAATTTTCTGTATGCATTTTGAACGCTGTTATGTACATAGTTCATAACAGTTTGGGAAGCAAGAGAGTACACTGAGTTAATGTAGCATTTAATTTCATTAAAGGTTTTACTCGACATCAAAGGCATATTGAGAAACATGCAAAATTTTTCAACCGATGCATGGCCCCCACTGATTGCAAGAAATGCTTGAACAGCACGAACATTCACATCGAAAGGTGTAGATGTATTTGATTTTTTTTCAAGTCTTGAAGATGTAAAGCCTTCCATTTTTTGCTCAGAACATGTTTTACATACCAGTTTTAATTGATGAGAAAATCCATATTTATGTCCAAATTCAAGTTTTAAAGTTGACTGGTTGCAGCTACCACAAAAAGTATACTTGAAAATATCACACAAGGCATTTTTGTCAACAATTATATAACTTGGTCCATCATAGGTATCAGCAACATTTTCTTGTTCTAGTACACTTTTTTCTTGCATAGAAACTCTTTCATTTTTAAAAATGCTATTAGCACTTGAATGTTGAGCAACATTTGAATTGTGCTCTGAAATTTCCATATTGTTTTCAGTTTTTGTTTCAGTGCACCATCACTTTTGAATACTTAATTTACTTGATTTGTTTTTCTTCTTTGTACGAGGCATGTTTAACTATTAAAAAGCTGGATGAGAATACGTTTATATATATAAAAAAAACTGTTAAACTGATAACGATAAAATAATTAGTCTTGAAAAAGACTTTTTTTGGTAAACCGAAACTAAATATTTCAAAAATATGAAATAAAAATTAGCAGAATAAAGAACGCAGTATAGCTCAGCAAATGTAAATAAACATTAAGAATGGATTACAATCTCTTCACTTTATTTCAAAACTGCTTAACTGTGTTAGAATTAATTAAGTTGGTTAGAAAATGAAAAGTGCGTCTGCTAGAGCAGAATGATGTCAGAATGTGAATTCTGACGAGCATATTAGTTATCATAACTTTGGATTTTTTTAATTTAGAGCTCTGAAATTTTGTGAGGTAATAGAGAAATGTATAAGGAATAATTTAGGCAAAAAAATTTTTTTTTGATATTTTGACCGATTTTCGTCAATTGAATCGTAGCGTGTCTCCTTAATAGAAGTATATAATTTGATAAAATCCTTAGAGATTATTTTAGGCAGTATTTACTCTTTATTTTTTTAATTCGCTGTGATTAATTTAAAATATGAAGGAAATTTTTTCATCTAATACTTTACACTTTTTGCATTTTAATCTATTCAAGATGCATTTTTATTAATTTAATGAATTAAATCTTGATACGAAATATAAAAAAAATAACAAAAATACATAAATGTAAAATACAACCAGGTTTAATTTTAGGAATTATAAGGCATAATATACTTTTTCAATAATTTTATATGAATGTTTAATGTAATAAGTTAATGGATAATTACATAATAAATCTAAGTAAAGAATTAAGCACTAATTTGAAACAATTTAGATAATAATCCAATAATTTAGAGAAATTCTTACGATGCATGCATCTTAGCAATATACAAATATTATATTCTGTATATTTTCTAGAAAATATATAAATCGTTTCTTGAAAGGATAAATAACACAACATTTATTAATATTTTAGGATATAACGCCATAATTAGTTGAGTTATTTTCATTTAATCACTTCAAAATGTTGAAGCACGAACTACAAGCATTTCATTATAAATCCAGATTTTATTCCTAGATGTATAAAGTATACATTTTAAAATATAGTTCAAAGACAAACATAGGACAAATCGAGTGAATAGGTTGCCCTTTATATATCATGATACATAATGTCTATATTCCTTACGATTTTAAATGTCCAAGAAGCACGTTTTGAAAATGAAGTGTTTGTTGGCAGACCGACTTTGTGGTATAGTTAATCAGATGCTGGCCTTATACCCTCAAGTTTAAGGATTCGACCTCGGGTACGACGGAAGATTTTCAAAACGTAAAAATTTGACAGAGTCCATATAGTAATATTATGTGGTTCGACGTTAAAGACCCAAGAGTGTCAGTTTGGCTTAAGTTCTCTTTCAAAAATTCCCAGTTCTGTTTCGCATCGCCAGAGCACATTACATCCAAATTACACTGTGGCAATTGGTATCCACATACAGGGTGTCACACAAAAAAGGGTACTATGTTTGCAATGGTTAATAGCAAACCGCAGCACCATTATAGAGAAAAAAAATGTTGACAGAGCATTTGAAACATTTCATTTTAAAAAATACCTACAAACAGAAAATGAAAAAATTTCTCGTTACTTAAAATGTATACTAATAAATTTATACAAATACATTAATATTTTAGTAGTTTAATTGGCTGTTCTAATGTTTTACTTCTTTTATTCTGAATTCAGAGTTTTCTGCAACAAATTTAATCTTAATGGAAAATACTATGCATTTTATAAATTACTGTTTTCTCTAATAATCTAACTTAACAATCCAGTGCGTAT
>BMAV01010666.1:159845-245484 GCA_019973955.1 Trichonephila inaurata madagascariensis | reverse complement strand
TATACATAATTTGATAGTACCTTGAAAGGAGTTTAGGCAATAATTACTCTGTATATCCGATTTGCTGTGCTAAATTTAAAATATGATGAATATCGTTTCATTTATTGTTTCACATTTTTTCCATTAAAACAATTCGTTGCATTTTAAATAATTTAACGAATTAAACTTAGTTACAAAATATAAAACATTTAAATAGAAATACATAAAAATTAAAATATAATTGTTTTATTTTTATCAATTATAAAGCATAACTAATTATTGTATAAGTACAGATTGATATTTTTTTAGTAATAAGGTAATCGATAACTGCATAAAAAGTAAATCTAAGTAAAAACTTAATGGTTTAACTCTTGGTTAAAAATTGCGCTATTTATTCCCCAGTGCCACCGTTTTTCACAGAGATGCGCGTGTATGGTGTATTAGGGCGGAGGGGGAAGAAAAGGGGAAGAAATAAGCAAAAATTTGTAAAACAAGTAAATCCTTAGCAAACTCTGTGAATATTACTTTAGTACACTTAGTGATCATAGTAACGGACTCGTGGCTGGCATGTCATGAATTCGAGCTTAATACTGCTAAAGACCCACCGTGTAGGGGAGACAATGCACCTCAAATCTATCGACAGCTCAAATGTCCTTCCGTTGGTGTAGTAGTTTGGAGATCCAGGGTTACCAGCTCAGGTGTCGTCCTCGTCACTTTACCATGGTTCAAAATTATGAGATCCCCAAAATCCCTTCAGTAACTGAGCAAAGTGAAGTTAATATTCACTCACTCACTCACACGGAACCGTTTTACTGATAGCAGTACAAAGAAAAGAATCGTATAACGGAAAGGACGGTGATTTCCGTCCGGGGATTAACGCACCAGTTGAGGACAACGAATATATATGCCGGTGGCACTTAACGGGTCAAGTACCCTAATTGTAGTTAATTTAGAAGGTAATCAAATGAGATTTCGAGAAATTCTTACGATATATTTATTTTAGCAAAACACAAATATTATATTCTGAATATATTTTGCAAAATATACACCTGACTTAGATTTTGAGTTAGTTATTATTTAATCATTATTATAAATAACGCATTTCATTATAAATCCAGATTCTATGTCTAGACAGCAAAATACATACATTCCTAAAATACGGTTCAAACACAGAGAATGAATATAAATAGAGTGATAATGCTGACGTTTGTATACTTTATATATATATATATATATATACGTCTTTTTTGTTTATAATTTTAACCGTCAAAGTTGTACGTTTTTGAAAGTGAAATACGAGGATGTGTCGTAAAATAAGTTTCCCCTGTCGACTGTGGTCAGAGTTGAGTATAAAAGTGAAAGCATATAACAAGACATTAAAGATAAGACATAATTTTATTTTTCCAAATAAGTACAAAGTACATTGAGACATTTGGCATACCGCTTGATAAGTTTCAAGAGACCTTGCATGGAAACTCAGGGCTTTGCATACGGAAGAAGAGTTTACTTTTGCGTGGACTTTTTGGAGATTGAAATCATCAATGCTACGAGTTACTGTGACACCCTGCCTAAATTGTAAAAGGCGATTATGAAAAATGTGACCTGGGTTTCTCAAATCTGGACATGTTGGATGACATTGCGAGATCACATTCGGCAACGACAACGTAAAATCATATTGCAACTCTTGGTTAGGAGAGCCTACCAATCCGCCATACAATCCTGATCTTGTACCAAGTAACTTTCATCTATTTCCGGCTTTAAAGAAGAATCTCGCCTGAAGGCGCTTTGGAAGCAATGTGAAGGCAAACAAGCCGTTAAACATTTCTTCCTTATGTAAAGCCCTGAGTTTTCCTTGTAGGGTTTTTTGAAGCTTATCAAGCGATATGACAAATATCTCAATGTACTTGGTACTAATGTGGGAAAAAAAAAATGTGTCTTATCTTTAATGTCTCGTTCTATGTTTTGGCTTTAATACACAACTCTGACCCCAATCGACAGGAGAAACTTATTTTTGAACTCACCCTTGTATTTGTTGACAGAGCATTTGAGACATTGCATTTAAACATATGCATATAAAGAGAAAATTAAATTTATTGTTACGTAAAATGTACACTAAGATAAACTGATACAGATACATTAATAGTTTAGTAATTCAATTGGCTGTTCTAATGTTCTACTTCTTTTATTCTGAAATCACAGTTTTCTCTAACATATTTAAGCTTAATACAAAATATCATGCATTTTAGAAAGTACTGTGTTTTTAATAAGATGAGTTTTAAGACAAGTGTTGATTGCTTGACAGGATATTAACCTCGCCCTCAAAAGTAAAATAGGGTCTTTTGATGATGATACTCAGAATTTTGAGTCTCGGTCAAGTGATGAAAATGGCCCTTTGAGAGTAACCCATTTCTCCAAAATTTCACACAACACCAACATGGGAACTTAGAGAGCCTTGAGAAACTAACTTTGAATCCTTCCCTCTTTACAGTGGATCTTTAGTAGCTCCATGACTCATGCCTATGACTCGGCCCCATCAAAGAAAAGAGAAATACATATATTTCTTTTCTCTCTATATAAATTTTTTTTCGTGATGCTGTAATAAATTTATTTATACACAAGGTACAGAAAGAAAAATTGGTCGTAAAAAGTTGAATTTAACTGAATAGCGCCAAGAACAATTTGACTAGGAATCTTCCTATCTTCCAGGGTTTTCTCGAAAAATCCGCTAATGTCATAGATCGTGATGCTATATATGTCTCCAGTAATTTCCAGTAGCATCCATATGTTCGCCAAAAATGAAGCCAACTTGACTGTGTCGCTAATTGTCCTGTTGAAACGCCATTATAATGTAAGGAATGGTATTGGTTGCGAATATTTAATGTGCGAAGATGAAGACTTGGAATTTATTATTTTTTCTCTCGCTTACAATACATTAGGGAAAAAACCCCCAGCAGAATGCACGTAAATTACAGTTTTGCAATTTGGGCAACGAGTATGGACAATTGTACAATGTGGTCTGGTATGCTGTTAGGTAGACAGGGGGTACCTCCCTCCCTTCTAGTTATTTATAAAAATATAAATTATAATAATTTTATTTGCATTTACGATGTTTGGATTCTTTTATAACTCCATTTTACGATAAGTACATACTCAAGTTCAGTCGACTATTACTTGAAGATAATTTTGATTATATTATCTGGGTAAAGTGATCAATAACCGTGTAAATTTATCTTCGATACATTTTTTTTTATTTGAATGCTATTTAAGTAGAACAATATGTCTCAAATATTTTCTTTCTATACTTTAAATGAATATGTGCCATTATTACTTCACTTGGATAGATGTCAAGAAAAAAACATTTCATAGACGATTATCTTAGTACGATA
Source organism: Trichonephila inaurata madagascariensis (assembly GCA_019973955.1). Lineage (NCBI taxonomy): Eukaryota > Metazoa > Arthropoda > Arachnida > Araneae > Nephilidae > Trichonephila > Trichonephila inaurata. The sequence continues at coordinate 242,119 of BMAV01010666.1, read as the reverse complement.
TATTTTTGTACATTCTTAAAAGCTAACTTTTAAGAACTTTTTAAACATAAGCCCAATTTTTTGTATCTTCATTTTATTATTTCTGCTCCAAAGAATTGTTTGAAATATGTTCATTACATATTATATTTATATTTTTATAAAATATAAATATAGAAAAAAATTTAATAACAAAATCACCTCACGATCTTCACTGATTTTGTGTAACGCAGCTTAAACACTTTAAGCTTTTTCATGTCTAAATATTAAAATACTTAATAGCATCAATGAAAAAAAATAGCAATTCAAAAATGATCTTGAGAAATGAAAAATTATAGATATATAAAGAATCTTGAACATGTTTGCAAAAATAATAGAACACGGTATCATAAACGTATCGTATCGTATTATATTACATTTTATTTTCAAGTAAAATAAAAGGTAATTATCCAATAAACCAGGATCACAAGAAATAGGCTGGGGTTAGACACATCCATAAATTATCCGAAATAGACGAATCATGCTTTATTCAAACAAAGATTCAGTTCTACACTAATGACCTGAACACATGGACCTCAGAGACAATGCCTGAATTGTTAACTGCTGCTTTTGCAATATCTCTAAATCGATCAAACAGTGCAAGCAATATGAGTTGTGGGAAAAGCTACAAGGGGAGATAAGAACTTTCCTTCTTTGATATATGCCGATTGAATAAAAGAAACTAACAAATAATGTCTGCAGATGAGGAAAAAAAGCAATTTACTGCAAATGGAAAGCGTAAATTAGGATTCTCATTTGATGGTCGAGATTGGAAGAAAATATAAGCGACTTTCTTAAAATGACAAAATTATCTAAAAGTTTTGAATAACTTTCAACACACCCTACCCCGTGGATTTATTTATTATGATTAACGTCGCGTGACAATCATTGCAAGTGCTGTTGTAGACAAAGCTCGTAATTAAAATGATACTTGAACTATACCCCTTACAAATTTTCACATGCAAAATTGAGGATATTGTTTTTCGACAGTCAATTCTCCCCCTTTTTTTATCCTGTTGGCATTTTGAAAAGACATCGTTATATTTTTCAGATTTTCAGGCCACACTTGAGAAGACATTATCTTTTGACAGGATTATATAAAATGACAGATTACCTGTCATGTTTTGACCTATCTGGATACAAATAGTGCTCAAATAGCTCCTTACTATCATGTTCTGAGGATTTATCATCCAGTAAAACTAGTCATGGGTTGTTGAGACACTAGGCCACCAACTCTACAAATGACGAAATATGGCATAGACATGAAGCAGCACAGAATGCCCTGCTCGCTTTTATTATCCAAGATCGATATCAAATCGGGTTAGAACCTTTTAAGCTATCAGAAGTGATTGCTGTGTGTATTAGTTTGGAACTGTGAGTAGACCCAAACCTTTTACAAATTTAACCCTGTTTTCTCTCTATTATGCTGTATGTGTACAATATGTAAGGAATTGTTATTTGTCTTTTTTATTTTGGTTGCAAATTTAATGACCAGTAGTCAAAATAATATATTTTTTTTTTGCGAAAAACTTCCTTCAGTAAGAAGTTTTTCGATTCCGTAATTATTATTATGTAACCTAAAGTACGCAGAAAGGTTGCAAAACTCCAATTTTGTTTTCTTGACCCTGGTGAGAAATTTTAAATATCATGTGCTTTAAAATAGATCAACAATAAAACATTCTCGTGTATTCTAAATTTTTTAGCAGCTATCATTTAACGTAGGGATTAACAATAATTCAACAATTTATTACTATATGAAATATTATAAAAACACATATGCACGTTAAAATAGCAGAATAAATCAATATCCTAACTTTTTGAAGCTTATCTTGCCGAAAAATGGAAAATAGGCCATACTCAAAAATTACATTTAAAACACTTTGAGATCACAAATGCAAACATAATAATCTTTCAGTTGCCTTGGACTTTTATTTTATTCTTTCAGTACTATTTTGTTTTTTCATGAATATAAATTTAAGTACCATATGGATGTATGTCTTAAACCTTTCTCTAGAGAGCATATAATGTGTATTGAAACATCCAATACTATACTTTTCTATCAATAATATAAATGTTTTGTTTAGATGAACAATATATGGGGGTATATACTTACGTATTATACTGTTTACCGTTTTCATCAAATCAAAAGTCTTTGTCAAATGCCTCGATGTGAAGCCAGTAGTAGTGACGATTCTCATGCATGTTCGAACCCTTCAATAATAACGATAACAGCATTTGGCGACATTTTTTAAATGGTCAATGCGTTTTGTTCTGGCTAATCGGCTGTATAAAATCGCGATATATACTGGCGACATTCCTCAAAATTTTGAAACACATTTAAGTGTCAAAGAGGTTATCTAAGCGAAAACACTTCTATTCACATCCTCATAATCTGAACGTAATAGCGTTGAGCTCAATACACGAAGTTCTTAGATCCGAATTTACTTTTCGTTAGTTACCTGGTAATTATATTACCAAATATGTACATAAATTGAAATCACTATTAATGAAATGTCATCTTTTCTAAAACGAACATTTTCATAATATATCCAGAGAATCGAAACAAAACAGAAATTTCTCAGAAAAATTTAAATTCCTGCTATTTTACATAAGCTGATTGCACCTACCAATATTCTAAGTCATTTAATGTATCCGACTACCCTAAAATCATGATTTTCTTTTTTTAAAAATGGACAAATTTTTTTTATGATTTTATTTTACAGGCCATCTTAGTAGCTTCATAAAAATACCAAGGTTTTTATTTTCCTTTCACTAGAATAAACACTAAAAGTGTTTTAGTAAAAGCAGATGCCATAACCGTACATAAGATGTCAAACTTTAAAATGCGTTTTACTCGAAATGTGTGTTTTTCGAAAAGCACAGACGGGGACAGTGATTGCTCAAAAAGTTTTTAAAATAATTTACTGAAATTTTTTGTATATGTTCTGTATAACAATAAAAGTGTTTTAACTTTCAGATTTATCAATCACTGTTTTATTACAAAACTTACAGTTCTTTATGTGAATATAATCACTGTTTTTTTAAGCAATTTTATATAACAACTAAGATAAAGAGCTCTAGTTTTTGTAAGAATTAAAATATCTCTTATCCTGAAAGTCATTTCAAAAAGGAATAACAAAGTAATATACCAAAATTGAAAAGTTGAGAATTTGTTCATTTACTATTTGTACAGAGCGGACCCCGCTTATGCAATTTTTTGTCAATTTTTAGCTGTTTTTTTTTCCCATTTTAATAGTAATAATTTATTTTTTCTCCTCTTAATTTTAGCCTTTTTTTCTTAAAATGTATTAAATAAATCTAAAAACCACAAAAAAAATCTTAACATATCCATTATTTTAAAAAAAAAGTTGTCGCAAGTAGTCGGATACCTTAAGATAACACAAAGAAATTAAAACACATAGAACACAAAGAAATTTAATTAAATTAAAGAAATTAATTGTTAGAAGGATTTTTTAAACTGCATAAATTTCTAAATCTGTATTATTAGGCTCTTTCTTCTATTTCAGGATTAGGTCAATAGATTCTCGATTAAGCAAGATTTATGAAGCTAGATGGATCATTCATAAAATCCTCTACTTCATAATTTAAAAACGAAGTTTTTATGCTTCCTCAACCCTATCTTCCCAATTTCCCCATTTGTTTCAGATACATTGAGGTTTGCCATAGATCAGCGGTCATCAATCTGAGTTTCACGGAATCCTGGGGTAGGGATGGCGATTCTTTCCGAAAAAGATCGATTTTTAAATCGATTCGAATCGTAACCTGATGAATCGTTTCACAAAAAAATCGAGGTCCAAAAAATTCGTATGTTTCCAAGTATGCTTTTAAAATGTAAATATAAATCCATTTTATGAAAAACAAGAAAAATACCATAATAAACAATCTCTTATCAGTAAAATTAGGGGATTTTTTTTTAGTTCTGGGAATTTGACAATTGCAATTATTTTTATTACCATATCAAAGTATCGAGTATAAAAGAAGACATTCATTTTCTAAATGAATTTGTTACATTAAAACGTTTAGAAAATAGATTGTATAGCTTATAGTTCCCAATACTTAGTATCTAAACTTGTTAAAAACGACAGTCTCACAAGTCTTTTTTGCGAATCCAAGTGGTTCCGCTCATCATTTGTAATGTTACTGGCAATCGAAAAAAGGCGCTCACAAGGAACAGATGATCCCACAATACTCATATAAATCGCGGCTATTCAGTGAACGTAATGATAAATAGAATTTTTTTGTTCTTGCCAGTAAAGTACAGGATCATACTTCTGGTGCACAATTGCCTTAGATAAATAGTGTTTAAATTCTTCGTTTGAATATTGAAGATAAATCATTCACACTGTTATTGACCATGGCACCCAGATAATATAATCAAAGTTATTTACAAGCAATGGTCGATTGAACTGGAGTAAGCGCTTAGCTTAAGAAATCCGACTACGTTCGGAACCGTGATTTTAAAAAAGCGTATAAATGGATAAGTTTCATGATATTTAGTATCACTTAGATTAGAATAGATGTATAAAATTGTTTTAAGGGCATTTTGACAAAAACAAATTATTTAAATACAATAATTCTGCAAAAAATTAACTTAAAATAACCTTTTTTCAAAATGTTCTCCTTTCGTGAAAAATGCTTCTATTATAATAATATTTTGCCTGCACATAGTTCAGACCCCTGTACAGAGGCTCAACTATGATTTTTGAAAAATTCACATTGTTTACAGAGTTACAACCCATTGAAATATTTATCTCCGTTTTTTTCTTAAAATTTCTCCTCTCTGTTGTCGTAAAACATATATAAACCCACTTCTAAGTTATATATTTAAAAAATTCCAGTTCAGCCTCTGTACATAGGTCTGAGCTATATACAGGCAAACTATCATTATAATAGAAACATTTTTCACAAAAGAAGATTATTTTGAAAATTTGTCATTCTATGTTCCTTTTTTGTCAAAATATTGTACTTAAGTAATTTTTTATTGTAATATTATTCTTAAAACATTTTTATATACATTTTCTAATCTAAGTGACAGTAAATATCATAAATATTATCCATTTATACGCATTTGAAAAATCACGGTTACAAACGTAGTCGGATAACTTAAGCAGGAGCAGCTCCTAAATATTAGGTTTGAAATCTGTGGAATACGCAGCAATTTCTCACTCAGTTATATTTTAATATTATTCTGAGCAATGAATGAATTCAAGTTAAAAATCTTCCTTAACGTACATGGCAACAAAAACAAAATATAGAAGTAAATTACTGCAGAATATGAAATGCGTGACAGCAGATAGCTTCAATACTCCTTGACCAGCGTTTCTTAAACTATAGAGTGCACCCCCTACGGGGAGTCATAAAAGTACGAGGGGGGCGTGAGCATATTAAAATGTCGAAAACAAAGGATTATTTTTAAAAGCTATTAATTTACTGAAAGTAAACAAACAAAATACATTCTGACGTAATAAAAAATAAAATACTCATTTACACTGATATAATATACTTATAATTTTCAATACTGCACAAAGTACTTTATAATTAATTTAACAGTACTAAGTTAAGAGCAATTTTAATAATTATAAGTAACCGAATGTGGGCTTGTGTCATATATAAAATTACATACAAAAATTAACACTTATCTTGATAATTTGTACGGTTTAGGACCAATCAACTACTGTTGATTAGAAGTTACAAGATTCTCTCCCCAATGCCAGTTTCCATGTAGGCGCGCGTATGTGATGTACTGGGGGGGATGAAAAGGAATAAATAAGTAAAACTTTCTCTGAAATAAGTAATTCCTTTGCAAATATTGTATCGGAAGCCCTCGGAATAATTTTATTTATAATAGTGCTCAGAAAAGATAAAATTTCGGAAAGACGTATATATACGTCCAGGGTAATTAACTCTTTGGCTGAGAGAGACGTTTATACACGCGTTGGTGGAACTTAAAAGGTTAAAGTCATTTTGTAGCTTTAGAGAAAAGTATAGTATTATTGAATTTAATGCATTTTTCTTTTATGGTGGAGAAGAGTGATGAAAATTATGATTGAATATTAGATCGTATATATTGAAAGCATGAGAAACATTGACCTAGACATTACTATTTTGTGTAAATAAAAAAATAACCCGGTTGATTACTATACTTCTATGGTAGATAACACGTGGAGCACAATTTGAGCTATTAATGAGTAAATTAAATTAATATTTCTTTATAAAATTTCATTAGGAAATGCAATATTTTTCTTAAATTGCCTTTATTTAACGTAGTTACAATATATTGAGATCTAATTTAAATACTTCAAGATATATTCTCCCATGTCTTGGATGGGGCCACCGGAAACATCTTATAGTTGTATGGCTTCCGTGTGTCAACAAATTTTAAGGACCACTGCCATAGATTATGCATCAAGCAAGATCTTATTCGGCGATTTGTGGCAAGGGCTCTACTCTTTAAATGATATAAGTGGCTCGTTCACATATATAGTGTAATCAATGAGATCGCTTGATGGTGTTATTTTGAAGAAAAAGGGCAAATTATTAAAGTGATTAAAGGGTTGAAGACAAAATTAATGGACAAACGCAATCTGTTTGATGATTGTTCTACCTGTCCATAATTTTGAATCTTGAGGAAATGCATAATTGGTACGGATTTGATAACATGTATGTTTGTTTGCCTTGTGATTAGAAAGATGGGATGTTTGAATGACCAATTATCATAAGTGTTATTGATAGTTACTTTAGTTTATGTGTGTAAATCTTCACTTCTATTTTACTGAGGCATTGTTGTATGTTAATGGGTGATTTAAGGATGCAGTTAATTGGTTTTATATCTCATCAGTAGTTAAGTATTTTTGGAAAGAAATGGATTTTATAATATTGCAGATTTATAAATCTTTGAAAGGCCTTTGATGGATGATATGGCAACCCTTTAGTGTACAGAGATATTTAATACTATACATGACCACATAAATAATTCACATATTAAGTTAAATGATGATGTGAATCTAGCAGTAACGTTAAATTTTATTTTTTAAACAATAGAAATCAAAGTACCATATCGTACATGTATTTAAATATTCCAAATTTAATAATTGTTTTATGATTAATAGTTCATATGTCATGTGTAACTCAGTACTGAAAATTTATTATTCTTTATTTACTATTGGATCAAATTATTGCTTCTGAATTAATACTCGTGGCTTACTCCTTGACAAGCAGACTGGGCTTTCTGGTATCCCGAAAAATCCGGGATTTCTGGGAATACTGACCTTGACGTTACGACACACATTTCATTTTTCATTTTGACTCTAAATAAGGCGCATGTTCGTTCGTGTTTCGTTTCGCTTGCTAAATTTTGTATAACAATTTTTGTTGTTTATTTTTACTTTTTCTTCTTGATATTTCTTAATTTTTAGATTTCAATGAAAGTGATATTGAATTAGAAAATATATTTGTCGAAAACCGATGAATACAACAGTGACTTTGATGCAGATACATCTATTTGTGATGAAGAACTAAAGAAATGAAACAAAAAGGACAATACACTTGTGTAACGCATGTAGAAAAGTTTTTTGATCCAAGAACACTTCGAGCAATTTCACAAAAATTTGCAATTTTAATTCTAATTTTCCTATTTTTTCAAACTTTTGTATATAACCCAGACATTTTGTAACCTAACTTCTGTATTATCATACCATCCCAATAAAAGAAAATCTACGGTATAAATGTTTTCTGTGCTGGATACACCGATTGTACATCTAAATAAGCCAGGTATCCACATCAGGTTGCAATGGGATTTTGCCCTATACATAATATGTATCAACTACGACACTTCTGATCTGGTCCCACATTCTTCAAAATTCTACATTACTCAAAGGTGAGCATCACCATTCTTGGCAGGATCAAGGTGATAAGCCTTTAAAAACGGTGTGTCTTTAGAAGTAAGTAAACTGAAACCCACATCATGACAGAGTCAATACCAACTTAAAGTTCACGTGAGTGAGAGAATATTAGCGTCACTCTATTCAGCCACTCAGGGCTTTTAGCGACGGACCTCATAATATTGAACCAGGGTCAAGTGACGAGGATGCACCTTAGCTAGCATCCCTCTCCTAATATTCACACCACACGAACGGGAGAATGCTTGAGCCTCGGCATGTTTGACGTACATCGGCCCTCTCTGCAAAGCGAGTGTTCAGCGGAATAAGACTCGAACTCATGACATGCCGGCCCCGAGTCCATTACTTTGACCACTAGGCTACCTTCACCACACCTAAAGTTTGCAACCATTACCCTGCGACCGATTCACTCTGTAGAAGCAAAAATGGTTTTAGTAAATACTCATAATTTCAAACAAAATGGAATATATTTTGTAAACAAGTTAAAGTTTAAGGTAGTTTCATTTTTTAAAAGAAATATTTATAATTTTCGGGAAATCAATTACATATTTGAGAGGTGTAAAGTATTTTTGGTGAAAAAGCTCATTTAAATCATGGTTACATGAAAATGAGAACATGCGAAATTCCTCTCTCCTCTGTCTAACATTTTAAGGATTCTCAGAGACGCGTATAATTTTATACTGCGTTAAGACTGTTACAAGAGAATGTGGTTTTTAGTAATAAGAGGAACCATATATATATATATATATATTGTAAGTGCAATTTTTAGGTAAGTTACCTCTATCTTATAATGGATTTATATATTCCTATACATTATATTTTCTATTGGTTTTTGCTCAATGTTATTTACATAAAAGGGGGAAGGTTGGCTGGCCAAAAAACATATTCAACCCCACTTTTATATAAATTAATTTATATATTAGCTGTCCTAAGTCAGTAATGTTTATAACACTGCAGCATCCATTTTATAATTTTTAATCTCGGTTACTCATATGTCCTTCATTGTGTGATTTTCCTACTGTCTATGCGTTTTTCGAATGTTAATGTTTGGATGTTATCTCTCGTTTGTAGAGAATTAGCCTATATATATATTACAGAAATAATAACTTTAAAACCACTTTATTGTTATGCAAAAATCTGCTAATTACTAATAAATAAATAAAATGCTTTTTTAGGTGTGCGCATCTTTGCATTAAATACCAAGATTTATTTTTTAGTAAAATTTACGTTAACGTTACTTTTTTGTTGCATTAAAATTTAAAAATAACATACATGGCCGTGAACTTATTAATAAAGTATGTTTACATTACAAATTCCTTAGTAAATCATGAACAATTTAATATAATTTCCCCGTTAATGATATAATTTTCTCCTTAAAATGGTCTAAATGTCTTCCACGGCCCACAGAACACTACACACTCATTCTTCGTATATTTTACGATCCAACTTACATCTCTCGTTAAAGCTGAAAAATGTATTTTATTCAAATTATCTATAGAAATTAGTAATTCCCAAATTTTTCTTTATATAACTACATTATTTACTAAATTACTTCGAACGCATAATCTGCTACAAATTCTTAACTTGAATTCTGGTTTTAGATGCTCGCTTGACATCCAATATGACACATTCAGGCTTCGTATTAAACTTAAACAATTAATTCTTGATTAAGGGCTAAATTTTATTCATTTATTTCAGGTCATATTATCCAGAGTAACATTTCATTATATATAGTTTAGTGCAATTATATTTATTGGTACTTAGATATGTTTGAGAAAGATTACAAATTGGGAGGAAATCAACGTAATTGTGTGTTGTGTCTGGATAATTTACGTGATATGTGTTCAATTGCATATACTCAAGTACAAATTTCTTCATTAATATTAAAAGTACTGCAACGAGAATCAGAATTAGAATGATAATTGTCAGTGGCGCACACAAGGGGGGGAGGTTCTAGGGTCAAGACCCCTCCCCCATGGTTCTAGATATTTTTCCAATTGTTTATAATCCTATGTATATAGAACGTAAAATTTAATTAAGTAGCTGTAATTAATAATTAATCTTATTAATGAATGCTAATTGTTTATTCAATAGTTAATTTTTTAATGTTTTTAGTTCCCGAAGATCGACAAAATCAAAAGAATATGTTTGGCTGCGCATTGGAGTATGATACGAGAATGGTGGATTTTCGAACTGGACCCCCCCCTCCCTCCCCTGACAAATTCCTGTGTGCACCACTGATAATCGTAACGTATAAAAATGGATTTCTATTAAATCTGATGTTTTATTGTCTTATGTAAATAGACGGAACACCTTGTAATTATCAGATAAACCTGGCATATAATTCTGTGTATAATAAAGAGTCCAATTCTTAAAACGGAAACATATTTTTATCTACCAGATCATCCATTTTGTTTTTCTACGTCGTATAATCATTGTCTTAATTTTGAACGGAATACATTATGGTATTTGTAAAGATAATATATAAGATAATATTACACCACATTGTAAATCGGTAGCTGAATTTTGTTAACATTTAAGTATCATCTTCGTCTATCGTCTTGAATGTTGCATACCCATTAGCAGCAACACATTGACGGCATCATTTATATCGGTGTAAAGGGCACAAAGACTGGATATTTCATCAATAGAGTTAAGCCCTATTTAGTTTGATAAGTCTCGCTTTTCAACAAACGATTTTTCTTCTCTTAGCGTAAAGATACTCTCCATGCTAGTTGATGAGGAATCAGGAATGTCACTAGCATCAGAGAAAGAGCCAATGGGCTCAATTCATGTGACGTCATAGTCACGTGATAGTGAAAGCCTCGTGATTCTACCCAATCAATTCAAAAACTCATGCGATACCATAGTCACATGATTGTGAAAGCCTCGTGATTCTAGCCAATCAATTGAAAAACTCATGCGACGTCATAGTCACACGATAAAAACTATACACGTCATAGTCACATAGTCACACGATTCTATTTAGTGTTTCCAGCTAATCAGGTCACGCGCTCCGGTGTTGCCAAGTTTTGCTCTTTGCAGAAACTTTCTCTTAAAAAGTACATATGTATACAAAATGCATTTTATTTTAAAGTATAAACATAAAATATGATTTTTTTTTTTAAATTTAAAAAAATCTTTTTGAAGAAATTTTTTTTACTAACATTTAAACACTTTTACCCAAATATTAAATTTGAAATTTTATTTGAGTTTTACAAATAGAACAACAAGTACAGCTAGTTTAATGTTTGTTTTGACTTTGATGGAAATTACGTGTTTGTTTTTATCATGTGACTTCATGAATTGAGCCCATTGAGAAAGTTCTGGAGTGTTTGCGTGGGGAGGCATTACGGCGAATGGAGCTTGGTACTTTTGACAATGGTTCCCTTATAAGAGACCGTTAATGTTATGAAATTATCCTTTCTGAAGTTCATCTGTTTCATTGGTTCAAAATTTATTTTTTGGGTGACAATGCTCGTCCACACAACACCTATGCCTCACATGAGCTTCTAGAAAATGAGAATTCCAGCAGAATTGATTAGCGAATGTGCATTCTTGGCTTAAATTACATCGAACGTATGAGGGATGTGTTTCGGGAAGAATAATGGAAGCTAGTACAAAATATTACCACCCGGAGAAACCCATAAATTTGAAACAGATGTAACTTGAATCGTAGTAACTTTCTCCTCAATAATTGTCGGATAATTTCGTATTGAGTATCACGCAACCATTACAGTTATAGGGGAGGTTATATTCCCACTAAGGAGAGAGCTTTGATTTCTTATTATTTTTTATGAAAAGAAAATGTTTCTTTTGACAACATCCTATATCAATAAAAATTTTTCTACTTTGTCTTCCATAATGCATGCTCACAATTCATATTTCGCCAGCATCCTTTCATCAATCTTATGTCTACATGGTGTCACTGTAGTATGAATTTTACTTCACCATTTTTTTTTTTTTTTTTTTTTGGAATGGGTGCAAAATTTCAAAAGTTGTTTAAGTTTTGCACAATTGTATGTAATATGTACGTTTTTATGTAGAAATATGCATATATGAATGTATTTTTTGTATATATGTATATATGTTAAAGTTAATTTGATGTTTTAAAATCTGTAAAAAATGATTATTGGAATATGAGTATGGAAGCAAAATTTTACTCATTATAAACAAGACGTATAATTTCCTACTAATAAAATAACTTGCAGTTTTTAATAGAAGCAGACACAAATATTTGTATTAAAATAGAAAAACGATGTGTATTTTAAATCATAAAACGCTTGTATGCTTGTAATTATATTTCATATTTAATTTCTTTCCTTTTGAATTCCAAAATAATCACAAAACCATTTAAGTTCTCGCCTCAGGCTGAGTCGGATGCATCGGAATGGCTTCCCCGCAGGTCAACGACCCTAGCGTTTCAATTGAGGTGGGCGATGTCCCCTGTGTATCTTAGGCCAAAGTGTTTACTTTAAAGGTATACATATCATTACTAAGAAAAAATTTTCACAAAAATCTTTTTATCTTCTAGCATATAATACAAATTTACTAATTAATTTTCTATAGCTTGTTTTGATTAATTAGCATGTAAATAATGTTGAATTAATCATTTTAATGATAAAATACAGTCGGACCTCTATATAAAGAACTCGTTAAATCCCGGCAAAAAGTTCATTATATGGAGGTTCATCTTTTAATATATTTTATAAACCACATAAAACAAATTTTAAATTCACAAATACTATATATTAAAAAAAAGTAACATTCATAAAAGTAACAACATTAAATTAATTTATGCTTATTTTATACATCATACCCAACAAAAAAGAAAGAAAGCAAGAAAAACTGCAAGGAAAACAAGAAAAAAGAATGTCGAAGAGTTCACTGTATCTTCAATATTAAGAATATAATTTTTATACTAAAATCAATGAATTTTAAGGACATTTATTATTTAAAGCATACCCGAAATATTAAACATACATTATTTTATAATTAGAACACGGTGTCACGGAACAACTCCCCTGAGGGTGAAAGAGGATCTCGAAGATGTTTCTAGTGAACCGGGCAATGGGGGTTAAAGGTTACACTTCTTGCATGAAACGTTCAGAACTCTATTTCTCTCGGCGAGTTAGGATCTAATAAAACCAGTTCAAGATTTATGACAACCATAAAATATATTAAAGAGAGAATAACTTGGAATTTTTTCAGAAATACTTTTAAAAAAAAAGAGAGAACAAAAATTAAATCACAAAAGAAAAAGTTTGTTATATATAAAAAGGAATTCGCTATAGAGAGTTTATTTTACGAAGAAAATCTTGAAATGTTCAAGGTTCCAGGAAAAAGTTCGTAATATAGAGGTTCGTTATATAAAGGGTCGACTGTATGTTAATAATTGTCATCAAAATTTTGAAAAAAAAAATTGTACCATATGACAAAATTGAAACAATGCATTTAATTTTTTTTAAAATTAAGAGGGACTTGAACCCTCATTCCAACTCTTAAGAAATAGTTCTTCCATGATTTTAAAATATAGAGTCATATCTAATTAGTTTTAAAGAGAAATATGTTTGTTTATTTGCACTATGAAATAGTAATACACTTAAAAATACTTTTTGGAACAAATTTTGGACAATTATTTATAATGAAAGCTATTATATCCTCACGCTTCCATGCATTTAAATGTAATTCAGTCAGTTTTAGAAGCTGTGTTATGTAAAAGTGTATTCAAGAATATGATCTTAGAGCAAAATGCACGATTTCTGATTACTACTTTAAATAAAATATGATAAGATTTCTGTGAATGTCAGTGTACTTTAAAATGTCTAGTAATGCTTTGTGCTGATTATGAATAAAACGTGGAACTAAGTCTAAATTGAAATTACTGTAACAATACATTCTGCATCCATTCTTGGCAACAGTATGTGCTCATTAAAACAAGTGAGCTAGGTTTATTTTGTTTCTTCGAATTGTTAAATAAACGACGCAACTGAGTTTCCTTAAATTTCTCTATTTGGATTTAACCTATTAGTTTGTTTCTTAAATTCAAGTTACTAGTTAAAAGTCATCTTAAAGTTTTACATCAAACTCTCAACCACATATTAATCAACAGACTTGTATTGGAGTAAAGGAGTAATTTATAGTAGGGATTTATAAAACAATATATTAATATTAGTAAGGAAAACTTTATTTTGTATTGTTTTGATTTCTTTTACCACTACTTCTGTAGCTAGAATATTTAGAAATATATGATGCACACAAAAAAGTAGTGTATATCATGGGAGATGTAATAAAAAACGAAAGTATAGCTATATATATATTTTAGATTAATATCACTGCTAACAAAATAGTTTTTGCAATTCATTCTGTAGAAATTTAATCTTGCATACGTTTATATATTTAGGGATAAAAATACGTGCTTTCACTTAATCTATGGAAGATAATTGAATTAAATGTTAGAGATTTGGTTGCATTAATTAAGCTAAAAGCATTTTACCCTTGAATATTATATTTAATATTTAACCCGAGATCACTCGCGTGGGGTGTTCTGTACACCCCAGCAACAAGAAAATCCTCCTATATTTCTAAAAAGAATGTGCAGAACCACGATTTTTTCTGTAGCTGCACATTTTAGGTCATTGAACCTTCAGGCGTGATGCAATCCCTCTTTAAGGAACGATTGGAATGTAATGACCTTCAAAAGTTTATCTGGAGGACTGAGAACTCCTGCGAGAAGTTGAGCATTTGTATATAGTCTGCTCTGAAGTTTGGGAAATGATTAAAATATTATTTTTCTACTTTCTACAATCATTATCTCATTATTTATAAAGTATATTTATTACTGGCATATACGTTTTATACTGGTTTATGAAAAAATATAAACATTTTTTTTAAAAATGAAAATTTTGTATGTTTAGTTTAAATTAATGTTAGTCTCATTTGTGTGCAATAAATTTAATAATTTTATTTGTATAATACAAAAAACATCTTGTACTTTTCAAATATGTATCATAATGACTTAATTTTTATTTTCATAATTAAATACACGCGTTAAAAGTTTGGGGTGTTCTCTACACCCCGCGAGTAACGAAGGTAGAAAAAACAGGCGCGAGTGACCGCGGATTAAATATGAATTATATATATATATAATCAACCAGTATAAAAAAGTTCCTTCGATAGCTGAATGTGCCAGTCGAATTTTCTGTACTAAATTTAATTTATAAACAAAGAAAAGTAAATGAAATCCCATGCAGATGTATTTTTTCTTTGATATTTCTTATGATGATTTTGATATTTCTTTGATTAGTAAATTTCGTAAGTATATTATAACAAAAAATTATAATATTTGTATATCCTCGAAGATAAACGGTTAATCAATTTTCAATTGCTTAATAAGTATAGTAAACAATCCAAATGAATGTTAATTATAACTGTAACAGATGTGCAGGAATAAAAAAAATAAAATGACATCTAATAATGTCATTTTCATAGTTGAATAGCGTCGAATTTAGAAGCTACACGAGTGCTCATGGCTATCGTCACTTGAACGAGTTTCGTAATTTTGAAACACTCTCAAGTGAAAAGGACGACACTTAATCTGGAACCCTACTCTACACGCTTTCACGCAATATCAAATAGAAGACTTGAAGCCAGATTCGTTGGATTTAAATAGCATTAGTCCTCTACACATCGGATCATTAGTGACACCAGAATTCGAAAGAAAAAGCATCAATCGCCAGTTTGCAACGGTGACCACGCTGCCTCGTAATAATGTCGAAAGGAAACTTGCGAGTTCAGAATAGATTATTCACTTACAGTAGACTATGAAGAATAATAAAATAATCACATAATTCATATGACTGCTGATTCCTATGATTCTATACTTATCTTAATTTTCATAAAATATGCTTGATTAATCAAAAAAAAAAAAGAATATATTTAATTTCTTTTCCGACATCAAATACCTAAGGGTGGAAGTAAATCATAAGTAGTTCTGATTTATTATTAAGTTTATTTTAAAATTGCTAAATTCAATATTTCAGTTTTTTTATGTACAACTTCCAATTGTGATTTAAATGAAGTATCAAATCTCATTGGTTTTTTGATTAAAAATGAATCATGAAAGAGAGATCAAAAATTAAACCGGTATTTCTATTTTTTATTTCTAATAGTCTGCAAATTGGAGTCTTACCATTGCAGATCCAGTACATTCATCAAAAGCTGGTAGCACTTTTTAGCGCAGCACAATACGGGAGGTATACCAATCACCGTAAGTAATTTTGATGCCAAATTTCCTCCCCAGAGGGAGGTACTTGAGATTTGACTATGCAAGCCATGCATTCAAATTACTTATATTAATACCTCTGTGAGTACAGCCAATTACTTTATAATAAGGTGACCCATCGTCTTCCTTTAGGGAGGACAGTCCTCCTTTTATAGGTTCTGTCCTTCCTCGAAAAGTGTCCTCCTTTTTGTCCTCCTTTTCAATATTTTAATACTGATCAGTTAATCTGTATTCAGAGATGAACCTAGCATGTTTCCAAAATGTCGAAGAATGGTCTGAAACAAATATCACAGGAAATAACAGTTTCCAATGGTATTTTTTGACTTGGTCTCAAGTAAAGTTACGTTGAGTTTTTATTGAAAGAAATGCCTGATATCAAAATCGATGACAATTGTCTGCTTGAAGTAGAAAGAAGACTGAATGTATATTTAAATTCTAATAAATTGGAACATCAACATGCTGAGACATTAGTAAAATATGGGTAAAATTACTTCAACCATTTCAAAAAGGGACACATTCCATATGAAAATGTAATTATTCTTGTTGAATTTATGTTGTTCTGCCCTGGACCCAATGCAGCAGTTGAAAAAATTTTGCAGTTGGTAATGATTTTTGTGAAGCGATTAGTGAGAAATCAAAATTGAATGTTAATATTTTAGCTACAGTGCTTACCGTAAAATTCAGTATGAAGGATATTTTTTGCTCGAACTTTCCGATATGTTAGAAAATGATATGTTGATAAACAAAAAAATCGTCCAACGGAAAAATACTCTTTTAAAATAATAATTAAAAAGAATGTAAGCGTAATTAACGTATTTTTGTTTGAATTAATTAAACGTTTAATATATTTAAGTTAAATTGTTTGTCCTCCTTTTCATTGTAAAAAAAAGGGTCACCTTATATATATGAAACTTGGAAATTACTTTGAATTCTTCAAGTATGATGTAAAACTATGAAATACGCTACGGAAGAAAATTGTGATAATTATAAATCTACGTTGAGATATTTACAAAAAAGAGGAATTTTTTTTATCCGTTAAAAACTTTGGTGTATTTTTTTTCAAATTAGCTTTCTAGATTATGGACGCCAAAAAAATACTCGCTTCTTTGGAATAGAATCATATTTTTTCCAGCATAGTTATGTCTTTTCTTTAGGTAAAACAAAGAAATAAAATCTCTCATAGTTGTAAAAATTTCTTAGCAGGAAAGAAATAGCAGACAAATTCTTTCGGATGGACGTAATTGGAATATAAAGTAGCAGTGCTTTCTCTGTTTCTTCGAAAAAAATTATAGGGAATCGACACTTCTCTTATCTTTGGTTTTGGTCGAATTTTTTTTGGATAGAGTCATTAAATTTTTCATTTTTTTTCCAGCGGGAATGAAATATTTCTTTTTTAGTCATGACTTTTTTTTTTCATTCTTGAAATTTTGAAGTACATTTTCTTTCTTTTGAAGTACATGAAATTCTTTTTTTATGCTAATCTCTTTTTTCATTTTTGAAGCTATCATTTTTATAACTGGCCTATAACGCGCCCCCTTAAATTTCTATCTTATTACGTTATATATTTTTATGTATGTATTTCTACATAAAATTGTTTAAAAAAAGGGTCTTATTTAAATTTTGATTTATTTACATGAGTTAATATTTTGTTATACTTAATTAAAAAAAATATTGTAATTTGAAAATAGTATTAATATTAATTTGCTTTGACATATTTTTATTGTTTAACTTTGCGAGTTTATGTAATTAATGTTTTTATATTAAATGCATTTTTTGAAATAAAAATAATGTTTCCATTTTTATTTTATTATTCGTATATTGACTTGTTAAAAATGGAAAAAATAACTCTTCAATAACATAAATTGATGCATAAATTGTAAAATCTTAGAGCAAATAATTCAAAGTCCTGGTCACATTTACTTAATAAGTTCTTAGTGGACGTTATCATGCTTTAAAAGAAGTAAAGCCAAGGAGGAATACTACTAAAACATTTATTGTTCTCAAGAAGTTTACAATTTCTTTCCCGCACTCATTTAATTCCAATCTCCTGTAAACGAGGCTTTCTCAATGATTAAATTGTTGTATCTTTCTCCAAGCAATTTTCCGAATGTAACTCGTTGTTGATAGAAGGAATTTCAACATCAAGTTGGAGGAAGTGTAAATTACTATACCTCAGGGGATTTCCGTTTAACCTCTCAAATAAATGGAATTGAGATTTAAGAGTTTATACTCTTTTACAGCAATATATTTTGAGAGGAGGAACTCAAAATGTGATGGAATAAAAGCTTTTAATGTTTCCAAGTGTAAAATTCCATTGGTATTATTTTCCCGCATTAAAACTGTTAAAACTGCATTCAATTTTTGTCTAATATTGTTAATTCATATAAGAAATTTCAGATTTTTTCTACAAGTATTTCCATTCGAATTCATTTTGTTTTGAAATTTTCATTTTGGTGACCCGTACATTCTGTAAGTCAATGAAATGTCTTATATTTCATTTAAAAAATAATCTTGGGAATTGTTCACTGGTTTGAAATAGTTGCTTTAAATTATACCCGAACCTCTTTATATTAAACGTTTTCTTTGAATGTATTTTTATGAAGAATTCCATTTTTTTTTGTTTTGTTTTGTTATTAAAACTAAGTTTTAAGTAGAATTTTTATTTAGCTCATTAATATAGCTGAAAATATTTTCAAACATTTCTCTTTATTTAAGAGTACACTAGAGTAAAAAATGAAATTTACGTGAAGAACATTGCATTTAATTTTAAATATTTATTTAAAACTTAAATTCGTAAAGTAGGCAAGCATTTTGTAATTTATTCTTACTTTTTCAAGACTTGTTTGGCACTAGTTTTCTTTTTGGAAAATTCCTGGCTAAAATTTACTCATTGATATGAATTTATATTAAAAGTGTATGATATATTTTTAAAAACTTGAAATATATATTCGTACAACCATATATATATATATATTTATAGACAGATATTTGCTTATGACAATTTCGCTAACGACCGATGCAAACAATTTTATGAATTTTCTGATTAAACCGAAATATATTTTTATTGCTTTAAAGTGCTTTTAAGCCAATACGAAGAGTTATTTTATCGCTTAGAAAAAAAAATTGAACTACAGAATTTTTTTTTTTTTTTTTGTTGTTGATCTAAGTAGAAGACTTAATTTTTCTTTATATTATTCTTGCTCGTGTTAAAAGTGCGCGTTATATACGCTGGATTTCCCAGTAACTTGAATGGATAATTTTTTGTCGATGATGTTTACTAAGTTTCGTGGATTGTTAAACGATTTGAATAAATCTAAAGTTAATTGAAATAAACTTTTAACAACCATTATTTCACAGGATGGTATCAAATGTAAACTGAAATCAATAAATTATAATTTTAAAAACTAAAAAAAAAACCCTTTCATAGTTAATTGAACAAAGTTGTAACTTAATGTTTTAGTTACCTTATCTAGAAATGGGATAAATTTATACTTGTAATAACGTTAAAAATGTTTGAAACGATAAAAATAAGACCGTATAAGACCGCTGAAAAGAAGAAACATAGATAAACTGCTTCGGATATCGAGAAGCCTACCGCTGTGTGTAATTTCGGGGAATCCTACAATTCAAATAAAAGAGAGTTAAACCGAAACAGCGTTAAGTAGGGTCTTACTGTATATTATAATATTTCATCGTACATGTATATTTAATTTTTATTATGTTTAGGTATGTTGTATTTTGTTTTGCTTCCTTTAGTAAATTAATACTTATTTAAAATTTTTTTTTTCGACTTTTCAATATGCTTGCACCCCCCACATAAGGATATCACGGGTTATGCTGTAGGGGATATATTCACATAGGGATAGATCGAAAATTTCATAATTTTCTTTAAAAGATTTAGGTCAAAATAAAAAAAAAAAAGTATTTTTATATGATGTTCGAATATCTCCACGCGCGCGAACCTTTTTACGTTCCCAATAATAATTTATTTAACGTAAATTTTAGAGAAATTTTTTTCATCCATTTATCATTCTCCCAATTGCAGAATAGCTCGAACATTATTTATTTCTAAGTACGGTTTTATGCATTTTTATTACATTACTTCTAAATATGTTATTTATAATCTTTCAATGATAAGAAATGGTATTTCTATAAATGCTTCTTAATTTCTCTTATACCAATACCTTTTAAAAGTAGTTGATAGATTTTCACAGCTATATTTATTTTACTTCTGATATATTAATATAACAAAATCATGTTTTTCCTACTTTTAAAGATTTTATTACATTTTTTATTTAGGTTTTCTTTACACCAATCAATATTTACTTCAAAGCATAAAAAATACTACTTCAGGAAACTAAGTAGTCTAACTTCTTATCTGAAAACTTTAACCTCTCCCTTTTAACGGGAATTTCTGATGTAAATTAAAAAAAAAATATTTACTTTTGAGGGAAAAAAATATTTTCTCTCTTATATTCATAAAGGAAAAAACTTCTCGAAAATAAAATTTAAAAAAAAAGAGAGAGATAACACTTTTAATTAACACTTTAAATTTTTTAATAGTAAAAATAGTTTCCGATTTTTTTAATACCTATATGTTTAAATCACTGTTCATTGTGTTTTTTATTATTAAATTATATGTAACTAAAAAACAACAACACATATTCGTAAAATGCATAAAAATAATACTAATTTGAAAATTTGTAGTCATAAATTTAAGTTTATAAATTTATTTATATGGAAAACATTTATGAATTACTGACTATATATATGAAGCTGTAAAACACTAGCTAAAAATCTATCAATTATCTTAAATAATCCTTTTTTTTCACTTTCCGGTTTAGACGGCTTGGTTTGATATTTTTTGCCCTTGTAAGCCCAAGTTTGTGGGATCGACCCCGCACTAAGTCGGTGGATTTTCATGAAGCAGAAAATCGACATTGTCCACGTCGTATGATTGTACGGAATATTAAAGATACCTAGAGTTCCTTGTTAGATTTAGGTGTTCTCGGTAAAATTTAATTCCCGGTATTATTTCTCATTGTCAAGAGAGAGCTCAAGTGCCTGCATCTGGAGAGGAAACTGAGTGTTTTAAATGCATTACTGCGATTAGTATCCACCTACAACATACCGCACTTAAAAGATATACTAGTCCCCGGATAATGTACTAGATCTGCAGTTGTAAAATAGCAATCAGCAGCCCTTTTTGAAAGAAAATAAACTTTTCTGGTTGATTGATTGTTTTAAATAAAGTAAGTCAAAATATGATTAACTTATTTCACGCATAATACTCGGATATAGTTCTTGTTAAAACTACATTGGGAAAATTTTAAGCCTGTGTCCAACGACAATTAAAGTAGATTTGTTTTAGTTTAAACCAGTCCTTCTCAAACTTTCAATATTGGCGACCCAATATATAATCATAATTTTCATCGCGTCCCCCCCCTCATACATTACAGATGTATTGAATTCAATAATACTATACTTCGATGCTACAACTACAATAGGGCTCAAACCTCTTAAGTGCCACCGACGTATATAAGTGTCTCGTTCAGACAAAGCGTTATTTTCCCCGGATGTATATATACGTCTTTATGAAGTACGATCTTTTCTGTGCACTGCTATCCATAAATTTATTCCGAAGGCTTTGGAATGCATTAAAAGGACTGGACAGAGTGTTTTCGAAGGATTTGCTTATTTATCCCCCCCCCCTCCACCAATGCATCACAAACACGCGCCTACGTGGAAAACGGTGGCATTGGGGAGTGAATCGCGTAACTTTTTATCGGCAGTTAAAGAATTAATTATAAACTGTACAAAAATTATCCAGATAAGTGTTACTTTTTGTGTATAATTTTATGTGACAAGACTGGGGTCACTGGTAATTATTAAACTTGCTCTCAACTTAGTATTGTTAAATTAACCATAAAACACATTGTGCAATGCTGATACATTTATAAGTGTATTATACCATTGTAAATGTCTATTTTATTTTTTTATGTCAGAATGTACTTTGTTTGTTTACTTTCAGTAACTTTTTTAAATAATCTTTTGTTTTCGACTTTCAATATGATTGTAAAGTTATCACGCCCCCCAAGGGAGGTGCGCCCCACAGTTTGAGAAACGCTGGTTTAAACTCTTAATTAATAGTCAAAATTTAAAGATCATGTTCTTTCAAACTGATATGAATTATTTTAATTGTAATAAAAGTATAGAGGTTAAATTTTAATTGTAACAAAGTACAATCTCCTTTCATAGATTTTCTATTTAAATACCTTTTACAACTTCCAAATTTTTGCAAACAAAAATTATTTTTTTATTATTAATTGAACATCAGATCCGGATACATTTGAGAAAATTACTATCTTTCTGTAAATATTAATGCGGGGAATACGTGAATTTATGGAAAGATGCAAAAACTATTCTTAAATTTATACTCGTATTTTCAGTAATTCATCTATAATAACTTTTCGCTAGCAGTTAGAAAGTCCTTAATTATTGTAATTAGTATGCAATTTTATTTAATATCTCTCCCATAATTTCGAAGCGAAGATGTATTTTGTTCAGGAATTCGAGATCCAGTCTTGAATTTTGTACAAAATTGCTTTCACAAAACCTTTTTTTCTCCTCATTTTTAAAATTGTGAGTAATGAAAATTTCCTGGTAAAACACCAACCAAACACATAGGGATATCAAAGATTCAAACTGATTTCCATCCAGTAACTTCTGTTGAATATTGGGAGCTATTTTGTCTTTTATCTCTACCGTAAAGCTCTACAATTCTAATTGTTTTGGATTTAGAGAGAGCTTCTTTCAACGGACCAAAGGCAAAGTATAGATCAATGGTGAAATTTAGCAATATTAATATAAGTTATGGGAATATGTGAAAATTGTATATATATAATACAACTGTGTCGCGAATTTCATTTTTGTCAAAGAATCCATTGGTAGTTCTTGAAATCCGATTGGTGGTTGTGTTTTGGCTCAATTTCAACTTTTCGAATTGTTGGTGATGGAATTGTGATTTTTATCTTAAAAATATAAATACATAACCATTCTCCTGATATTATGATATGTTGAATTTAACATTGTTTTCTATTCTTTTTAATTTTAATTTCCATTTGAAAAAGAATGAGGAAAACTATATCTTAAAATCCTTACCAAAATTTTACTTGCATTCTAGGAACCAGGCTTGGACATTGATAAAATTTACTATTTTTACATGAACGAATAGGAAATATACAAAATATTATTAAATACTTATTTCATTCAAACCTTACAGACAGACAATTTATTTGTCCAATAAAAAAATTGCATTTAAATACCGAGTGATGAACAATATATTTAAATATTAACTGAGATATATTAAATAATATAAGCAATTTAGTTTTTAAATGTTGAAAAATATTAACTAAATGTCGAGACAAAAATAGACGGAAAGTAAGATTCAATATGCTTATAAAATGATTTTATTTACGATGATTGAATAATATTACTAAATATTTCTACCCTTGTTTTTAGAAAAGTCAGAAAATAAAAATGTTTACTTACCAGGTTTTTTTTTTTTCAATTTAAAGCTAATTACTGTAAAAGAAATAAAACACAATTATCAGATCGAAATTGATATTTAAAACTACTAGAACGTTCTATATCCATCTGTACAGTTCTTGATCACCACATTTCAAATTAAATTTAGAATAAAAAAACATATTTTACAATAGATATTCAGCTGCGCGAACACTGACGAAAAGACAGTCCTTACTTTAACGAGAGAAACTGAATCCTTACTCAAAGCATATTTATTTCAATTCCAAATAAAATAGAGACTTCCTTTTCCAAATGATAAGACTTACGTATTTCAATTTATTCGAAACACGTATACGGAGTACAGTGCAAATTCACTGTTTACTGTTTTTCCACTTTTTTACCTCAATTGTCTTCAGAATGTTCAATTGCAGATCTTTGAGTTTGCCGAAAATTGAATCATGATACTAGAAACTATTGTATAAATAGCGTTAAAAGGTAAACCTTACCAATATTTTAAATTCAAGGCGCTGTGAATGAAACGAAGTGTTCTGAGTGTGTTTGTGTCTCTAATTCGCTTAATTCGAAATAACACTGAACTTTTTTTTTTGGTAACATAGAAGTTTTTATCGTAACTATTTATTCCCTGCCATTGTAACTCTGTGGATGTAATTGAATTTTCTATTCCCTTTTTACTACTGTTTATAATGAACTAAAATATAGTGATGAAATTGTCGCATATATAATAAAAATAATTACTGTGCCTACAATTTTATTGTTCTTCATCAATTAAATTTATAATAAGCAAAAATAAATCTATATATTCTTGAAAAATATATAGATAGTCTCTTTAAAGTTTACAGTTTTAAAATATGCAATACTAATGTACTCATAAAATAGACATAGAGGTCTCTTTACTAAGTGAGTACTGGGAAAAGTATGAAGAATTGGTACATAGCGAGTATTGGACAATATTAACTGAGAGGTATTAAATAATATAAGCTATTTAATATAACTATTGAATAATAATAACTAAACGCGTTGAGAGCAAAAAATACTGGAAATAGGAAATAGCTTATTCAAAATGTTAATAAAATGATTCTATGTACGATAATGTGGTGTAATGCAACCCAATATTTCTTCACTTGTTTTTAGAAAATTTAGCAAGTTGAACAAATTAATTTTCCACTTTAGACTTTTCAAAGCTTCAAGTTAAAGCTATTTATTGGGAAAAAAACAAAAAAACAAAAACAATTAACTGATTGAAACTAATATTCAAAACTTTAAGAATTTTTTATCCTTAAATTTACGCTTCTGGATTCCCTTTTTCAAATTATATTTAAACTCGGAAAACCTATTTTAATATATATCCAGCTGAACTATATGAAGGGGACAGTCCTGAATTTCAGAAAGTATTTCCCCCGAGACAAACTGAATCCGTACTTTATTTCAATTTAAATTAAACAAAAATTTACTTTTTCAAATGAAAGGATTCATGCCAATTTATTTAAAACGCGTATAAGAAATACAGTGCAAATTCTATTTTTACTTTTTTCTCCATTTCTTTTACACAATTGGCTTTAGGATATTCAACACTGCAACTCCAAAAATTCAATTGTGATACTGAAAACTATTGTATAAATAACTTTAAAGTGAGCTTAATCAATTTTTTAAATTCAATGTACTTTTCAATGTAGTGAAGTGTTCTCTCTCTCTAGATCATCATTTAACTAGAAGCAACTTATTTAACTTTTTTTGGTAACACACAGAAGAGTTTTTATCGTAATTATTTATTACTGCCGGTGTATGTAATTCAATTTTATATTCCCCCTTTTTACCCCTCTTTGATAGTAAATATAAAATGTAGCAATCAAGGTTTCATGAACTTAATAAAAAATGGTAGTTCTTTGTCAATAGATTTTATTTATGAGTGAAAAAGTTTTCAAATGCAATATTGAAAAGAATACACAGTCTGTTTAAAATTTACCATTTAATAATATACAACAATATTTTACTGATGAAGCACACATACTATTGGGAAATTTTACGAAAAATTGGTAAAAAAATTAGAATATTGAATAAATAGTTTACAAAGATAATCTGTGAAAGTTTTAAAAGAAATACCATGGTAATTCAGGGCTGGGCAATTGGTTTGGCTTGAGGGTCACGTTGTGGGAGCGGAGGATGCTGGGAAACCACAGCATTAAAATATTGTATTCATTAGTTAACTTCGCATTTTAGAAAAGGAAAAAATTGTGATAATATAATCAATTAATATACGTTAAGAAATCGCTCTTCCACACTACAGGTCCGAGGTTCAAACCGCGAGCTGGGCAAGGTTGACTTAGCTTTTCATCCCTTCAGTGGGTCGATAAATGAGTTCCAAGATTGCTTGGGTAAACACTAGGGGGTTACCGTCAGACTGACCACCTAATCCTTACATCTACTCATGCACCTCAGGGCCCAAGGTCACGTAAACTGAGTTGGACACAGTAGGCTTTGGCCTTCATGGGCTGTTGCGCCACTGAGTTAAGCTAAGTTAAAAAAAATATATTGGTAGCTTCATTCAATCCATTTATTGTGCTAATTCCATGTCATCAATAGCAGCATGTACATTTAACTTTTGAATCAGTTTACTGAGTAAAATGTATCCAATCACACTTACCTACATTTTTTTTTAAAAATAGGAGTGAAATTTTTTGTTCAAATTTTCATCAAAATCTGCACAAGTATGTGTCAATCAAATTCCATCTACATTTACTTTTGTAGATTTCCATGCAGGAAAACTTTTCTCACAAATATATGTCGGCCTAAATATTGACGGCATCTTTGCAGTAAATATTTTCATACATGGAGACTTTTCAGCAAAAGTAAATAAGTCATTTAATTTCACGACATTAAACATTTACTTCACATTATCATCTGGCTTTCAAGTCAATAAATTCAATCTGCAGATCCTCAAATGCTGTATCAATACCAAAAATATTATGGAATAAGAGAGCAAATTGAAAGATTATAAATTTTTTTTAAATCGGTAAATCCTCACCTGTGAACCTGTTCTCTAAACTCTACAAATGGTCCCTAATCTTAGGTGCGCTACACTCTAGTTATCATAAGTTAAGGAACAAATCACAAAAATGAAGATAACTCAAAAAGTTATGCGTAGAATTTTTAATGAAACTTATACACATTTTACAACATATATGAAAGTATAAAATAGAATAAAGAGTAATCATCAGACACAAGTATGGTATTATAGAAATTAACATAAGTGTACAATGAACAAAAAAGATGCGTCAGTTTGGTATATGAAAAATAAATTAATATGGGGTATGATCTCCCATCGAATAAAAACAATGCATTTCTTGCAGCTATGTATGATGCTTTCAGTTATGCGGTTTATTTATTCTGTACAAAGTACTAGCCATTGCTCTTCTAAGACAGCTGAAAGTATGGCCACGTTTCTAACAGGGGACTGAAAGTAGCTACATGTCGTCCTAGAGCAGGGGTGGTGAACCTTTATGGATCAACGTGCCATTTTTTCTAAAGAAATGCTTAGTGAGGTATAGACGTTTCGTCAAACAATTTTGACTTGTGATTATTGGGAAAATAATAAAACTAAATACTAACAACACAAAAAAATACATTGCGTACTTTATAGTAGTAAATGTTTTAGTTACATGTGTAATTCAAATTATATAAAGTAACATTAGCGTGATTTCTGCTGTGTAGATAAGATGACAAATAACTTATATTGGGATTGTAAGATGGTACTTTTAGCAGAATACATGCTGAATTGGAGTTCTCTGCTAAGTTATTTCTAAGCGAGTCTTTAATGTTATTCTTCCCTGAAAATAATGACTCTTAGGCATAGGTCATTGAAAGTATGGTTAGAATAGCATGAGCCTACCTCTTCAAACAGTTATACATATCTGGAATCGAATTTAATGTTTCCAAAATTTCGTTAATGGCATTTTTACTTATATTGCTTGTTAATATTTCTGTTTCAATCAATTCAAACTTTTTCCTTGTTTCAACAAAGTTTTGAATCCATATTGAACTAGACTAAAAATCAATAAGTTTTATTTCAAATTCTTATTGATAATTCTTTGAACTGAGAAAATCGTGCTGAAAATTCCTTGACTGAAGAATCAATCACAGCTGATCGTTTTGATCGGTGACGTGCCCAAAATATTGTGCCACGTGCCATCAATGGCACGCGTGCCAATGGTTCGCCGTCCCTGTCCTAGAGTGACCCAAGCATACGCGATAGTCTTAATGTCGGATGATCGAGCTTCAGGTGTTTCTTTTCTGATAAAGGAGTTCTGTTTTTCATATAATGGAGTATACAAAGGAAATCTTTGCTCGCACATGGGAAAGAAATTTAGGTTCAAAGTGGATTATTTAACAGATTTGAAGGACGTCAAAAGTTCTCTGCTTGCCACTACTTACCCACCCCTGTAATAAATGATATAGTTATTCTTCTAAGTTATACTTAAAGCTCAATATTTTTACAGATTGGTGTTTCCTTTTCATCACCTTTTTAAGGCATTTTTTTAATTCTGAAACTTTGAATGCTATATCTAATATTGAAAGCTTAATATTTTTAGGAAATGGAACACGAAACGTTCCTCCATCCCATATCGAAATGTATTTGGGACTTAAAGTGGAGAGGCCTGGATTGAGAGGGAGCTTCCTGATTAGTGGACTGGAAGAAGCAAGGGGGTGTGGTTACGGTGATTGCTTCGTAGACATCCCATGTGATGATGATGATAATGATGATGATCGTTGGAGAAACTGGCTGGAGTACCTAGACCTGTCGGTCTCTAACCTCCTATCAGGCAATTTTGATATGCCTTTAGAGAAATTTACCATTTGCCCATTGTAATAAAAATTTTAGAATAATAAAATTTATAGTCATAGAATATAAATATCTAATTTTCTTGGATGTGAGAACATAAATTAAATTATAAAAGGAGCTTTAAAAACAAAGAAAACACAGTGAAAATGAATTAAAAAAGTGGGCGGAGTTAGCCTAGCCAATCCGGTTGCAACAAAAAATGTAGGTGTTGAGCGCGGGAAAAGTTGATAGAAAGCGTGAGTCGAAGTCAGAAAAGTGAAAGGGAGTGATCTGATTGGCCGATACAAGAGTTCGGCAGAGGGGGTATAAGTAGATTTGGGAATGTGAGTAACCAATCAGGGAGCTAGACATCCCATGTGATGTAATTTTTTTTTCAGAGTAAGCGGGCGAGGTACTCGTCTGCTATTGGTCTAAAAGAACCAGTGAGTTAACAATCTATTCGCTGCCTTGAAGTTATGGAACAGAAATTGATTCGAAAAAAGTGCTTGCCTGTGTGGGATGCAGATTGAGAATTTAAAATTAGGAAAGGAAACATGAAAGTAAAATGGAAAATTAGAAAATGGTCATTCACCACGAGGGGAATGATGCAATTAATTACTAGGGGGGATTAAACGAGTCAATAAGGATTCTTCTGAGCCTCTTAGTATTGACATTAAGATTGTAATTGTCAAGATTTGAGACATTTAAGGGATCCGACTACGTTCGGAACCGTAATTTTGCAAAAGCGTATAAATGGATAATATTTATGATATTTAGTGTCACTTGGATTATAAAAAGTATATAAAATTGTTTTAAGATATCATTACAGTAAAAAAATTATTTAAGTAAAATATTTTGACAAAAAATGAGCACAAAATGACCAATTTTCAAAACATTCTCCTTTTATGGAAAATGCTTCTATTATAATATTTTGCCTGTATATAGCTCAGACCTCTGTATAGAGGCTCAACTAGAATTTTTGAAATTTATAACTTTGAAGTGGATTTATCCATATTTAACTTCAACAGAGGAAAGAAATTTTAAGAAAAAAACGCCGGTAATTATTTCAATTGGTGGTAACTCTCAAAATAATGTGATTTTTTTTTAAAAATCCATGTTCAGACTCTCCGGAGAAGTGTTTACTTTATATTAGCAAAATAATATTATTATAGAAGCTTTTTTATAAAAGGAAAACATTTTTGAAAAAAGGTTATTCTAAGTTAGTTTTTTGCCAAAATATTGTATTTAAATAATTTTTTTTTGTGTCATAATGTCCTTAAATAATTTTATACATATATTCTAATCTAAGTGACACTAAATATCATGAAAATTATTCATTTATGCAAGTTTTTAAAATCATCGTTCCGAACGTAGTCGGATACCTTAAGTTATTAGAATTTGACAGATTATCCAAAAATTAATTCCCATATTGTGAACATATTTTTTAAAAGGATAAATGTTAATAGTTTTGTAAATATCTCTATTTTTAGTGTATCTACAAAAGCCTTAGTTTCCTAATTAAAGAATTTTTGGCATTTTCTAAAAGTTTAATGTTTGAATTAGCTGCATATCCCCTCAAAGGGCAAGTGTACGTTAAGATGAGCTGCAAAACAGCATTGTAGAGCAGTACTTTGTTGTAAAGATTCATTTGAGAATTCCGGTAAATTAAGGAGTAAATTGAGCGCAAGGCGTTCCGGAAGTTTTCACGCGCGTATATGATGTGTTGTTTCGATGATAAATGTTTGTCTAGGAGTGCTCCTATGTACTTCGTGCTCTGAGACCAAGGTAGTTGTGTGGAATAGAGGGTCGGCGGTGTGACTCTGGTTTCCTTCTCCTGGTGAGGAGAATGGATATTGTTTAATCTACATTAATTTTTATTTTCCATGTGTTAAAAAATTTTCAAGAAAGTGTAAATGCGAGTTGAGTGCACGGGTGATAGTGTTGTGATTTTTATAAGTAGTCAGGATAGTAGTACCATCAGAGTAAATATTAGTACTGGTTTGAGGGTGAGTAGGTATATCCTTAATATATATGTTGAATAGCAGGGGCCCATGGATACCACATTTGATATTAAAAGAATAAGAAAGAGTATCATTCACTATTACTTTGAAATATCTAATATTTTACATCACATCTAAATATCAGTAAAAACGATTGAAATTCGAAGTGGTATATGATTCTTTTATATAAGTTCAAAGATATTTGACTGATTTAAATTACAGCATTAATTGAACATTCAAATGAAACATTAACCTCTTAATTAATCATTTTTTTTTACCCAAAATGTTTTCAAAAAATGGCTTGTTTTGTACTGCATATAACTAAGCGTAATACTTAACAGGATGCGAAAATGGAAAATTTTTATTTTTATGTTCAATTTTAAAATTTTTAAACTATATATATATATATTTATTTTAAAATTGTGGAACACAAAAACCCTTAAATGTTTGCTTTTTATAAGTACATTTTGAATGCTATAAATAATGTTTTATATATCTCTTAAAAGGATTTCTCTCACACTTACAAAATAAATTCATTTTTGTAACTCTTCTTCAGACGGTTATAATGATGTTATGTTTGTGCATATATATATATATCCACACACACAATTTGAAACATGGTATAATACTAAGTCTTACATTGCAATAGGGACAGAGATATATTGGCTTTGTGGATTACCTTAGTGTATTTATTTCTTATCAAGCAACAAATAGTACTGTATTTCAAAGAATATTTTGAAAAATCTAAATTTCCCTCTGCCTTCAGTGAAAAATCCGGTTTTAAAGTATTTTAGTACCAAAAACAAACTGCATTTCTTAAAAACATTAACACTATTGATCTCTTTATAATAATTACAAAATATACGAAAATCAAAGATTAAAAGGAGAAAATATCAGTGGCCGTACAGTGACGAACACACCAGTTAAAGGATTAATTACCACATTAAATTTAATTTTAAAAATGTGTTATATGTTTTTACCTGAACATAGCTTTCATTTGAGAATAAAAATAATCTTTGACAATGTTAGTTTAAGTTTTTAGAAGTAATGGAGTTTGACTCGTACTTCTTCCCGGCTTCTCAAATGTCTGCTTGGAAATAAAATCTTCCTCATAGTCCTGTCTGGCTGGAAGAAAAACAACCTTATAATCCTTTATGAGTATAGAATGTCACGAAAAATGAAAATAAAACTTCGTGTCTTACATTTTTGTTTGTAAGGAGTATCAAATTTTATGAAGCACGTGAATTGTATACGAAAGCAGAAAGATAATAACAATACTGTGGTTATTACTTACGACATTTCGAAGTACAAAGTCATAATAAATATAACAAAAATAATACTTAAGGTACTCGAAAAGAATCAGGTCACTAAAATACATATAAATATCATATTGAGTTAAAGATTTCAAATTTATTTTCACTCAAAATTGCTATTTTTTAAATATTAAAGAGCATTTGGATTCAGTAACTCACATTTTAAATTAGGTTCTGATGTATCAAAAATAATATTAGATTCAATGTAAAGAGTTTTCTTTTCATTTTGAAAAAAGTAAATAATATTAATAAATAATAAAAATAATAAAATTTAAAAGCATTTATCATGAATCAATAAAAAATAAATCTTGATGTTAATAAAAATAAACATGTTTCTGCTTATGACTTTGTTCCTTTTGTTCTGTTCCTTCTACAATGAAAATAAAATTGTTATTATTGAACTACAAATTTTTTCTGATGCATTTTTATATATCATGTCCATCTGAAACCATATATTCTTCTTATACTTTAGTCATTGGTTTACATTGTCATGATTAAAACAGTTAAACATATTAATGAAACTATGAAATCAAAGTTTAGCGTATATATACATATTGAAGAACATAACTCTTAACAATAAAAAAAAATCAAGAAGTGTTCTTTTTTTTAAAAAAAACCCATTAAAGTAATAATTTACAATTTTCAATGAAATTTAACATCTTCATCTATCATTTTATTTAGCTGAAACATTTTAAACCAAAATTTCTACTTCACTACATTATGGATATAATTACCTTAATAATTTTAGTTAAAGTCATCTTTAAACTATTTTACTGAGTTATACAAAAAGTTTCCGGGCAAAACTCTTTTATCTTTTTTCACCTAAATGACAAGAATTTCAATTTTTTTCATAACGATAACTAATATTTATGAGCTATAGTAGTGACAAAACATTCTATGGTTTTTATCACATAAGAATTTGTTGAAGAGAAAATTTGGTGTTTATTTTGAATTATTGTCGTTTTTTTAACAAAGTGAGGACTAATTAGTTGCTCCATAATCGAATAGCAACGATGGTCTCCGAGTTAGTTCTCTTCTCATCTAAATTTTGTACCATGTCTCGTAAAGAGTTGAGTCTAAGAAAATACAATTTTAAACATCAAGTATTTTACTGATTCAGTAACTTAGCGTTCACTTGGCTTGAAGTGAAAGGTGGGGTCATATTTGCTTGAAAAATAAAATACTGTCACTTGAGAAAGTGAGGGTGAGCCTATTTTTGAAAATATAAAATATGGAAAAAGGACACCCTCCATCACGTAATTAGCTACTTTGACCACAAATTTCACAACTTAGCGATGGAATTTTCATTAAAGTTGCAACGGGTGCTATTCGGGTTATTCCACTAATTCTCTTGTAAAAATATTCTTTAAGTGTGATTTCAGTTTAAAAATCACTTTCCATAGAGATGACTTGATTTTATGTAAATTTAAATACCATTTCAGTGTCTGTCGTTGAGTATGTGAGTTAATGGTTAAGCGCTGATCTTTAATACAAGTATTAGAATAGATGATTGGGTGGGCGCACGTTATGAGATTAATAGTCGACGGAGAATCCACTAGGAATAGTGGAAGTAATGAACCTTGGAGCTGACCAAGCTATTGGGTTTCGAGAGGGAACATAACAAAGAGCTCTCACTCCAGATAAGTACTTTCAATATTTTAGTATACCCAATTAAGAGTTAGGATTTCATATCGTACCCATTTGCAAAATTGCATATTTCATAAGGTGCTAAAATTTCAATAGAAGTAGCTATTTTTACGATCATATCTACTTCTTTCTCAAACCTTCGGGCCGCGGTAACGTCATTTGGCATAGTCGTACTATCAATTGCAATCCCAAGTCAAAAGAACATTGCCGGTATAGATAAATTTGACGTAGTTTGTGGGAGTCGCTCTTGGAAAGAAAGATATGTTACCTAACTTTGACTCTCTCTCTCTCTTTCTCTCTCTCTATATATATATATAAAACAGGAAAGTTTTACAAAAGATGGCCCATTTAGATAAAATTACAAAATGGTATAACACTTGGTAATTTCTATGTATAAGAATTACTGATAATTTTTTATTTTTTGATGAGAATCTTCATTCTAAAAGCACTTCCGTTGCACCCTCCTTCCCATAGTTAGGTACTATGACCACACGTTCCATAATTTCCACGTAAAATTTTAACTAACATAATCTTACAAAGATGTGCTATTAATAACTGTCACAATAAGAGAAAAAAACTGAGTTGGTTTAGGTACTGAGTCGGTTTGAGTAAATGAGGTCAACTAACTTGGAGGCTTCTTAAAAAGAAAATACAGTGAAAAAATCGTTTAACAGGACACACTGAGGGGAATTAAAATATATCTTCGTGTTAAAAGAATTTCATTTCGTGTTAAAGGATATTAGAAAAGAAAAGATATATTTAACAAATTAAGATTATTAGAGTACATTTTATTTACCAATTCCTTCCTTTCTCAGTGGCTCGACAGCCCAGGGTGGGCCTTGGCTTTCTCAAGAAGCCTTTTTTAGGCCAGCCTTTTTTCTGAAAGTGTTCTCAAATTTCAGCTCTCAAAATTAGGAGATATTTTTCTTGGCCATCAATCCATCTAAGTTTTGGCTTGCCCTTTCTTCGCGTGCCAATAGGTTGTGAATTGAACACTTTTTTAGGTGGCACGGTCTTCGTCCATTCTGACAATGTGGCCTGCTCATTTAATTCGTTGTATTTTGATAATGTCACATTCGTTATATGAGTGATAGAGCCCTACATTTCATCTTCTTCACCCCTTGCTATTTTCCTGAATTCCTCCAAAAAATAAATCTTAAAATCTTCATTTCATCATACTTATGATGTTCTCATCTGTTAGAGACATGGACCAAATTTCACATGCATAAGTTAATACTGATCTAAAAAGACTTTTATACAATAGAACCTTTGTTTTTCTTTTGATTAAATTCGATTTCATATATTTTCGTATTCCATTAACATTCAACTTTAGCTACTGCAGACAATTAGTTACTATAGCTGTTTTTTGTAATTTTAAATCCAATTACCACCAAATTATGTCTTTTTAAATTGAATAAATTCAAGCGTCAAAATTTGGTAGGGAGCAGCTACTAGATGATGCCACCAACCTAGTGGCTCTCAAACTTCAGGATTTGAGGCGTTTACATAGGTTGTCTACCAAAATGCAGCCCATTCGAATAAAAAAAATCTAATTTTTTCTTAAAGGAAAACCTTTCAGTTACGTTGTGCTTGTTTATACGCAAAATATTAAACCTCCTTTTCGGTAATCATCAATTCTTAGCTCAATAAACTAAAATGCGATTCTACGCATTTAAACTCTGAAATGGATGCGGATGTACTTGCAGTAAAATCAGGAAAACATTATAAAAATTATTTAGAAATAAAATCATTTTTCTTTTGTTAAACATAACTGTAGTTGATGTAATATTTCACTTTAAATTTCTTTAGAATTTTTTTTATTTATTAAAGGTTATGATATCTAATTGTTTCTTTTGATTGGATACTCTCTGTGAAAAAAAATACAATTTTAAATATCTTCACAGATTTGAAAATAGTTCGCAGTTCTATGTAAACGTTTTTTATGTTTACTTCTTCAGGTTCAAACCATCCATTCATGGAAAATTAGCAGATATTTTCTTGTATGAAAAATCTACCCTATTTCCCCCCAAAGAAATATGAGAAAGTTTGATTTTCAAAATTATCTAGAGATTTCTGTGAAATGCGGATAGGGAATAAACAAAAAAAGAAAATATTTCTATTGTAAAAATGTCTGATTTGTCTAAAAAAGCGCTTTACTTTATTTAAAATATATGCTCAAAACAAATACGGAGCAGGGAACACAAATTTTATTTTTAATATAATAAAGAATTTTTAAGACTCGTAAATATAAAAAAAAAATATTTTCACTTAGAAATATTATACATTTTTTATTGGTTATTTTTTTATTTGTGAGAATAATTATTTATTTATAAAATAAAAATTTAAAAGAAAAATGGATCATTTTCGCTTAAAATGTTATTTTAATCAAATGTATGAACAAGCAAGTATGCAGAAGCTAAACATAAAATGCATAATGTGTTCACTCATATAGTGTTTTTTATTTATCATGTCATAATCTAAGATTTTCTAATAGTATAATATACGATTGTGCAATAGTTAAATTTTTAGATAATTAGTTATTAAACCATTAATTTATTAGCAGACACTGTTTTAAGTTTCAAAACATAAGTAAATAAGAACAAAAAACCATTTCTTTAAAACTGGATGCTGTGTACTATTTTCTTGGTAAAACATTCTTTTCGGGAAGATAAAAGGATCTCGTAGTTGTCACTCCAAATTGGTTGTATGACGTTTACAAAATAGAATCTGTCAAAACCACTTTTAGCTTTTTCATTCAGTTTCCAAACGAAATTAATCCTCAATACATTGAAAAAAAATCTATTGACGGTGTAAAATATGCTCCGAAAATACCTCTTGAAAAGCAGTGAAGTCCTGCAAATGACCATTTCTGTCAGCTCAAAATGAATAAATAAAATATAAAACTTCTTTCATCTCTTCAATATTTAAGCATGCCTAAGGATGCTTTACCTCCTATAAATATTTATCATTGCATTTTTTAAAGTGAAGTTGAAGTATATTTCAAAAACTAATTTTCTATATTTTGAATAATTACAGATGTTTGTTAATCATAAATCATGCTAAAATTTTTAGTTTAGAATATTAAGCACAAAACAGTGAAGCCAATTTATAGAAATAAGAATGTTTGTTGCACAGAAAATTGACAGATTACAGTCAGTATGTGACATAATTTTTATTTTCAATTTAGATGAGCTACTACTAGATTAAACTGGTTTTATAGAAAAATATTTTTTTTTGTGGTGTGTATCTAAACTCTAATGACTGGAATATTCTGAGTATTTTTAAAATATGTGTTTGTATGTGTGTGGGAGAGAGGGAGAGAGAGCGCAATTTTTAACTTTCACAATTAAGCCTTGATGTGAGTAGTGGTTTAATTATTCATTAAATTAAATTATGGCTCATTTAGAATTAGTAATTGATTATTATGGGGTTTGGTTTGTTTAATAGGAATTCTTAATAATATTGAATGATTTAGAGAAAATATTTAGTTATGAAAAAAGTGAAGTTGTTTTGCTTAGTTATAAAAATGCCTGAAATAAAAGGGTTGTTTAAAAAAAGAAGATATATTTTCAAAAGACCACAAAAAAGAAAAATCGCAGTCGAAATTTTTAGAGTAGCTTTATAATGATAAATGAAAATATCGAAAGAAAAATAAAATTAAGGTATCAAACTACGTTCGAAACCGTGATTTAAAAAAGCGCATAAATGGATAATTGCTATGATATTTAGTGTCACTTAGATTAGAATACATGTATAAAATGGTTTTAAGGACAATTTGACAAAAACAATTTATTTAAATACAATATTTCGGCAAAAAATTAACTTAGAATAATTTTTTTTCAAAATGTTCTCCTTTTGAGAAAAATGCTTCTATTATACTAATATTTTGCCTGTATATAGCTCAGACCTCTCTACAGAGGCTCAACTA
This sequence comes from Trichonephila inaurata madagascariensis, assembly GCA_019973955.1. NCBI lineage: Eukaryota > Metazoa > Arthropoda > Arachnida > Araneae > Nephilidae > Trichonephila > Trichonephila inaurata. The sequence goes on along the minus strand of BMAV01010666.1, from coordinate 204,649 downwards.
GAATTTTTGAAAACTTCACATTATTTTCAGAGTTACCACCCATTTAAATAATTATCGGCGTTTTTTTCTTAAAATTGCTCCCCTCTGTTGTCGTAAAATATGGATAAACTCACTTCTAAGTTGTATATTTCAAAACTTCTAGTTGAGCCTCTGTACAGAGGTCTGAGCTATATACAGGCAAAATATTATTATAATAGAAGCATTTTTCACAAAAGGAGAACATTTGGAAAAAAAATTATTCTAAGTTAATTTTTTGCCAAAATATTGTATTTAAATAATTTTTTTTGTCAAAATGTCCTTAAAATAATTTTATATATGTATTCTAACTAAATGACTTTAAATATCATGAAAATTATCTATTTATGCGCTTTTTTAAAATCACGGTTCCGAACGTAGTCGGATACCTTAAAGAGTACTTTGGTTGTAATAAAAGGTAGAGGATGAAATGACATAAATATTTCAAGCATGAATTTTTCAAACATAATTTGTACTTTAGAGGTTAATATTGTTAAATCTCTAGTACAACACATATTTTTATATGTATTGAATGAAGTTTGTAGGGTATCCACTGAAGTTAATGTGGATAAAAGAGTGATAAAGTAATTTCTACAGTGCTAGCAAAAAGTCCTGGATACACATATTTTTTCTGTCCAATGTTCTTTTTGTTTGACTTATATTTTATTTATGAAATTATTTCACTATTTAACTGTTAATGATTCTAATGTACTTTTATCACTGATTTGAAATCTGCTACTAGTGCTTTTAATATTATGAATAATTTCTTAGTACTACTCTCTGAACTGAATAATGTGCAGTTTTTACAAAAGAACAATATAAAATAACATAATATGCGTACCAGAATAACTAGGAACCTGTTATGTAAATCTCTTAAAATTGTTCCCCAAATTGGAAATGTTTGTTTCTTTTTCTGGTATTAAGTGATCATGCAAGCGTTTATATAAGAATTTGAAAAAAAAAAAAAACAGTTTGAAAAGACCTGGTGATTAATATAATTTAAAACATAGTATAAGATTTTGTCTGTACGGTGCCAGATTAGTCTAATTAAATATTACATTGGAATATATATCGTGTAAATCTTTAAGCAAATTAAAATACATTTTGCTTTTTTAAATTTTCTTTTCGTCTTCCGATTTAACATAAGTATAAAGCGTAAAATGATAGATCATATTAAATCATATTTAATGGATTTATATACTGGAGATATTTAGATTAATAGTATGACCAGATTTGACTTTTTTTTGCCTAAGGATTTTTTTCCGTCACTAATGTAAAAAGAGAAAAATGAAAACGATACAATTTAGAAGTGTTTCAGTCCTTATTTTTTAAATTAATTAATATTTTATGTAAAACGTTTTCACAATAACGGCTTCTTTATGAAACCAAATGATTGTTAAGTGTTTTTTATATAATAAGTGTGTAATTTACAGACTTAAAAGAGACATTAAACACAAAATCGATCAAATGTTCAATAATATTAACATTTAACCCTCCAAGTGGTCTGCACGTAAAATCCTGCCATGCTAGAGATGCTTTTTTTGCCTTCAAGTGAGATTCTCAAAAGCGGTTGAGCCGTATTTTTAAAAATACGGCTCAACCGCTTTTGAGAATCTTATTTGAAGGCCAAAAAAGAAAATCGTGCGGTGCATTTTCGAAGCATCTCTAGAATGAATTTTACATGCAGACCGCTTAGAGGGTTAATAAAACTGTATCTTATACGAAGAGAATGATATGTTAGTATTATAGATGAATTATAATTAATGATTAGTTAATTGAAGAGGTATTATACTTAATCTTAGAAGAATTTCTTTCTACTGTAATAAGGCTATCAAAGGTAATGTTCATTGAGTTTATGTGGCTGTACTAAATTATATTATCTAAGTACATTTGTTCAAACTAGAATTTAAATTTTAGCACAAAAATTAGGATACAACTTGTGCACCTTAACGCTATGGAACATTTTTGTGTCTCGTTTTATGGAAACTATACTGTTGTTCAGATTTTGAAGTTTAGTTCATCCATTTTTATCATTCATTAAAAGAGATTGTCTAAACAATACATCACATGTTTACAATTTTTAGATTATATTATTTTTCTATAAGAATACAATTTATAAACATACTGTCCAGCCAAACATTATGAAAATCTCAACCAATTTTCAATAAACTCGTCTATTTGACGTGCAAAGTACGGGATTAAGTAAAAATATAATTTAACCCTTTATGTACCGATGGTACTTATAAGTACCACTCACTTTAAAGTTACATAGAATAACCATTTTTACGAATATTTTGACGATACTTATAGCAGGAATATTCTTTGAAATTCACTCTTCCAAGATACATGGCAGCACGTGTGCTATGATGAGCATTTTAGCAGGGAAAGTGAATAGTTTTATAGAGAAATTGCGTTTTCAGCTGACGGCATTTTTAGCGGATTGCTAAGATTTTCATTTTTGTCCCGAAAACATAGTTAATGTCAAAAACTTAAGTGTCTTTTTTTTTTTGTATATTAATGAAAACTTTAGAAAAAGACTTCACTATTTATTTTAATTGAACAGTGTATATAATTAATTTTTCAGTTGAGTATCTTTAATTAATTAATCAGCTCTAACGGATTAAAGTTCCCAAATCTGAGTATTTTGATTATATATATCCCTTAATTTTCAGCGTAGTAATTAAAAAAGTATTACATGAACAAAACTGCAGTAAATCATAATGCGGTAGATAAAGGGTTAACTGCTGATGGAGAAGGTAAGAAATCATTCTTGAACTATATTTTGTGAGTAAAAGGGAAGGCGGTAGGACTAAGTGAATTTGAAAGAAAGCAAATTGTAATGTTCCGAAGACTCGTGACGAATATCCTTGAAACAAGACGGCTGACAGACTATTCGCGATCTGCTCTCTTTGGTATTCATGCAAAGTGGATAAATGAAGATGAAACTAGTAGCAGACGCCATGCTGTTGGACACCCACGCATTATTAAAGAGAAAGGGCGTCGGAGAATGTCTCACTTGGTGAAGCAAAGTCTGTGCCGGACGGTGGTCAGCTGACAGCACAATACATTGAAGGTACAAATAAAAGTGTTTCGGAACCGACAGTTCAGTAGGCACGTTTGCAAACAGGACTGCACAGAGAATGTCCTATTCGTGTGCCTTTGTTGGCGAAGCGTCATTGTCAACTACGCCTACAATGAACTTAGAAATATTCATACTGGACTATAAATAAGTGGAAGAGAGTTGCATGGCTCGATGAATCACAATTTCTCATTCATCACGTCTATGGTTGTGTCAATGTGCAGCAGTTTCCAGGTAAACAGTTGCTACCTCCATGTACACAAACTAGTGGTGGTAACATTATGCTTCGAAGCACGATCTCGTAAGTGGCTCTGTGATCCTCAGTTAGAATAGAATAGACCATAAAAGTTGTGGAATATTTGAAAATGTTAGCGTTTCATTTACCTTTTAACATGACGTCTCCTTACCGAGTCCATTCACATCAGCAGTTTGTCCATAAAATGACAAAAAAACAAACAAACCAAGGAATTATCAATAATTAACTAAAAACATTTTGCTTCCATTTAAATTTACAGTTTGATGCAATTTAATAAACCATTTACTGTTTTTAATATTAAATTAATTTAAAACGTACCCTAGAGTATTTGCTAATATTTATTACATCATTTTCAAAAGAATGAACTCTTCCATGCGCTGAAATTTTGACAAAAATAAATATACTAGAGGGAAAAGAATTATAAATATTTTAGATAAACCACAAAAAGCTATAATTATTGAACAAAAACAGGTATATATTAATAATGTTAAACAACTTTTCAAATAAGAGGTGTCGAAAGTCTTAAAAATTAGGTGGTACATATTTTGTACCACCACGCTTCAAGCATCAGGATAGTTCTGGAAACATGATTTTTCTTCCCTACTCACAATGGAACTTTGCAGACACAATATGCATCCATTCTGTACGAACTTCGATTGCTTTTGTGCTGCAAGCAGCAAATCGTGGATCTTTCTAGTTGGTGGAGAAAACTCTACAGGCTTGCTTTTTTGGGCACATATGGCTTCTTATTCTAGCTAGTTATTCTATAGTTGGAAAAAATAAATACATGTCTTCATCTTTGCTGTTATTCATCATACATATAAAATCATTTTCAGTATTTACTAATCTAATGTTGTAAGCTTAATTTTAGTTTAGTCCTAATTTACCTAATTTTAGTGGTAATTTTAAATGTTCTATTCTGTACATTATTTTATTTTACCTAGTTTTTATTTAGTCAACATAAATAATAAAAGTGTATTAGCTGTATTTATTTTTTCCTGATTGTTCCTTGGCTCATTCCGGACATTTGTGTAATTTTGTATGTGCTATTATTTAATAAATATTATTATTATTTAAAATGTAACTTACAACAAATCTATCTGGCACAAAAAGCATGTTTATTATTGAGAAAAAAATAAACGGAATGCTTTTTGTATTTGTAAAGAAGATGACATTCAATAGCTTGGTAATACATTTTTGGACACTCATATTTTCATGCTAGAAATGCACATGTGAGGTACTAATTATTGAAATATTAATTTATTTAGTTTGATGTATGTTCTTACCTGATTTGTATCAAATATTACAAGAATCAGCTTCATTTACACTTTAAAATACACAACACAGTCACTTCCAAAAAATACCACTTAATAGACTCACAGCTAATCAAAGAATGAACTATTGCATAAACTCATTGTATACAATTAGCTTCTGACATCTGTTGGAAACTTGAATAACCGCTAGGAGGTAACCTCTGTGGTAGTTCAGAGATTTTACCATCTAACATCAATTTCTGAGACATACAAACAAGTGGTAGATTTTATGTGCCACCACACAATAACCGAATAAGAATTAATGATACAAAATATGTACCACTAAGCATGAAAGAGTTAACTGAAATAGATATTGTACTTTTTTATCATATTAGTCTTATTATACCATTTCAAATTATTAGTGTTTTCATTCAGATTACAACTTCATCCGATGTTTATTTAAAAAAAGTAATGAATCATATATTCGTGATACTTAAAGAATAATTATAGTTTCAAGTTTAAAAATTAATTTCTTCTAAAAATCGTTTTGCATAATTGTACCAAATCTGAGATTTATTAACATTTTCAAATACTTTTTAGAAATACTGAGCTGCCTATAAACTTTCTAATCCCATTCACTCTAATTTCAATATTATTTATCACTGTTTCCATCGTACTCAACAAACAAAACGCTTTTGTTCCCACCAAAGAGTTTCTGAATATACTTTCCTTCTTTTGGAGAAATCATGGAGCAAATAACAAGGCTAATTCTCTTATTTTTGTCATGTCTAGCCATTTTATCATCCTTCATAGAAATGGTAGCTCATCCCTCATTATTAAGTGTCCGAGATAAATACGACGATGTGTCAGTGTCATTTCTCTATGCGGGATCATTTATCGAACTAAGAGACAGCTTATCTCTAAATAAAGATCATTAAAGAAGGATTAACATTAATTAATAGCATATATTGAGCTTAGAGTCAACAGAGTAGCTTAGTTTTCTTGGCCACGAGCTATGAGAAGGAAATTGTTAGTAGAAAAAAGTATTCAATATCCTCCCATTTGTATTGAATGGGAAGTTGAAAACGTCACTTGCTCAAGATTTAATATTACGATGTAGTATTATTGGCCTTGTGAATTTTAGTAGGACACAATACTATTAATGTTTCTTTTAAATAATACGTTACTAATGAATACACTATTGAATATTAAGTGGAAACGCGTACGCACAAATGCGCGCGCGTGCGCATATATATATATATATACAAACCATTATAAACTTTAGTAAAACTTGTCCGAACATTACGAAATGTTAACCACAATAGAAGAATAGCAAACTCTTGGCCTTTAGAAGAAAAATTGCAGATTTAAACATATTTTTTGGCCAGCCAACCATTACTTGTAATTTGCCTACGCTACTCTGTTATGAAGATAGGAAGGAATATTATAAATACGTAACTATTAAAAAATAAAGTACACTAATGATAGTTTAATAATGTAACCATAAAAAGTAATAAACTACTTACTAATATAGAGTTAAAAAATCGTATTAAATACTGCAGGATAATAACAATTACCACGTGGAAACTACATATAATTAATAGTACCCGCTAATACAACAGGAAGTAAGAATAGTACAGCATAAAAGTAAAAATTAGTAAAATAAAAGTTAAATTAAAACTAAGTCTATATATATGTACTTAAAATCCTTAAATATTGATAGAAAATGTATTGGAATTCAAAGGACCTTCAAACATACACATTGATTCTAATATAAAATAGAATTATACATATATCTATATATATGTTCGGAAACAATAGTTTATTCAAAAACATTTTTTGTATTACTAAAAAAAAAATTAACAAAAGGAGAAAAAAAAACTAAGAAAACAAATGTTGCTTGGAATATAAATTCTTTAGTTCTAAGAATAAGGAACACTTCCCGAAACTATTATATTTTTTATCCTAAAAAGGACCTAAAAAGTTATTAAATTTATACATCATAACTCTTTCAATTTTAATTTTTTTAATTAGTAAGTAGAAAATTGAAAAAAAAAAATTAATTGTAATAATTTTAGTCTATTTCCAGATTTAAAGAAAGGGTGCAATATTTTGCAAAGTTCTAGATTTTTTTTATTATTTCATTAAAAGTAATAAAATTACAGAAAGAGACATTAACAATGGGTATATTTTTCTATCTATTTTATTTTACCTCAATTGTCAATAAAAAAAAATTTGATTAAATGTGTACTTTAATAAATGAGTGTTTGTAGAATAGAATAAAAACAGGCAGAAAACAATTACTCTAAAGCATAGCTAATTCCATTCATTTAAAATAAAATTTATTTATCATTTTTAAATGAAAATTTTGTATGTTTGAAAATTATCATTGGAATTTGTTAAAGCAAAATTCATACACACACACACGAAAAAAAAACAATCATTAAACTTAATTTTGTAATATAACGCAAGTCTAACAAAATGTCATTTTCAGTAAAATGTGTTTTTGAAGCCATGGGGTGGAAATGATTTATTTACAACGTAAAGCAGTATGTGGTACCGATCTTATAAATATTAATCTAACATTCATTTTTAGTTTCCTTTCATGTTCTTCACAACACCAAAAAGTATGCATATTCATGATGTTTGACCACAAAGATACTGTAAATAATTGATTTGGGATGTTTCAAAACAGGAATAAATGTGCAATAACAACATAATGCCCTCATTTGTGGGGAAATATTAAGCTTAAGGAGTATCTTACATTACTTTCGCATGCCAAAAATGAAGGGGATCAAAAAGTTGATACTTTTATCAATTTCTGAATAAAATATTAATTTTATCCGTGAAATATGAAATTTATTGCCGGGAATTTGAAACAGTTATTCGTGCAATTTACCATTCTATTATTTTTCAAAAAATATGTCCATGCAATACATTTCCTTTTTTATTTATTAATCTATTTAGACGTTTTCTAAGACAAGTAGTTTTATTTTTACATAATTATTAAGTAAAAAAAAAATTATTATATCATCCACACGGTTGTTATATTTCTTAACTTGCATTAATGTATGAGTATATTTATAAGTGTTTTAATATGCTTAATGTGTTTTTTCTTATTATTCACGAAATGTAGCAGTTTAAAACTTAACATCCCATGCCTAATTTATTTTAATAACGGTACTTTATATTTTCCTTTGCGGGATCCATTCCAAATTATAGCCGGTGATCGCTGTATCAAAATACTTTTGATAAAAAGTTTTGGTCAAAGATATTTCTGATAGGTCACGTGTTTGAGTCCTGAATATTTGTTGTATAATCGAGGTGATACACAACAAATTGGTCAAGGCTGAAAGCCTTCACTTACCTTGATGTAAATGTTAGAAGAGTGGTGGGAATTGCCAGCTTAGATATCCCTTGGTCAATTGACAGTAATTCGAAATCGTGTAGTGACAAATGTTTTTGTGGTGTTTACATGTAATCAAATTCATTAATTCAGAAATACGACTAGCAGCTCTGCTGTTCAAAACTCAGATTATTAGTTTTTTTTTTCTTAACTATTTTTAATCGTCATTGATAGATATATGACGCTCAAATTCTTAAGCACGAATACTTTTTTTAATTTTTGATGATTTCACTTACATTGCCTTTCATTTATATATTCTTTTAAAGTATTTTAAAACCCAAGGCAAAATTGTATTTATTGAAATCAGTTAAGCAACATCTATCAATGATATGTCTTTGCTTGGGACTCAAAGCTTTTATTGGTTTTACAATCGTTACCTTCACACCTAAAAGCTGTACTCTTTCATTTAGTGTTGATGTAACTACAGTTCGTAGCAATGGAGTCACTCGAATATTAGTAAGGTGACCATTTTTTTACAATGAAATGAGGACGAAAAATTTAAGAAAAAATTACTACTTAAGTATATGAAACGTTTATTAATTCAAACAAGAATACGCTAATTACGCTTACATTCTTTTTAATTATTATCTTAAACGAGCATTTTTCCATTGAATGAAAAATTTTTTGTCAACCTATCATTTTTAATATATCGGAAAATTTGGGCAAGAAATATCCTTCATACTGAATTTTACGGTAAGCACTGTAGCTAAAATATTAACATTCAATTTTGATTTCTCACTAGTCACTTCACAAAAAATCATTACCAAATGAAAAAAAAAACCTCTTTCAACTGCTGCATTAGTTCCAGGGCAGCACAACGTAAATTCAACAAGAATAATTACATTTTCATATGAAATGTGTTCGTTTTTTAAATGGTTTAAGTAATTTCATCCATCTTTTGCCAATTTCTCAGCATGTTGATTTTCCAATTGTTCTAATTTATTAGAATTTAAACATACATTCAGTCTTCTTTCTACTTCTAATAGACAATTGTCATTGATTTTAGTATCAGGCATTTCTTTCGATGAAAACTCAAAGTAATTTTCTATATCTGCCCAATTTACATGTGACAAAGTCAAAAAATACCATTGAAAATCGTTATTTCCTGCGATATTTGTTTCAGACCATTCTTTGACATTTTGGAAACATGTTTAGTTCATCTCTGAAAATAGAGATTGACAGATCAATTCTAGAATATTGAAAAGGAGGACATTTTTCGAGGAAGGACAGAACGTACAAAATAAGGATTTTGCTCCCTAAAAGAGGACGGTTGGTCACCTTAATATTAGTGGAATAAACCTGAACTTGAAAAATGGACAATATATAAAGTATTGATTATCTATTCGCAAGTGTGATAATTCGTAATAAAATGCGGTCCAATCACACAACTTTACAGAAATACAGTTTTTATTAATTTATTTAATGTTAATGTAATTGTTTAAATAAAATTTTCTAAAATTTAATGATTTTTTTTCAATTTTTAAATTTAATTTCCTTTGTATAGAGGCGTGTAGAATTTTTATGTATATGGATTCATTAATTCTATATCTTTGAATGTATTAAATGTTTAATTTATTTCTAAATTGTTTTTTCAAAATGTGTTTGCTAAAAAAAAACGTATTTTCTTTTTAATATTCTTATAAGATATTTAGGATCAGAAAATTCGTGAAGTAAGACTAAATCTTATTGAAAGGCAATTTTTTTTAAAAATTAAAAAAATCAAAGCAAGAGGAAGTTCATTATCTCTAACTACATCTGAATCAATTAATTATATCTAGAAATAGTCACTTTCTCGGAAATCGTAATAGATGATAAGGAAGTATATAGAAAAATTTTGAATCAGGTGAAAAACTTTTATCGGAGTTATTTAAACATTATTTAAGATATATAATTAGACTGGTTGTAAATATCTGATATTAAAGTAAAATTAATAGGGTGCAATTAAAATATGTAAATTGTTCAATGTACATAAGGTATATATTTATCCACAATATCTTAATTAGATGATTAGTTTCGATTAAGGTGTGTAATTGTTCAATATACGAGAGACTCTATTTATATATAAATTTTCATTGCAGTGTCTATCAAAAGTCGATATTTTTACTGTATATTATCTCACTTAGCTGTATTGGATGGTACAAAGTGAGATTTTTTCTTAATATTTTTGATATTTAATTAATTACTGTGTTAATAATTCAAATGTTTATTTTTTATGATGAGGTCTTTTCCATTTATTTATAGAACTTATTACTGGAATGCTCCACTTAACATTTCAACCATATCTTGAACATTAATTTCTTCTCACGGTCTTCTTCAAAAGACCGTTTTTGAGTACAATTTTATATAAAGAATAACTTAATAGAGTGCTGAATTCTTAATTAAATCAAGAAATGATACTCAAGTCTCTTTGTTATAAACTTTGACGTTATTAATATAGGGTTTGACTACTGTTAGCGGTAGATTAGGCAATGTTGGCGCTATTCTGCGCTGGGTTACTGTTTTTTAGAGAGAAGAGGATTGACCCTCCAGCAATACGGTGAAGGGACAGGAGTGTCCCGTGTTTTGGAAGCGTGAAGCATTGGACTCTGAATTTAGTGTTAAACCTCGATCACTTGCGTGGGGTGTTCTGTACACCCCAGAATTAAGAAAATCCTCCCAGGATTCTAAAAAGAATGCGCAAACACACAATTTTTTCTGTAGCTGCACATTTTAGGTCATTGAACCTTCAAGCCTGATGCAATCCTTCTTTCTCGAACGATTGGAATGTAATGACCTTCAAAATTTATCTGGGGGCTGAGAACTCCCGTGAGAAGTTGAGCATATGTAAACAGTCCGCTCTGAATGTTTGGAAAATGATTAAAATATTATTTTTCGACTTTCTTTACTATCATTATCTCATTAATTGTAAGGGGCTGCGGTAGCCCAGTGGTTAAGGTATCGGACCATGGCAGGCATGTCATGAGTTCGAGCCCAATACCACTAAAGACCCGCCGTGTAGGGCAGCGATGCACGTTAAATCTGTCGAGAGCTGAAATGTCCTCCCGTTGGTGTGGTGTGGTAGTTAGGAGAGGGGGTGCCAGCTCAGGTGTCGTCCACGTCACTTGACCATGGTTCAAAATTACGTGGTCCTTCGCCAAAAGCCCTCGTGTAGCTGAACAGTGCGACGTTAATATTCACTCAAACTCAAACTCATTAATTGTAAAGTATATTTATTACTGGTATATACGTTTTATATATATACTGGTTTATGAAAAAATATAAAATTATGTGTTTTAAAATGAAAATTTTGTATGTTTAGTTTGAACTAATGTTAGTCTCATTTGTACGCAATACATTTAATAATTTTATTTGTATACTACAAAAAACATCTTGTACTTTATAAATATGTATCATAATGACTTAATTTTATTTTCATAATTAAATACACGTGTTTCAAGTTTGGGGTGTTCTCTACACCCCGCGAGTTACAATGGTAAGAAAAACAGGCGCGAGTGACCGCGGGTTAAGGAAATTGAGTTTCTTGGTAGTGTAGACCAACGCTCACAGCGCGTGTGGTCTTCTGTACCTAGAATAGAGTTTCTTGGGAGAGTTTTAACACGATGGACTGTGCTTTGTTTGATTGTAATGCAGTGTTTCTCAAACTATGGGGCACTCCCCCTAGGGGGCGTGATAATCCTACAAGGTGGGCGCGAGCATATTGAAAAGTCGAAAACAAAAGACTATTTAAAAAATTATTAATTTACTGAAAGAAAACAAACAAAATACATTCTGACATAATAAAAAAATAAAGTACACATTTACACTGATGTAATACAGCTATAAATATATCAGTACTGCGCCGTGTATTTTATAATTAATTTAACAATACTAAGTTAAGAACAATTTTAATAATTACTAGTGACCCCATGGGCTCGTCATATATAAAATTATATGCAAAAATTAACATTAATGTTGATAATTTGTACGGTTTATAATTAATCCCTTACTTGCCGATCAAAATTTATGCGATGTATTGGGGAGGGGAGGAATAAATAAGTAAATCCTCTGAAATAAGTATATGCTTCGCAAATAAGGTCAAAGTCGTTTTATTGCATATCAAAGCCTTCGGAATAATTTTACAGAAAGCAGTTCACAGAAAAGTTTGTATTTCGGAAAGACGTATATACGCGTCCGGGGCAATTGACACACTGGCTGTGCGAGACGTTTATATACGCTGGTGGCACTTAAAGAGATAATTCATTGTATGAAGGGGGTACGAAGAAAATTATGATTGAATTTTGGGTCGCCAATATCGAAAGTTTGAGAAACACTGTTGTAAAGAGAAGAGAGATTATTGTGCTGGCTGTTGAGAACCGTTGAGAAGTAGTTTAGAAAGTAATTAAGATACATTACAATGAATATTCGTTTGAGTTATAGGTATGATTAATCCGAACACATGCGAAGGAATTCGTCTTCTTTCTATTTATCTTCATTTTTTTTGTATACACCCATGGAAAGTGTAATTGCAGTAGTAAAACAAGATGTACAATGTACAGATTTTTGTTTCAGCTTGCTTTCGTTTTTTTATTCTTTGTGTTTTATTCTAAGAGGCGTGTCCAGAAAATAAGTAGTATCGTTTCATTCTACCGAAACCCCATTGGTAGTATTGAGGTGGTTCAACGCTTGCACATAAGTGTCTCTTGTTGATTGCTATTCCAGTGACGCCATTATAGTCGGATTCTGCTGTTTTTAAACGTGTTAGTGAGTGTTCAAAATGCTTGAGATGATTGCCCATCCCGTCGTCTGTAAAGTGTATTCTGTATACCGTTTTTTGAAAGCAGCGTGCGAAATCAGTTGGAATTCAGTCAGTTAGTAGTAATTTTTGGTTAAAATGTAATAAATGACGGAATGATGAGAAAGTGGGCCCAACAATTCATTGATGGGCGCATCAGTGTTCATGACGAAGTGCAGAGAGTTCAGTCTTCTGTTGCCAAATACAGTTTGATTGGAAAAGGGAATGATAAAATTCGTGAAAACAAACGGTTTACAGTAAGATTGTTTTGTGATGAGTTTCCATAAATTTCAGCTCTCTTTACTTGCGACATCTTTCTTTGAAGAGGTTATAGACAAGTTTACTTCCCGATGCGAAAAAAGCTTGAAAATGAGTATTAACTCATTCCGTGAAAAATAGTTCCGTGCGTGTACTTTCATGTCCTTTTCCAGTATAGTGGTTAGTGACGCTGACTGCTGTGTCGTTGGGTTTGGGTTTGAATCCTGGAGAAGGCATGACTGATGTAAATGTATAGTGCCTTTGCGGCATGGGAGTACTCTAAATAGCAGTCGAGCTGCAAGTCCTCTCGTGAAGTTGATCGAAGGAGAAGAAAGGTGGAGGTTCCCCGGCCATCCCCCAGGGTGTGCTTCCTCAAAATGAGACAAATCGTATTGTTATCGGTATGGTGCTTAAAGCAGCGTCTAACAACAGGTGTAAATCTCTAACCCTTTGCCACGATGAGTATCATGTCCTTCGATCTGACACCGTCAGGCAGGTGACAACAATACAAATTTTGTTTTGAAAAAAGATTTTTTTACTCGAAATTTCCAAAACTGTGCTTATTTTCCGAATACACCTGAGAGTTTCTATGAACTTGATCTCTCTTTACTGAAGACATCTTTCTTTGATGATGGTATAGTCAAGTTTGTTTCACGGTGTAAAAAATGCCCGATGAATAGTGTTAACTGTGTACAAAAATAGTTTGGGGCGTGTTCTTTCATCTAAAAACAAATTTTATTTTGAAAAAAAAAGATTTTTTTTCATGCGAGATTTTCCAAAACGCTGCTTAGTTTCACATCTTGTATTGTTTCGTTTTTGTTTATATCCCGAAATTAATTTTATTTTTAAAGTACCTGTCTTACCCTTGGACAAAAACTGAAGACATAAAAACGCTGCAATAAAATATATTTATTATCCCATAACTCTTCCTTAACTATTATAAACCATTTGCTTCTATAATGAGATTTTTAGTTCCTAAAAGGATGTTTACTCTCTTTCTTGAGTTTCATCATATTTTAAAAGGAGCAAAGGAGAAAAGGTGGAAGATTCTTTAAAGAAGTATATCAATTTAAAACTTTGCAAATGGTTTGATTTTTATTCTTTTTTATTTTTAAGTCATTAGTTTTTAATAAATAACCAAAGTCAACACAATATGCTATTTATTTTCTGTATTTACGAAAAGTACAAGTTAAAATCCCAACAGTACTAGCAAGCTAGAAAAAGAAATTCAAACATATTTATTAATAAGAATGACATAAATAATATTTCAATAATAAAAAAAATATAATATGCAAATAAACTGGAAGTATAATAAAAATATATATAAATACAACAAAACAATCTTTTTCTTTTAATATGAAAACAATTCTTATTTTTAATATATTTTTTAAATTTTCTTTTAATGCATAAATAAAATGAGTTGCTATAAGCAACATTCTCTTTCTTAATAGTATTGAGGAAACAATGACAAATTTAATGTATTAACCAATATTTTGCCTGAAAAGCGAGAAAAAATATATTATTTCAATTTTTCAAGTAGTTTATTAAAAGATAAATTAAGTGCATATTCTTCCTAGAAAAATTGAAATGCGTTTAAAATTTTCAAAGGTATTTATAGATTGTAAATGAAAATAATTACAACTATTATTTTCAAAACATTGTTTTTAAATTAAAATTGAAACTGTTTTTCAAAGGCTTTCTAATAAATACAAAATCATTCATTGAATTGTATTGAAAGGACTGTTTTCATTTAATTATTTTAAGAAGGATGTTATTTAACACCTTTTATTAAGTTATCAAGAAAGTAATTTTAATCACATACAAATAATTAAAAAAATTCTAGTAACTGAATATCTACCTCAATCAAAATAACAAAGAAGTACATTCGAAAGTTTTGCAATAAGCTATTTTTAGCACGAAAACCCTTAGCCACAATTTGTGTATAAAAACTACTATTATAAATAATAAATATGAAAGTCGAATAAATTCAATTAAGTTATTCAGTGATATTAATAATATCATTTAAACTATTAAATTATCGTTTATAACTGAATTGATTAGACTTTTCATACTAATAACTTATTACGAATTTCTAAGACTTATTCTACAACTTATTTTCAAAATACATCATTTCATTGAACAATTTTTCGATTTTCCAAAAAATGTTGACTTTAATTATATGTTACTGTGTAAACTATGCCTTTTTTGTTTAGCCATTGAATTTTTTAATTACGATCTGTTTCTTTAATTGTTATATAATTTTTAATGTTTTATTCATAAGAACAAAATACTTAATGAGTCAGTAAATTGAGTGTTTTATTACATTCACATCACGAATGAGTATTTATTAACGTCACACTACAAAGCAAAGTGATAGCTATTGGGGACAAACTATGTACAATTGAAGCTCTGTCAAGTGACGAGGATGGCACCTTTTATTTGTCACTCCCTCTCTAAACTATCGCACCACGCCAACATTAAACATTTCACGAAACTACTTCATTAAGCTTCCTTCTTTCTTTTTGTTTGTTTAATTTTGACTATACTAAACCTCTCAACAGTTTATTTTATTATGAACTGTAAACAATGCTTTATTTTGTGGGAAAATGCTTCGAATAGTAATAAAAATAGAATTATATTAAAATATGCTTGTCTTGTTATATGCAATTATTTTTCACGTAAATCAAATCATTCAATATCATTTACATTCAGACGAATTAAATTCCCACTAATCCATTACAATGTGTATAAAAGGTCAAACAAGAGCATCTCAAAAATGGTCTTTCAATAATGCTTTATTAACTTTTGAAGCATTATGCATTCGTTCTCAGTTAACATTCATTAAAGTAATTGTTTCTTGAAAGATACCGAAGAAATTTATTTATATATATAAAATTTCAGCTGTTGAGCAATCCAAAGGAAACTATAATTTAGAAATAATTACTTACGATAATAACTGTGAATATAATTATTAGAATAACTCCAACTATGCTGAAAACTTCATAATAAAGGTATGATTTTGGTTTTGCTAAAGAAGAAAGGATCATTAGTTCTTCGGTATAGCGTACATTCTTAAGTATTTCTATTATTTGCTACATACTTTCGGAATACATTTCCTAGGAGATTAATGTAATTCTATTCCTAATAGACAATAAATTATTCTTAATGAGAGCTAAAGCCCTAATAAAATTTAGTTCCCTCTCATTATACAGGAGATTTCACCCTCAATTTAATCCCTACGTAAAAATGTATTCCGGGCGGCATTTTTTATTCGATAGTTAAAGGTTACATGTGGTTTTGATTCTGTGTGGAGATTAATAACATTCATCTACTTCTTTATTGTCAATTCCATTGGCTTAAGCAAGAATTATCTGGAAAGGAAGACCTTTATTTTTTCTGCAAATAAAGTTCTCTTATTCTCTCTTTCTGTGAATGAAAAACAGTGTGAAATACATCTAAACCTATTGCGTCTCAATGCAGCTCAATAGGTTTTAATTAAAAAATTGAACACATTTGTTTTATTTAAAAGCTTTCAAACGAAAGCAATTCTAAAATAGGTACATATACATGGGGCATTTTGTTTATAACAGATATATATTACAGTATTTCCGAAATTTTGTTGATCATTTTGTGGGATGGATTCAACTAATTTTTTCATGGTTGCAACCTTTGAATGCATTAATAAGAAAACATGTTGCCATTTTAGAATCGCATTTATTTGGGTGATCACAAACACAACGGGACGACATGAGCAACAAACGCGTGCGTAAGTAATGTAAAGGAAAAAATCATTCTAAATCGCTCCGGGGATCTCTTTAAAAACATGGTGAATTGGAAGCTATTAAAATGGTACGACCTCCGGGAAAGATTTCCTAAGTCTTTCGCTTACATAGATGATACCCGATTGCATCATCATTAATTTAAGAAAGATGGATTTTTTGTTTTGCAGAGATAACGTTATGTTTGCTAAGTTTAGAAATGAATTATCTCTCGAAGTCTTGCAGAGCTCGAAACCATTATGAATTAAAATATCTCTAGAGAAATTTAAATGACATTTTACACACACACACGCACGCACACACGCATGCACTCATATATACATATATTTACAGGGTGGTTCCAAATTCATGATGCAGACTTTAAGGGTAGATGCAGTACATTGCAGCAATCATTTTTTGTACAGGAATGTATGGGCGTAAGTGACATGATGAGGCGCAAACAGAGAAAAGAAAAGAAAAGAGAAACGAAGATATTAGTTGGTTTCATTGCCGTCAGGGAGCAATAGATATCTAGCCACCGTTCAACATGTTGCATCTCAGTAGGGGAAAGTGCCATTCACAATTGTTCTGACGTTTACGATGGGAGACTTTACGTATGTCGAAATTGTAGACCTGCATTACATGTACGACCGTGTAAATGGTAACGGCAAATCTGCTCTACGAAAGTATCTCGCGCAGTTTCCTCATCAACGAATGCAGGTCACAGAGTCTTTCAATGCCTGCACCATGAACTTCATGAAACACGTAAGTTCCACATTGTGACTGGCTCACGCGTCTTTTCGTTAACATGTCTTTTGGGTACTTTTTAGGGCCAAGATTATTGGCATTTCCTTTCCAACCAAAACTCAAGAAGTGAAACGTGAAGTTTAAATGCAAATTAGATAGCTTTTAAATAACAGAAGTTTCAGTAAGTAAAATGGCAATTTGGGGAATGTTATGTGAAAGATTGATACAATTGTGAAAGGACTGCCCACGGAGGTTATTCCGAAGATAAAGCCATTAGGTCAAGGTGCATACCATTGCACTCGCGTAAAGACGCCACTCCCTAGAATCGGAGCTACGATTGGATTAAGTTAAGATTTACTATTTAATATTAGGAATTGTGTTATTATTGGAATTGAGATTAGGTGGGTTAGATATTGATAGTGGTCCGAGTAAGGTTATTTCGGTATTACTTGTATTGGTGTTTGTTCATCGTAGAGATTTTCACATATATAATCATTATCTAATTTATTAAAAGTTTAAGTAATAGTTCTTAATAAAGACATATTTAGAACATAAACATGTCTGTTCCTTTTCAAAATCATACACCTCTAGCTCACGCAAATAATCAAAGAGAAGGTTACCCGAAGAGGGCCTATTTTAATAACATGACCAGAAAAAATGCTGGTCGACACATAGCTGCATTTAGTCAAAACCTGGAAAAAGCATCTTAAACGTTGTAGCTGTTAAATCAGAGTCTATTACTCATCCGTAAGTATGAGTCATCAGACCCTTTGTAGAGTGTTAATCGAAAAAATTGCTTACATTTTCAACGAGTACAATTTTCGAATCCGTCAAGCTATCTTTCCGACTGCCAGTGGGTGGTACATCAATGCGAGCTGCAGCTGGACTTTAAGTTCATGTGCTGAAGAGTTCTGAAGAGTTATTGTAAGCATTAAGC
This sequence comes from Trichonephila inaurata madagascariensis, assembly GCA_019973955.1. Lineage (NCBI taxonomy): Eukaryota > Metazoa > Arthropoda > Arachnida > Araneae > Nephilidae > Trichonephila > Trichonephila inaurata. The sequence goes on along the minus strand of BMAV01010666.1, from coordinate 186,169 downwards.
TTGTCAACGACGCTTTCTTTAAACACTTCGTCTTTTATTGCGTGTTTTATATTTTGTGTTTGTGACTCACCGTCACTTGAGCCCTTACATTCCTATACAATAAATGATTTTTACAATGTCCTGTACCTACCCTTAATCCATTTTATCCCACTGTCATATTTAGAGAAGAGCTGGAAAATATCATGTGGAAATCATTATTTGTAGGTTACGAATATTTTGACCAATGGAACATGTAGGGATATGTATTAGCTTCTTCTAGCGTGAGTTATGTATCTCAAGGGAAAGCATACAATCCGATAAGGAGAAAACTGAAATCAATCAATTTTAGTAAACCTCGATTCAATTTTGATTTAGTAACAATATATATAAGATAAATGAACGAATAAAACACGATAACACTTTTTTATATGCTACTGAATATTAGGAATCTTAGGATTTTAAAAAACGTTAAATGAAAATAAAAGAAAAAAATTAGATTTTTTAAAAAATTTCAGACATACTTTAAATCAATATAAGAAAGTAATAGCTTCAGCAATCTCCTACTATTTCTATAACGCTACCGCAAAAATTAAAACAAACTAATGGCCGAATAAGAAATGAAATGAAAAAAAAAAGATTGAAGATAGATTCTAGATTGAAAGGCTATGAAGTAAAAGAAAAATGTCTAATTAGAGCTTTAAAAAGTATTGATAAGCCATTATTTGGAAGATAAGTGATATATATATATAAGCTAATCTATTACATATCCCTCTATTACGTAGGAATTCCAAATTTCTGAAGAAACAAGAAAGTAGCATACTAAGTTAAAAGAAAAAAAGTTTTCTTATATAAGTAATTCGAAGCACGTAATTTTGAAAAATCGTTTTTTGTTTTTTTACCTTATGTGGTTCATGTTCAAATGTCTTCAAAATACTCGAACGAAATTGTTAGAAACAGTAACATTCTTTCATGTCTTATTGGAAACAGTTAGGCAAAAACATTCAGTCGTACAGAGCCAATATTGGAGTTCATAAGCTCTCGAGGGCAGGTGACTCAAGCATTTGTATCTGATTCTTTTAACTAGAGGATTTATTTTAACTTAGTTTACTTAGTTGAAAGCCATTGTTACTCTAGTTATATATTATTAGCATTAACGTCACTCTTGACTGTGTATTTACTTACCTTTTATTTTGAGTAACATACACTGGAAGCATGTCCCCAAATAACCAAGTGGAATATTTATACTCTTTAGATCCAAAACAGTTTGCGTCTTTCTAAGTACATTCGAAACTTTTTTGAAACATTTATATATACTTTTGGTAGCATTGATATCGGATATAAATTTTTACATAGCATGTGAAACATAAATAAAGTTGATTTATCAAGAGAAATTTTTACATTCCCCATACTTAAGGCTTTTGAATATACTTAAATAAATGTAATATACAATTTATAATGTCATAACTTCTAATAGATTTAAATTTTGCAATTTTGTTAAGCAATCTCGAACTTCTTTAAGAATTTGTTGAGTGAGATAGGATTAAAAAGTTTATTATATATAAATTAAATGATAAAGTTGTAGGATTAGTTAACTATTTAAAATGCGTTAAATAGATGTCTTAAAAATAAATGATTTTAAACTGGATTCAGTACAGCTAAATTCAAAATTGAAAAGAACAAAGCTCTACATTAATACATTTTTGAATTATAAAAATAGGAACTCTTAAATTTAAACAAGAATCAATAATTAAACTAATTCATTTGATGAAAACTAACAGAATATGTAAGTTATTTTTCTTTGACTGCAGGATTTATAAGCCATTGTAGGTATTTCCTTCTAAGTAGTTTTCCTACATTGGTGTTAAAAATTAAGATAATTTTTAGATTTTGTCGTTTATCTCTGGAATTACTGAACAGATTTTAATGAAATTCGGTATGTGGATAAGGTTGATATAATACAAATAAATAACCGTTCAATGGTTAAAATACACGCGTATGATCGTGTGTAACACGCATTGGAGTCGGAAGGTATGAAACAGCATTTGCAGAATGTAACAAAAAAAAAAATGGTTAATAGAGGGTATAGTCCCCTCTTTCAGATAAACAGGCATCACACCGTTATTTTATACCAGAAATACGCAAATTTATGTGAGTTCTTTGGCAATTAATCCAACTCGTTCACAGCAACTCAGTTTTTAGGTTATGGATATTTCTTAGAGGAGAGCTGCGTGTTGCAGTTTGCCTCTCCAGATAAGGTCTGGAGAATAAAGTGGTCAGTTCATTTGGTAAATTTCCTCACTTTCCAAAAATTCCTCGACCAGATCTGCCTTATGTACCTCACGTTGCCATTCATTAAAATAAAATCAGGGCTAACTGACCCATTAAACATACCTCACAGCATTCACAGTATGTCTTAGAAAGTCACAACGGTGTATGCGTATATCCAAAGTAATGCCTGTACAAACATTTATACCTAACCTATTGTAATGATCAATTTCTTGGACGGATATTGGAGAGCAGGTAATGGGTCCCCTGTTCTCTCCAATATATTCTTACTGTACTTTCATTATTAACTTTTGTTGTTGTTGTTAAATTCTGCAACTGCTGTTTCATACCTTCCAACTTCGATGAGTGTTTACACGACAACGAGGTGGCCTAATTTTGCTTTGTTTGTAGCTGTTTTCTATTCAAATAAGCCCAGCTCTATAAAAATATGTTCTATAGTTCAAGAGATAATGAACAAAATTTTAAAATCCTCTTATATTTCAATACCAATGTATATTGTTGGTCTGTTGATTTAATTACTTATTGCTTGCGGCTACATTGAGCGAGAAGAAAACAAAGGATTAAAAATCAAAAATTATTTCTGTTGAAACACTGATGCTGACTATTTATACCTGATGTTGAAAATTAAATCCTTGTGGGGGCGTGCAAATATTCTTCACGGAAATTTCGGGGACGAAGAGTTCAAATGGGTTTTTTTCCTGGAACTTTTTTTAAACCCAAATGACCCCCCTATGTCCTTATATTGAAATAGAACGTAGCTAGGTAACCTGACCAGTTAGTTTATATTCGCTTGGTTTGATATTTTCTCCCTCACTGAGTAGGGGGGGTAATTTAAAAGGTCAACAAACACAGAGCCGGCTCTAAACTTTCCCCCTTGATGAAAAATTGCGCTTCTTGTAACTCATCGAATACTTTTTCTTATTTTTTTCTACAGTGTGCGGTGTTTTAGCGTCAGCTGTTTAAAATTTTGTTGCTTTCGGGTATATTTACGTACTTTTTTTTATTTCAAAACCCTTGACTCCAGGGGTTTTTATTTGATTATTTCAAGGCATTTTCCTAACCCTTTTATAAAAAAAGGGGAAAAACCAAAGTGTATAGTCACAAACCGGGGTAAAAAAATAAAAAAAGTAACTAACATTTTATGCTTTTAAATCATACAATGTAGGACTTTGCGTTTCTCATAGCTTCGAGAATTTCCACACTCAATCTTCATTTTAATTTTGCTATTTCTTTTTGTAAATAATCTTTGTCGTAATTTTTTTTATTTATTTGAAAGTGTATTAATCTGTTTTGTCAATGAAAATTTTGGAAAAAAATGAGTAGTGCTTATGAAATTTATTTCCTAAGGAAAGTCATATTTTTTTTATATCATTTATGTAAGTTAAAGTAAAAACATTATTACATTCTACTTTTAATGTAACTGACAACTTGTGTTATAATCTAAAGGGGTATCAAAAATTATGACGTTAGGACTAAAATTTTATTATTTATGCGTTTTTTTCTTAAGTTAGGCTTAGCAGTAAAAACGCCTCGTTCTGAAGGGAGTAGTCCTTACGCATTCACCCCGTCTCTAGCGAGCGGCTCGCAGAAAACCGCCCCGTCCTGAAAGGGTTAAGTACAAAAAAATATCTCAGATTTTATGTACTGGTATATTGCAAGTATACTTCTCACTAAAAGGGTATACTTACTATAAAGATACACATATCAAAGCTTTATCTTAATACCATAACAGCAAACATGTATGCAGAAGAGCTATTATTATAAGTATTAGTTTTTACACAGTAACAATAATAAGTAGTTCATTTGTTCAACTAAATTTTGTAATAAATGTAATCTAATGCAGCATGCTTAAATGCTCTAAAATCATCTTCCTTGGGACCAGCTATATATTGTTACATAAAATGTAGTTTTCGTTTTTCAAGTGAGAGAAAGGTCTCTTCATAAGCAAAGACTTGCGGATTAAATTTATTTTATTCTTGAACTCTCTAGAAATTACAGTATACAGGTGGTTATCAAAATAATAGAAACCCCTTAGGAATAATAAGGGGGAATATAATAAGGAATTCCTTATTAGAATGGTGCATGACCATTCATATGCATCATATAATGTTGCTTGAATTCCCCTAAGAATCGATTCATACGAATGCTAAATAGTATTTAGGGGAATATTGTGAAAGTTCTGGGAAAAAGGTGCAGTGGAGGATATCGATTCCGTATTGCACTCTCTAAAGTAAACCATAACGGAGGAATTATATTGATATCGAGTGACTGTACGGTCCAAGATAGATGTTAACTTTATTATCGTGTTCATCTAACCAAAATTGAACAAGTCCTGATGCATTAATGGTGCATTATCATCCTCGGCAATCCAATCAACTGTAAGAAACTAATTTTGTATCATTCGATTTCTCTTTACTTCTCCTCAGTGATTCTTCTTTTCAGGATTGTGATTGGTCAAATTAAACCAAGGTAACACAAACTTCTGTAGTTTTCACTAGACTTGTATAGAAAAAAAGAATCTAACAGAATCTCTTCTTTCTTAGCACATATTAAGCACAGCAATTTATATTCAATCCAAGTACTCTAATATAATGGAAGATTTTGAAAGTAACATGACAAAATATCTTTTAAAGCGCATGAAAATGGAAGTTTAATATTTTATATAATTTACTCTTCCTGTGTATGCATCATAAAAAGCATTATTCTTGGTTAACCTGTTCTTACAGTAACGTTTTACACCATTTCTTTCAAGTAAATACCAAATCTCAATAAGCATAAATTTCTAATTCAATCTAAATATTTTAGAAAACTTTTCATAAGTTTAACTTCTGACTTAACAAACCTTACTTGAATGCAAATTAAATAATTGTGAGTCCTTTTGTAAGAGAATTTTAAATAAATGTCTCGCACTATATGTATAATATAAGCTATGTAATGGCGTCCTTAAAACTCGTCCCTTTAATAATATGCATCTAAACTTTGCAAATAAAATATTGTGTACACTGCTATGCATAATTAACTTTAAATGTTTTTTTTACTATACGAACTCTGTTTAAAAAAATTAGATTAGTAAATTGAGCGAATTATGCTTAGATAAACAACGAAAGGTTGTGTTGAGATATACTACCAAATGTTTTATAAATTTAATTATATATATATATATATATATATATATATATATATATATATATATATATATATATATATATATGAGAATAAAATATTTCTATAATATTGATGGCGAGTAGTAATGATTACTGTAATAATCCTACAAAGACGTGGCTAGTGGTAATGATACTACAACGAAAAGATGGGGCGTCGCCGGTGGTGATGATTAATGCAAGGTTGAGATGCATTTTTTATGATGTTTGATGCTACATACTGATGAGATTGACGAGTCAGTCTTGTGATTATTTAAATCCGTTTTATTCCACATCTTGAAACACATAAGCATACCAAACATAAAACATAAAGCATGGAATGGTAGATACAATATAAAACAAAGAAATCGAATGCACAATATGCTGCAGTCGACTACATGGTGAAAAGGCAAAGAACTTCTAGAGAATTCTCGCTATTTGTACTCAGCGGCAAATCACATGATTTCGGTGGGTGGATGGATGAAGTTCCAAAAGTCTCCGTAAGGCGGGTAGGTAGTTAAACTAATCAAATGATTGTCCTGAAGGACTGGACCATAGTTAAATCAAAAGCTATTAAAGATTAAATGACAAGGAATTATATTATACACACACACAAACACACTCACACACGCACACACACACACACACACACATATATATATATATAAGAATCGTGTTCGGATGAATGTGATTCAAAGCATCGCAGGCGAACAGTTTTCAATTCATTTTCGTGAAGGTGCATGTACCATGCATGGGCGTGCACAAACAAATTTTTGATATGTGCATTCGTAAGGACGTGGAATTCATTAAAAAATTGCTGGTGTAGATGTAACTGCGTCCGAAACGGTTCAGTGAGATGGATCAGGAAAAAAGCGACTCACTTAGGACTAAAAATTTCAAAGCGCATCAGGCATCCAGAAAGGTGATTTGAAGGCATTTTTCGACATGCATCGACCCTAATTACTGGAGTTTAAGGAGCCGGACGTCTCCATCAATGAACAAAAGTACACCCAAACACCTGATAAACTGCATAAGACTATAAAAAACAAACGTCCAAGTATGCTGTCGTCAGGTGTCATCATTCTTCAAGGCAATGCAAGGTCTCATGCCACCAAGATGTGTGTCGAGGCACTGGCACGTAAAACGTGGAAAGCCCTGGGACATCCAGCTTACTGTCTAAATCCTGCGAATATCACATCTTTGGTCCACCGAAGAAAAACCAGGTAAGTCAACGATTTCACTCCGATGATGACGTAAAGGATGGAGTTTTGAACTGTTTCACATTGATCAACCGACATTGTTCTCCGCGGATGAAATTTGTAACCTTCCTAAGTAATGGGACGACTGCTTAAACACCGTAGAGGATTTCTTTTAACTAACTTCGTATGTATTTCACTCATTAAATAGTTTTGTGTTTCTATCTATGTGTATCTGTCTTATTTTTCCGTCCCTACGCATTTCAGGGATACGCACCTGGAATCACTTTTATTTGAACACCCCTTATCTATATATACTGGAAATCCGTTTATTCTAAAAAAAACTTGTTACCAACTGTTATTGATAAATATAGCTATAAACAATATTTTGAAATAATTTTTGTTCTTCTTATTGTTCTTTTGTTCTGAACTCTTACTAGAATTAAATAGACATACTGTTCTAATAAGTAAGCAGAGTTTAAATAGAAACTTTTGGGGAAAAATCATTTATGTTTGGAAATAAAAACAGGACAAATTTATTATTCAGGAATCTTTATTAGATTTCTCATTAGAGAGTCCGGAGCAAAAAAAAGTAAAACATAATTTTATTTATATCTTGAAATAATTGTCATAGCAAGATTTTGTAATATTTTTCCACTTAACTTTATTATGTGACATAGGTTAAGAGTTTAAAAAATGTATATATTCGTTAAACCTTTGAAAAAGACTGTCAAATAAAAAAAGAGATTCGTAAAAATGCATTGCATAAAATAATCGAAGCATGTTCTTCTTGGAGCAGTATTAATAACGAATTTTATTCTTAATATTGATGATATACTTGTAACGTGCAGTTTATTTGCAGTATAGTGTACAATTATATTATCTATAAAGCTATTTAATTTGGTTGTTCCTTTTTAAAATGACCTTTGTTTTGTGAAATTTAATTGGCGACTGATAATCTAATTTTGGCGCAATCAGTTTCATATCAGTAGATCGAAATATTTATTATAACAATTCTTTGCTTTTCTCTGTACGTATTTGGATATCAAAATTATGAGCAAAAACAAGAAAAATATTATATTATTCTCATAAACTAATTGTTATTCGTTAAAAATGGAGAAAATAGACTTGCTTAATCACCACGATATCTGTGGAACTATTAGAACTACAGACTTGAAATTTGGTAAGCATGTTTCTTTCATGGAGTAGAGATACGCTACAAAATGGGTTGTGCGAAAATTGACCCTAAAGGATGTTGCAGGAAATACTTAATATATTTCCTGCACCATATATATATGAATATATATATTTCCGTTTTTAAACTTTTTGGCGTAAAACAGTGCATCTCAAACTTTCAATATTTACGACCCAATTTCTAGTCTGGATTTTCATCGGTCCCACCCATAGAACAACAATGTATTTAATGCAATAATAATATATTTTGACGCTAAAGCTACTATAGAATGAAGGGGTAGCTGACCGAAGGTCATTAAAGGGGCTACGTTACAGGGGAGACATGCAGAGACATTACAACACTAAACATGTAAGCTCGAACCTATTTGCTCATGATTCTAGAGAGTAAATGATCGAATTGTTGAGAGTTTTATAAGACAACTTCGATTTATTGCTTGTTGTAGTCAGTACAGCCTTATATTTTACTTCGAAATACTGTGTGACGGGTTTATCCGTGTTCTTTAAGCTGATAAACTTCTTGGGGAATATTGGATCTGTAAAAAATTATTCTATTATAAATTTTCACCCGAAGAAGATGTGAGTATGTAAGTTAAGACTTATATATAAAGATTTAACTTTCAAGTTAGAGAAAAAGATAGGTTAGGCTGCTGATGGATAGCAGTGATTAATTGAACGTGAAGTTAAGCGTGAGTACTTTGCAGCTTATTAGTGTAATATTAAGATTGACGATTTGGTCAATTAATAGTTAAGTTGGATTAGGTCACTTGGAATTAGAAGGTGTATTGCTTGGACGTAAATTATCCGATCTACTAAGTCTTCTAGTTTAGCGTCTACCTCACTATTGCTTTCCAAATTTAGTAACTAGTACAATTTTTAACTTGTTTGACAGAATTTGTGTTGTTGTTCATTTTAGTAAATAAATAAAAGTGGTTTTAATGATGGCTAATCTTACTTCCGACTCTCCCACACTAATGGATGTCACGGGGTAACACCATTACAAGTGAACCAAAATGTATTGTTTTAGTTCGAAATATCAGGTGTTTTTAGGGGTTGAGCATATACTTCGAAATAGTGAGAAGTTCGCATTACGAAGGTTTAGATTAGCAAGAGTCGAATGTATACAAACAGTATATATTCATACATTATGAAATACGCAGCGGGCGTGTAATGGTTAGTATATTTTATAAAAGAAGGGTAGAACTGAAATTCGATATCAGTTTATACTCAAAAGAATTCAATTATAGAGTGCTTCTCAAACTTTAATATACTCGACCCTCTATTCAATCATTATTTTCATTGCACCCCCCTCCATACAGTAACAATGTATTCAATTCAATAATACTATACTTTGAAACTAAAGCTGCAATACGACTTTAACCTCTTATGTGCCACTGACGTGTATAAATGTCTCACTCAGCCAAATCATTAATTTTATGAACGTATAAATACGTCTGTCCGAAGTACGATCTTTTCTGTTCAGTGCTATCCATAAAATTATTTCGAGGGTTTTGGAATGCAATAAAAGGACTTTGACAGTATTTGCGAAGGAATTACTTATTTCAGAGGATTTTTGCTTCTTTATTTATTTCCTCCTCTTCCTCCCCCGCAAAAAACATCAAAATACGCTCGTCTACGTGGTAAACGGTGGCATTGGGGAACGAATTGCGTAACTTTGGATCTGCAGTTAAGGAATTAATTATAAACCGTACAAATTACCAAGATAAGTGTTAATACAAGCTCATGGGGTTACTGATTATTATCAAACTTGTTCTTAACTCAGTATTGTTAAATTAATAATAAAATATACATTGTACACAGTACTAATACATTTATAAGAGTACTATATCAGTTTAAATGTGTATTCTATATTTTATTATATCAGGAAGTATTTTGTTTGTTTACTTTCAGTAAGTTAATAATTTTTAAAAATAACCTTTTGTTTTCGACTTTTCAATATGCTCGTGCCCCCCTTGTAAAGTTATCACGCCCCCCCCAAAAGGGGCGAGTCCCACAGTTTGAGAAAAGCTGCAATAATATATTAATATTCGATTATTCAAATTCATACTAAGAAATAAGGTTTCGTGTTTCTAAATATATTGATACTTAAATAACATGTAATGTACAAATAACATAATAATAAAATTTTTAAAAAAAGTAATGTTGTAAGTATAATGGCAGAATAATTTACTTTACATGTAAATGTGGCTTTGCTGGAAGATTAAATTAATGAAAGATGTTCGAGAAAATAAAATAGAAAATACTGTAATTATATAATTTATTTAAATGATTTCTAGAAAATGTTACGCTATTTCATATTTAAATAAAAAGGAAAAAAAAAACAAAAATAAAAAACCGAGAAAACTTGGAATTTTAGTGCATGCATGATGAGAAGTAAAGAAAAAAACATACTTCAAAATTGGCTCAAAAACGTGATTACTGCAATTTACTCAACAATGAAAAACATTCGAAATTTTATAAATTTAGAAATAGTAAATCTAGTCGTCCATGCGCTCTTATCTACTTCTTGCTGTATGCTGCAATGTCAACTTACAATATCAGCGTCCTAAAACTGGTATCTGCCAGACCTTATAATTCATAAGTACCAAACACTTTCTCGAAATTTCTTGAAATGAACCGAAAAGCTGTACTTGGAACATGTTCAAACAAATTCTTCGGCCCCTAAGTACATTTTTTTTTCTCCAATTTGATATTATGCCAAAAAGCAGTACGGAATATAAATAATAAATTATAATACATAAAACTGTGGTGTCTGCAATATAAAACTTGTTTGACACCAAGGCACAAGAAAATTAGAAACTAAATTAAGAAGAAACAGTTTGAAAGTATCAATATAGCAACAAATACTCTGAATGGCTTTCATTTCAAATCAATCAATAATTTAAAGTATCCTACTAAATAAGGAGAACTTTTTTAAATTTTCTAAACATTATAATATTTTAGCATTTTAAGTATAATTCTTACTCATTGTTGTTAACAGTGCAGTAAGAAATAACATGTAAGTAACTGTTTTTAAAAAAATGTGATCAAACCTTGAAATTTTTTTCAAATGTTCTGTTTATAAGTAATATTTTACCCATTCCTGCCCCTCTTCTTCCTAAAAACCAAGTGCGGCAAATCATTTTTTTTGGTATATTTCTAATGAATGCATTAACTGTATGTTTTTCCAAATGAATCAAATGTTATACCCAATCACAGCTACAATTAGGTGTTACCCGCAGTTTTTGAGTACTTTTAGAGGAAATTCCAATAACTTCACACTTATTCAATTTCATATTACATTCAAAATAGCATCAATACCACCTTTAGTATAAAATTCTACGCAAGTATCCCGAATAGTTCTCGAAATATCAACAATATTGCGAACATGCAGTTTTGAAAAAAAAAACATTTAAACTTGATGAAAGGTTTGTATTTCATATGTAAAAATAATTAAATTGTTTTCAAGTTACCACCCAATTCAAATAAAAATTTACAAGAACAATTATTGTTAGTTTAAAATGATAAACTAAAAAGATAATGCGTTTTTAACTGAAAATATGTCTGTAAGGAAATCGGATATCTTAAGAAATTTGAATGATTATTAAATACTTGCTTTGGAAAATTTCTGCTCTTTACTGGTTAAAACAAAAATAAATACACTATTATATACAAATGATAAAAATATATATATTGTCCTACTATAAACATAAGATATTCTTCGTAATCATTTTCAATGCATGTGCTGCTATCTTTGAAAATTCTGATACGAAATAATATGTCAATGTATTAATCCATACAAATCAGTGGAAACTCAGTTCAATTTACTTTTTTGTTATGCATAAAATAATGAAAAATTTTATCTTCTTGAACTCTGAGTAAAAACTACATTTTATTTAAGTGAAATTCTCAATAAAAGACCTAAATAAAATATTAAAAACTAAAATTACAAAGAGTTTATATTTCTTGTAAAAAAATATGGTGTCTAATTCAAGTAACCAAGGGTATTATATTTGGTTATATCTTATTTTGCGGTCTCTAGCTGCACTGATTGAGTAATGAATAACGTTATTTTTAATATCGCAGTCATATTATAGAATTTCATGTTTAAATGTCTCGCAGAAATACATGGATATGTTTCTGTGTTGAATAAATACATGATTCTTTATCCATTGTATCCTTATTTAAGAAACAATAAACATTTATTGAAAACAACAAAATAATGTTGTTATTTCTCTTTCCTAAATGCGAAATATAATGCATTTATCCTTTGGAAACTTGTGGGTGAAGTAGTGGGTTTGTTGCAGTCTTGTACGCCTAAGGTTGCAGGTTCGACACCGGCCCAAGTTGGTGGAATTTCATGATGCAGAAAATCGACAGCGGCCATATCGCATGATTATGCAGATCTCTTGCGTGCCTATTTGGCTTGGGTTCTCTCGAAAAAATAAAAATTCTGAGTACGATTTATCATCACCATAGCTCAAGTGCCTCCCTCTGGGGAGGAAATTGGGTGTCAAAATTACCTGCGGTGATTAGTAACCGCCTATATCACACTAAAAAGTGATACCAGCTACTGGGGAATGTTCTAGCTCTGCAATTGTATAACACCAATCCGCAGCGTCACTAGAAATTAGAAAAAGAAAAAAAAACTTGTAATTTTAAAGCTTTTTAGTTTTAAAGAAGAGCATCATGTTTTTTCTTTAATTTACTGTTACTTGATTCAATGTTAAAGCACATCATATCAGTTTAACCTAATGTAATTAGTTTAATTATTATGTGGGCATTTCATTTGCCTAATAAGTTCTAGTTAATTGCTTCCTGATTTATAGCGAGTTTCGTGGTGTGATATCTATATAAACTAGTACCAAACATCACGCGATGACAATCGTTTCGGCGTGGTCGATAAAGTACTTCCGTACGTAACGGTGTGACGTCTCTCGCGTTTTTCTGCTAACATAACTCCTATGTTCTTTGACGGCCACGATTAATGGCAAAACCTTTCCAACCCAATACCAAGAAGATAAACGAATGTAACATGTAAATGAGATATACTTTAAAAGGATAGAAGCTTTGATGATAGAGCGCGGCAAGTTTAGAGATAGCTTAGTGTGGAATCTTTCAGATCATGAGTTAGCGGTCCGATAGCTTTGGAAGAAATAGAAGTTCGTTATAGCGAAGTTGGAAACCTAGCTTAGTCAATTACATTATAGAATTCTTTCAATAGGTGAAGGAAGGAGATCTGCAAAAGGTAATATTTGGTATAGGTAGTTAGATGAATCGGTTTATTTATTATAATTAAGATAAAGGATCTAGTTGCGTGATCTGACTTGAATATAAGGTTTAATTGGGTGTTAACTCTCACTTTAATTAAAGTTGTCAATTAGAATTAAGTAATATAAGTTATTCTTAATAAAAGTTGTATTAAGAACCAACATGTCTCATCATTTTGATAATCCCACACCTCTAGCTTACGCGGATCCGGAACGACTTAGTCATCACAGAATGGCTATGTCGCAACGGAAGGTACTCAGATCGAATCTTCCTTCCTTCATCGGACACCCTAGCTGTGCAAAGTGAACTGCACCCTTCACCCGCCACATTCTTTGTGCCCTCTATCCACCGTAAAAGCAACTAAGCCGTCAGACACAAATGACGCAATTAAGCCGTCTCAAACCAATGACGCAATTCTCAAGCCGTCAAGCACGAATGACGCAACAGCTCAAATGATCGTCACGAATATGGTATCGTTCATTCGCCTATTCGCCGAATCACTGGCATGGGAGTATGTGAATGTATGATAGCTGTATAAACTAGTATCAAACATCACGCGATGACGATCGTTTTGGCGTGGTCGATAAAGTACTCGCGTTAGGAACGGAAGGTACATAGATCGAATCCTTCCTTCCGTCACGAATAAACGCCCTGTGCGGTCCCATTCAATCGGTAAGTAACGATATGATAAAAACTGTTGAATCGACAATTTTTGAAATATTTCTCATTTCTTTGGGAAACGTTTAATCACGTTACATAAATAAAGCCGGAGTAAGAAGAATTTTATGCGTCATACGGTATTAAAGGCTCACTAAATTGCTGGGAAGGTTTAATGTGAAAATTAGAATACAAAAACATTTAAATGCTTTCGGATTGTTTTAATACATTGTTTTAAGAACTAAATATTATCATATGTAAATGTCTTAATGCACCCATTCAAGATGGAGGCTTAAGTATCTATCAACACTGCAGGCTGAGGATTTCTTAGTGCAGTTAAATTCAGCTTTTGATTGCTAGATAACCCTTCCCTTGTGTGATCAAAATCTAAAAACATTTTTTTACGAAAAGGATTTTCTGAATCTTTTATAAAATATGAAAAAGCATTTGAAAAAGTATATGTCATATCTCAAATTCAAAGGATAATAAACAAATTACTGCAGGATTCTGGTATTCTACCAACAAATTGAAAGCTAGTAAACATAAATGTTTCACTATCACAGTTTTTGTTAATTCTGAAGGTAATGATAAAATAAGTAAGTAGGGAAATGGGGTACGTTAATATGTTTTAAAAGTACTACTAAGATAAAACATTACTGAAAGTAATGAATGTAATTATAAACTAAGTCTGATTTAAAACTAGAACTACCTTTATAATATCTAGAAATTTGTATAAAAATTTTAGAATTTATTTATATTTTTAAATATTTACTCTCAATCTCTCTATGTGTGTGTGTATTCATACACAAGATTTATTATTTTGATAATAGATATTATTTGATACACAGCTTAAAATGCATAAGCAAATGTGTTGCTTTAGAAAGTTTTCATTTTCTCTGCAACAATTTTCACTTACGTGACACATTTTTGATGCGTGTAGTTGTGAAAGACTGGAAAAGAAATTCATTTGAGACTAAGTATGTGTTTTACGTTAAGCGTATTTTAGTGCATTTCAGTAGCTTTTACATATATAAAAAGACTCAATCAATCACGAAAGCAATCGATCATACCATGTGCTCACATGACAGTAAAATGCACTTAAGCAAGTTTTTGGAAGACGTTTTTGCGTCTAAAACTACGAAGCGATAAATTGAAGTAAAGATTTTTTTTTACATTTAGAGAAAATTGTCAACATTATAATACTTTCGTACACATTTCTTGAGGAGTCATATTTTTTAAACTGAATTCTGAAAAGAAACTGTTTTTAATTAAAATCTATTATTGCTTCTTTCGTTTCATTTGCAACTTAATTCATATGTATCAATTGAAGAAAATATACATATGTAGATACAGACAACACAAAAGATTAATAATTGTACATCAATATTTCATTTTTTAAAAAAATATCGGAATAAATTTTTAAAAAAAGAAATATTTTTTTTAAATTTATTAATTATTTATGTTTTAAGTACAGTAAAATACTTTCTTAGAAATTCCTTTTTTATTTGTGGTGTAATTTTGTTGTAATATTGAATATTGAAAGAGTTACACATAACATTTCTATATTATTTCTTTTCCAATTAAAAACATTATATATTTCTCGGAAATGCAAAAGTTTACGTTAGAGCGTAAAGAATTTTTTTATCTGTGCATTTGTTTTATTTTATGTTTATTTCAATATTGATATGTCGTTGACTCTATAGAGTGTTTTACGTTCTACATCGAACATAAATAAATGACATTATGAATATTTGCATGTTGCCTGAAAATAAAACTATTTTGTACAGTTATTGCAGTGTTGTATTTCTTTTTCAATTCCTACACACACACACTATTAGCTCATACTCTCTATATATTTATCTATTCATTTTTATTTTGTTGAATTTTCAATCGTTTATAAAATACATTTTAAATCGCTCAATTGAGCTGAAATTTTATATACGTGATTATTTTGGATGACAATACAATAATTTAATTATAATTAATAAAAATTAATTGATTAAAACTAATTAGTTCAAGAATTACAAATACAGCCACGTTGATACATTTTTTTTGAATTAGCGACCCTTTTGGCGAATTGTGTCAAAGCTCGAAAAAAATTTTTTTCTCACGTTTTAAAGCATTCAGCTGAACTGAAATTTTATATACACTATTATTTTGGATGACAATACAATTCTTTAATGATAATGAATAAAAATTAATTGCCACTTAATGTTGTGATTCTCTCATATGTATATACATACTTATATTAATTGTGACTATTTAATAAAAAGTATCTAAAATAAAATTTTTCTTTGTTGATCTAAGTAGGAATTAACTTAATTTTTTTTATATTATTTGTATAAAAAACATTTTATGATAAATGTTTTGTTATTGTAGTTCTTTATTAGGCAAGAGAGAGGTACATCTCAGTCTTGTGGTATTATACATTTTCAACAACATTTTGAAAGAACTATAGTCTAATTTATACGTTAGGATTTTAAAAGAAAACACGTGTGCGGGTATTTAAAATTATTTGCTCATACAGTGAATGATGCTATTGAAAGCAGGTCTTTAATAGTATCTCATTTATAAGGAGTTCAAATAAGTTTTCACTGTTTGACAAAAGATCACCCCACTAGTAAATCATGTTAGGAATTTTCAGATGTAAAACGTCAAATCATAAGGTTAGATATCTGACAGCATCATAACCATCAAAAACTTTGAATAAGCATCGCCATATTTTTTCCGCGTGAAAACTTTAAGCTTTGAGCCGAATAAGCATCTTTATTAGGAACGTTTCTTGCAAACAACGTTTATTTTCTTCATACTGCGTTAAATAAAACTGGATGATATTATGTAATAATCATTGACAATATTTGATCGTTGATTTCAAACCTATTTGCTTGCTTATGAAGCAACTGTTGAAATGAAAATATGTTACAGTATTTGGTCAGGCATTCTTCGATTCATTCTTGTAATCCAACTAAATATATCTATTCATAGAAAAATGTCGTTAAGTCAGAACATATATCAATCATTCTTAATGTAATTATAAATATTTATATCATACGAAAACGGTGCAGAATTAAAAAAAAAAGTATTTTAAGTATTTTTAAATAAAATGTGTAAGTAAAATATTACAATAAAAGGTGACCCTTTATTGTAATATTGAAACAAAAACTTTCAGAATTCTTGTAAAGATTTTTATCAATATATTTTTTCTACCGTGTTTGTACTTTTTTAATTAATATTCTTTTAAAAGAAATTTTATTCATTTGAAAAATTTCCATTTTCTGTTTAAATGGTGGAAACATAATTTTTTATTCAAAGAAATGTAAACATGTATTTTAAAAACATTTCGTTTTGCAGTATATTACCGAGTGAGATATTTTATCCTTTCACTATTTTATTTATATTTTAGCAAATTTATTAAAACAAGTAATATAAAAAAAAAAATTTAAGTCAATTCCTACTAAAATCAAAGAAAATTTTTATTTTAGCTACTTTTTATTAAATAGTTATAATATAAATATGTATATACATATGACAGAATCACAACATTAAGTGGTAATTAATTTTTATTAATTACCATTAAAATATCGTATTGTCATACAAAACAATCGTGTATATAAAATTTCAGTTAAACACTGAATACTTTAAAACGTGAGTAAAAAAAAACATTTTCAAGTTTTGACACAAGTCTCCAAAAGGGTCGCCAAAAGTGACGTCAACGTGCCTGTATTTGTAATTATTTGAATAATTAGTTTTAATCAATTAATTTTTATTAATTATAATTTAATTATTGTATTGTCATCCAAAATAATCATGCATATAAAATTTCAGCTCAATTGAGCGCTTTAAAATGTATTTTATTAACGATTGACAATTCCACCAAGATAAATAAGTAAATAAATATATAGAGAGTGTGAGTTAATAGTAGGAATTGAAAAACTATGTATTTAATTTATGCTTTCGTTTCTACCAAAATATTTATGTATTTAAAATTTTGTGCAGTTTTAAAATGTTTTCATGAAAGAAGATTCCTTATTAAGAGATATTTATTTTAAATGTGGCAGTTTCTTACAAAAAAAATGAACAACTACTTGATCCAGCGTAAGATGAAACCAGATTATAAACTGAAGAAAAAAAATCAACATTTAAGGTCTCCGACTACGTTCGGAGCCTTGATTTTGCAAAAGCGTATAAATGGATAATATTTATGATATTTAGTGTCACTCAGATTAGAAAATGTATATAAAATTGTTTTAAAAATAGTATTACTATAAAAAATTTATTTAAATTCAATATTTTGACAAAAAATGAACATAGAATGACCCATTTTCAAAATATTCTCCTTTTGTGAAAAATGCTTCTACTGTATTAATATTTTGTCTGTATATAGCTCAGATCTCTGTACAGAGGCTCAACTATAATTTTTGAAATATATAACTCAGAAGTGGGTTTATCCATGTTTTACGACAACAGAGGGGAGAAATTTTGAGAAAAAAACGCTGATAATTATTTCAAATGGTTGTAACTTAAAAAATAATGTGAATTTTTCAAAATTCATAGTTGAGCCTCTGTATTGAGATCTAAGCTATATACAAGCAAAATATTATTATAATAGAAGCAATTTTCACAAAAGGAGAACATTTTGAAAAAAGGTTATTTTAAGTTATTTTTTTCCCGAAATATTGTATTTAAATAATTGTTTTTGTCAAAATGTCCTTAAAACAATTTTATACATGCATTCTAATTTAAATGACACTAAATATCATGAAAATTATCCATTTATGTGCTTTTTTAAAATCACGGTTCCGAACGTAGTGGGATAACTTAACCTTCTTTGCATATTTTAAGGCATATATTATTGAATATATTGAAAATATTAAAATTAAAATATACTGCATTTTTTTAAACTCTTCTTCTTTGATCTCTTTTAAGAACTTTTCAAATCATTCGAAATTGTAACACAACTGAAGCCCTCTAACTCAGTGGTCTCCAACCCCCCATCCGTGGAGGAAATACTACCTGCCCGCACAAGAAACATTAAATTATTTCCCTTTTATTTACTGTGGTACATTTTTCTTGGGTTTGGGCTACTTTTTATGAAAAAATCACTTTATATTCCTTGTTATAAATCATTTTATATTCATTTTTTGGTGCAGCTATATTTTATTCTGAATTCTTGATTAAATACAATTAAATTAAAATTTTTGAATCAAAACGGTCTAAAATATAAACAATCAACGTCCTTCCCCTCAGCGGACAGCGGTAAAATTAACAAACGTTGACCAGTCCGCGGTGATAAAAAGATTGGGGAAAACTGCCCTAACTGACGATCAAAAATTACTCTATTCGCTCACCAGTGGCACCTTTAATCAAATAGGAGCGCTTATGCGGCAGTTTATTGGAGTGTGGGGGGGGGGAGATACAAACGATAAATAAGCAAATCCTTTGCAAACACTGTCCGGGTCATTTTATTGCATTTGAAAGACTTCGGAGTAGTTTTTATGATAGAAGCGCAAAGAAAAGGATCGTATTTCGGGAAGATGTATATCTATGCCAGTACTATTAACACCCTGGATGAGCTAGACGTATATATACGCCAGCAACATTTTAGGGGTTTAAAAATGCCTAAATAAAGTATGTTGTCTTTTTAAGAAGAAATTACAGGATGCATTCAGTCAGTAATTACATACGTTCCTTTTTCATATAACTATAAATCAGGGACGTCTTAAGACTTTTTAAGCCTCTGGGCCCATATACATCCTAAAATTTTTTGTGGCCCTGAGCCCAGAGGTATCTTAAGATTTATTGAGGCCCTGGGCCCCTACTTAAGATTAGGTCCTACCTGTGACCTTTAAAGTGGATAGTATACAGCATGTATTGTCAAATACTCGTACAAACGCTTATTAGAAACAAATAAATGTGTATGTGTACTACACATTTATTTAAATGTGTACTACATCCTGCACAAACCAGCTCACCGATGCAGTATTTCAACTGAATGATTTGACCGATCGGTTATGGTATTGGGCCTAGGCCTAAGCGTGGACAATGGTCATACCACTGTTGCCAGTTGGCATGTAGTTTGAAATTCCTAGTTTTTAAAAGAATATGTCCCGGATTTATGTTCGGGTACTAAAATTATTCAGATCATGATTTTATTAAGGATGAGTTAAAACGAAACAAGGCCCCCACCAAGGGTGAGGCCCTGGGCCCGGGCACAATTGGCCCATGCCTTAAGACGTCCGTGATATAAATATTTATATCACATAAAAGCACGGCGGAATTTTCAGAAAACTCATGCATAAAAAATGTCTTAAGTATATTTGAAATGAAAATCTATACAAGAAAGCATTTTACAGTTATATATTTATTTTTTAAAAAAATATCTGAGAATTCCTGCAAGCTATTTATCAGCTTTTTTTTTTTTGTGCACCACATTTTTACTTTTCGAAACATCCTCCTCAACTCAGAATTTTTATTCATAAGTAAAAATTATATTTTCTGTTGAAATGATAAAAACGTGTATTATTTATTCAAAAAGATCTAAGTATGGATCCTTATAAATCCTTAATGCACGAGTAAACATTTAGATGCTCATCAGAAGGATGCATTAAATAATTGAACTTCTGAATTTAAAATTCATGAACAAAATGTTTGAAAAAATATGAAATTATTCATTCATCATTCCATGAACTGTAAACGAACTCATAAATTCAATTTCTACCAAATTTTATTAAAATAGAATCCAAATATTTATAAAAGATAAGTTTGTCACTATTGTTATAAAAAAAGGGCTTAAATTTCAACTCAAAATAATGGAAAGCTCTCTGATAATCATTATTATAACAATACCTCATACTCATGAAATATTTCATTTTATTTCCTACTCACAGTTCATGCGAGCTTTTCATCTCAACTCTCTCCAAACGATATTCGCATTAATGTTTTAATTTAGAACGTCGTTTAAAATCAAATATTCTAAAATAAATGACAAAACTGGAATGAAAGAGAAAGTATGAGATATTTTTATCCAATCTTTCTCTTTGAAAAAGAAATTTTGTGGCAATAGCATTTTTCACTGTTCCTTCTAAATAAAAGATTTAACATTTTCATACGCTGAACCTACATAAACCCCTTGACTTTTGACATAGTTATATATTTTGCCTGTTTTACATGTGACAGATTCAAAATTAAATTTCGTTGCGATAGCTTCAGGGTTGAAATAGACGTTGTTTTCACTTCTTCCGAAAAAAGAACACACTGTATGGTTTAAATTCCTTTCGGCATATGGTGAAAAAGGAAATTTATTTATTCTTCTTGTTTGTAGAAAGTTGAAATATATGTGCTTTTGATATATCAATTTTAGAATTTTGAAATAGATTATTTTAAAAGTAAGTAAGCTTTCAATAGTAAAAAAAACTTTCATTTAAAAGTTTTTATGTACTTATTTCAAAATAAATGAATAACACTTTTAATAATAATATGCATATTATTAATTATATATCAAAATACTTAATTTCCTTTTCTGTATCTAACAAAGCATTTCAATTCATTTTAGAATATTTTTTTATTTCAAAGTTCCTTTTTTTCTCTTTATTTTTTATTCCATCAGTTATTGAATGCTGATTTAACATCATAATTATCACTCTGTTATAAAACGCAATAAGCTCATAACATGTAATAAAATACAACCTCTGACAATAAAGTTTGGTAAATGAAGTCGATCGGTCGAAACAAAACACCTCACATGCGTAGCGACCGGTGTTAACCATATGCCCCCTCCCTATTGGTTAGTTGAGCGTCGTTTGTGTTCCGTGTAAGAACTGTTTAACAAAGTGCTT
Organism: Trichonephila inaurata madagascariensis; assembly: GCA_019973955.1. Taxonomy (NCBI): domain Eukaryota; kingdom Metazoa; phylum Arthropoda; class Arachnida; order Araneae; family Nephilidae; genus Trichonephila; species Trichonephila inaurata. The sequence goes on along the minus strand of BMAV01010666.1, from coordinate 164,614 downwards.
TTTAATGTGTTGGTTCTTAACTGAGATCAGGAAAATGAACGCACAAAAATCAGATTAAAGTTTTTTTTAAGCTTGGCAAGACACTGACAAAAACTTATTCGATGCAGGTACGTGTTTATAAAGAACAAACGATACCCATGAAGTGGGTGTACGAGTGGTTCACTAGTTTTCGAGAAGCCCGAGAAAGTGTCTCTGACAATTCCCGTTGCGGATAACCGGTGATCTCCGTCAGTGACGAAAACATTAAAAAATGAATAAATTTATCATAAAAGATCGTCGATTTACTGTGCATGTGCTATCTGGACGATGACTTCTGAAAGGCACATTGAAATTTTGACCCGTTTCAGGAAACATCTATTTCGAGTACGACTCCAGTACGCACAACAAGGTTGATGGTTTTTTGTTCACGACAATGCTCGCCATCGCCCTGCCAATATCGTCAAACAGTTTCAGGCAAAAAAGAAGGGGGGGGGGGCGCAAACTGAACATCGATCATACTCGTCAGATCTCAATGTTTCAGACTTCTTCCTATTCCCACGTTTTCTGATCTGACGATATTCCTGTCATCCAATAAACCGTGACGAGACCTTTGAACTCCATCCCAAATGAAGACTTCTTGCAAAGTTTCCAGGACATGCATAAAGGATCTTAGCAGTGCATAGTTATGGGAGGTGACTATTTTGAAGGACAGTAAGGTAACTTTTGTCTATATTTCATCTGCATTAAGGCTACAGAACTATTCATTGAACTTTACTGTTAGGGATTGTAGAACATGTTTACATTTATTCTGAATTAATTACTAAATTTAAAACATATATCTACTCTATATATGCAATGCTCCAAATTACTTTTATTTCATTTATTTAGTTAGGAATAAGTCCTCCTAATTAACATGAAAGTTAATTACATTCAGTTATTAACATTCGTTGCAGGAAATCTCTAAGGAGTATTCTACTATTTCTACGAAATTTTAAATAGAACTTTAAGTAAACTTCTTTAAATATTTTCCATGGGTGTTTAAATTTCTATTTGAATAACATATGCCATCAATTCCACACACGTAAAAATATTCTCAAAGCCATTATGTGTAATTTTCTTTATTCATTAATACTATAGAATGGACTTTAGAACATCGTATATATTGTTACGTAGACCCGAGTTCGAGGATTTTATGCAAAAAAATCACAAAGAAAATAAACTGCTCTTTAACAGCGATGCGAATTTATTATCAAAAATCCAATCCTTTAAATACAGAATTCAGCAGTGATATTCACAGAGTAAATCTCCGCAGGTTTTCACCTTCAACACCAATCAAACACAATCATCAGTGTTTAAAAATTCACTTAAGTAAAAGATTATTCACAAGCACAGCCGTGCTAATCTCTAGTCAAAACAATGCTCACTACTCGTTGGTTTAATCAAGACTGACCCTCGTTCCTGCCAGCATCTCTATTTATAGGCGTGGCAGAAACTTCCAGAAATATAACCACTCGTGCCGCGTAGAGCGTGACGTTAATGGACCTCTCCACAAATTTCTAGAAGAATCTAGAGGGTTTCTAACTCGCCAACATGGTCGCCAATTACTCCAAAATGATCGCCAAAGTCGCCAAAAATGATGCCAACTTGGTTCTACCATGAAGATTTCGCCAAGTTCTCATTGAATCATTATTATAACGTAAGGGGCGGCATTAATTGTGAATAGTACAATATTAACATGAAGTAAATATAACATAGAGTAATATAAATGCATTAAACTACCAAATACAAATTGTTTATACTATTTATATGAAATTTGTAATACTATATATATATATTGAGAAATTTCAACTACTATAATTAAATTGATTTTGATTTTTCCAGTAATATTTTATGTACTATTTGTGATTAATATTTCTAATTTCAGTTATAATAATTGTATTCTTAAATATATATATATCTTGGAACCAGTTTTGGAAACACTTTATCATCAATCAGACTCAAATGAAGACATCAAATAGCTGGAAAAGATCCAAGATATTTTTCATTCATAACGATATTGCATAACCTGATTAACTATTTTTGAAGTTTTCTGTATTCTTTACTCATAACATGTTTCACTAACATCTAAAACGAACAAAACCATTTAGTAATTGTCATAAAGTTATTTGATAAAATAACTATAGATTTTTGAATATACTGATATGATTGAAAAGTAAATATGCTAATATAAACCCAATAAAACTTTCTTTGCTGTACATGCAGCAATGTATAAAAAATGAAATGATTTAACCTGTAGGCAATCAGGAAGTATACAGAGTAAGAAATTTTTACACACAACTGCGTTTCTAGCTTCTAAAAAGACTAACCTGTTTAAATACTGTGCTAAACTGAGCTTGTATGAAGGATAAAGGGCATGTGATTCCATTTTGGCGAAGTATATGCCACACTTCATCGATCTTATTTTTTGGACAACACAAAGACCTTTAGATTCTCAGTAAAACATGAACAGAAGTTTTCAGTGGGTGAGAGATCTAGAGAACGTACTGACAAGGGCAGGAATCGTACTCACTATATTATACCGAGGTAGATGAGGATACGATGGATAGCATGCCCCCTTGTGCTATGTTGTGGAAAGATGGCATTTTCAAGGCCTCGAAGATAGGGCATGGCCAATTTTCTTAAGATCTTAGAAACCTAACGCTTGCTGTCTAGATTACCGACGACACTAACAAAAGGTGTTCGTGAGGTTTATCTAACTGCTGCTCATGCCATCACAGTAGGTGCAAGACCCATTTGATTGTATTGAATGCTTACAGATAGTGTGAGTTTTCCATGGGGAAATCCTACATGGATATATCCTGCATGATTCTGCTTGCAGAAACAGGAATCGTCTAAAGAGACAACACGGTGCTACTTCTGTAATCAAGTTTGTCATTGATTGCACCTACATTGCCCTGCGTCTAAATGCTGTAATGGATTTCACAGTAATGGGTATCATGCAGTCAATATGCTCACTTCCTGGTGCATTCATTCTATCACACTAGCAAATACACTTTGTGCTGCAAGCAAACTCACTTCTTGCTGAGGCTTTTGAAATCCTCTTTTCGTGTTATAATCATACGCAAAGAATTCATATTCACCTGACAATAACTGGATTCCGAGTAATGCGAACTGGAATATCGGCGAATGAAAAATCACTTTCCTAATAAGACCAGGTTCTTTTCGCTATTTAATTCCACCACGTATTGGTAGACATTTGTTCTTTTTAAAGGGAACATAACACGATCTTCTAATAAATGACTAACATTTAAATGGGATTTTCGAAAGAGAACTCCACTGTATATCTTTTCTTTCAAACAGAATTTGAGATACCGTTTCCTTTTCCTGCCTAGCTCAATTCTACTAAAATGCTAATCAATAACATATACATATAACATTCACATGTATGGAACTCAAAGCTACGGCTAATGCAGTGTTTCTCAAACTGTGGGGAGCGTCCCCTAGGAGGCGTGATAACCATACAAGGGGCGTGAGCATACCAAAAATAAAAGGTTTAAAAAATAATTTTTTGGAACGAAGTAAACAAAATACTTTCTGACATATAAAATATAAGCATTTACACTGATATAATTTATATATATATCAGCTGCGATATTACTTCATCAAAAATAAAAATTTCCACTTTGATACGTTCATTAACTATCTGATTCTATAACTAAATAAAAAAAAAACCAATTTTGTTTGATTTGCTGTAATCGCACGATTCGCACGATGAGAGATTTTTTTTTATTACGTTTTCTTTTTAAACCTTATATGCTACTTTTTTTAGAAGAAAACAAAACTCAGACCCAGAGAAAAATTCTAGGAAGATAAAAAATTCATCACTTTTATTATTATTGAAATGCTGTTGATTAGCAGTAGAAAGAAAAGGAAGACTTATTCACTTTTCACCTAGGAAGCAGATTTGCGTCAGTCGTCATCGTTTGACATTAGAATTTATTGGTATGATTAGTTTTGCCTTGAAGGATTATTTGGCTAAAATTTATTTTTATGGGTATTCTGAAAGATATAAAGAATGATGAAAACTACGTGTTTTACACAATTCTTATTTTAGAACTAACATCCATCTTTTCATATTGAATGCACTTTTAACCCGGCAGCGGTCGCATGGGGCTCAAAGCCAAAGGACAGCAAAACTATAATAATTTGAACAAAATATGACGGTCTTGCTTGCAAATATCATTCCTGTAATGTTAGCAAAAAGTGTGTGATTTGTGTCCGTTTTTAAGGTTATGTACCTTTGAAACATTTTAGTTCAGTTTTAATGAATTTTTTCTTAAACTATCAGAGAAAAAATGAAAAGTCCTTGAAAGTAGGTAAGTATATTTTCTCTTAGTTGAATTATTCACTCGAATTGTGATTTTTATCGTGTACAATAAAAGTAATTGTAAAAAACAACAACAACACACACACATTGAGGTGATTTAATCACCTTGCGAGGCTATTAACGTTAATATAGAGTTCGCGCCTGCTCTCCCGGGTACAAACATTTTGAAATCTTCTCGATTTAAATATTAATGCCAAATGTGATGGATATGATAGAGAGCAACATAAACTAGACAATTTTCTAATGACATTAATAATTTAAGGAATGAATGATGGAGGAAATAAATTTTTAATTAAATATCATTTTGCAATCTGTTCCAATTTAAAATTTAGAGAAAAGAAAAATAATAATTATTCTATTACTTAAAAGTAATTTGCTTAAAATAAATATTACTTAAAAGTAA
>BMAV01010666.1:125957-159835 GCA_019973955.1 Trichonephila inaurata madagascariensis | reverse complement strand
TTAAAAGTAATTTGCTTAAAATAAATATTACTTAAAAGTAATCTGCTTAAAATAAATATTACTTAAAAGTAATTTGCTTAAAATAAATATTACTTTAAAGTAACAAATACAAAATTTAATACTTATCTTGTTAATTTGTACGGTTTATAATTAAGATCATATATTGTAGCTTCAGCGCCAAAGAGCATTATTATTGTATAAGGGGGGCGGATAAAAATTATGATTGACAATTGGGTCGCCAACAGTGAATGAAAGTTTGAGAAGCACTGGGCTAATGACAGAAGAACAAATAGCCCTTTGCGGTGATGAATTTCATGGGCTTCTCAATCTGACACAATTAAATAGGAGGCATTAGCAATAACAACAACAAACTCTTAAGGAACAGATATTAATCAAAGATAAAAAAAATAATGTAATTTTCTTTACAGCAATAGCTTATATTTTTTTTTAAAAAAAATTGTGTATTCGGGGGATTTGAGATATAATTAAGAAAATATTCAATTTAAACCTAATATAAAAAAAATAAGGTTAATACTAATCATGTAACTTAAAAGTAAAAAATGGTCTACATATATTGCATTATATACTGAAAGAAATGGATATTAAATAATTTCGTGAATTTCATTATTATTTAGAAACTCGTTTAAGTCTTTTTTTTTTATCATTCTTTATTTTATATAAATTTACTTGTACACTTATTTTAAATGAATCTTGTATATTGTAAAATCCTCCAACATGTTATTATAGTTAATCCTCTCCAATATAGTTATTCTTTAGAGATCTACAGCTATTTTTCCTCATTCGTCACATTTTCTTTTTATATATTGAAAAGCATTCTTATGTAACTTAAATTTGCAACTCTAATTTATTCGAAAATGTATTGCTTTTTGGTCTAGTTTCGAAGTTCCAAAATACGTTACAAAATCACTGTGTATAACCATTTAGGACAAATATAAAAACCATGTCATTGAACCTCTAGTTATTTCAAAATTCAGGAAATATTGTTTCCCTGCAGCATGCTGGAAATATTACTTTAATCCGTGAACCGACCACTCTATGGTTGAGTATTGTCTACCAAAGAAGAAAGAATACACACGGTTTGGATACCTTCCAATTTATTCATATATGTAACATAAAATAAATCTCCTAAATTTTTGTATCTCTTATTCACTATCTTCCATTTTCTTATGAAAGAAATAAAATCTGTAGGATACATCTGTACAACATATATATTGTAATATCTTATGAAGTCTTCGCAGATCTTAGTATATAAATCGAACATAAATATACTTATTTCGAAAATATGTTTCAAATATCCATCTGTAACTACTATAAAAATAATATTTATTTTATATATAAGGTTTAAATAAAATTATTATTAAATTTAGCTTAAGACAGAATAAATAGTAACTATAGTGCAATATTATATGGAAGAGATATGGCGAAAAATACATGATATATACGTAAGAAAGTTATCTTACAAGGAAATAAGAAGCGTGTTAAGGGAATTTCTGCCTTCAAAATTTAGCATTTCTTCAAAAGCATGGTTTATGTAAAAAATATAGATCTATGATAATAAAGTTAGCTTCATGTGTTGCGGAAGATATAATTATTAATTAATATTTTATAGGACCTACACAAATTTATTTTGAAACACATGAAATGGGTATTTTTAAATAAGAAATGTTTGGCTTATTTCCATCAAACTTTAAAAAAAAATAATTTGTGCTTAAAACTAAAATACTCAAAAAAAAGAACCCTAGTAGGATAAAGTTTATAACTCTATGTGCCCACAGATTATGTCAGAAAAACATTTGTTTTAAAATTGTTCTTTCTTATTATGCGTAAATTTTTTATACAATCAAATGCTAAATTGCAGCGTTCTTTCATACATTTTCGAAATCTCTAATCAAGAAAAATCATGGATTTTTGATTAAAGAAGAATTTATATATTCCAGTACATTATATTACTATAAACTCGTATCTTCACATTTCCAATAGGAATTACTTTACATAATACACTGGCCTCCAAATGTTAAAGAGCAGCATGTTTTTCGAAGCTCACCGTAAACAAAATGACAGTAACAATAAAATTTATAGTTTATATAAATGATAAAAACAAACTTTATACAAATGTATGCAAAAACAAAAGCTACTCCTTTTTTTAAATAGGAAAAAAACAGATATATATGAGTGAAAGAAAAATATGCATATATCAGGCTTTCGTAATTACGCGTGTAACTTTTGTTGATTTACAACTTTTGTTAGAAGATTTGTTGACAATAGGGAAAAAGGTCTCGCAATGTCTGAGAAAAGCCGTTTGCCTGATTCGTTCAGGTGGAGGGCGATCGGATGAATGGAAATAGGGTTGTCACCGGCTGATGCTGCTAGGCGTTTTAACGTGCCTCGTAGTGTGGTCCACCGTCTCTGGAATCAATAGAAAACCGAAGCATCTGTGTCCAGAAGACCGGTCCCAGGCCGACTGCGAGCTACAACTCCTGCAGGAGATCGTTTCATCATTCTTTAGTCCCGAAGGAGAAGAAGGACTTCTGTGCCGCAACTTGTTGTAGACCACTCTGTCTGTCTCCGCTAGTACGGTGAGAAGGCGTCTTCACAATTCAGGTCTCTATGCAAAGCGACCAGTTGTGTGTGTACCCCTCAACAGACAACAGAGAAGGGCCCGCTTATCTTGGACAGGAGAACACGTTTTCTGTACCAGACTGCAATGGGCTTCTGTACTCTTTACACACGAGTCCAGATTCAAACCGGAGAGCGACTCAGGACGTCTGCTCAGCTGGAGGAAACGAGGCACCAGATATCATCAATCCAACATTGTTGAAAGTCACAGTTACCCAGGTGATGGAACGATGGTTTGGGCAGGGATCTCACTCGGTGGTCACACTGCCTTGCATGTGTTACAGGGAGGAACTCTGAATGATGTGAGATATCGGGATGAGATCTTTGATCCATATGTCCACCCGTATGCCGGTGCAATTGGCAATGACTTCATTCTGACGGATGAAAATGCACTAACTTACCGATCTGTAATTGTTGACGAATATCTTTAGGGTCTTGGTTTGGAGAGAATGGAATGACCAGCTCAATCTCCAGACTTAAATCCGACAGAGCATCTTTGGGAATATCTTGACAGACATGTTGCTGATTTAAGTCATCCTCCAAGATCTTAAAAGGAGAACTAGACCAAAGCTTAATCCGTGTCTGGTTTTCGCTTCCCCTTTCGTCAACCGACAGGGGCTGCGGTAGCCCAGTGGTTAAGGTATCGGACCATGGCAGGCATGTCATGAGTTCGAGCCCCGTACCACTAAAGACCCGCCGTGTAGGGCAGCGATGCACGTTAAATCTGTCGAGAGATGAAACGTCCTCCCGTTGGTGTGGTGTGGTAGTTAGGAGAGGGGGGTGCCAGCTCAGGTGTCGTCCACGTCACTTGACCATGGTTCAAAATTACGTGGTCCGTCGCCAAAAGCCCTCGTGTAGCTGAACAGTGCGACGTTAATATTCACTCACTCACTCACTCACTCGTTAACCGACAACTTAATATACAACATAGAAATTCGATGCGGTCAATGCATTCAAGCTAGGGGTTTGCATATCTTCTATTACAATCCAGTTTCGTTATGTTTCTATGACATTTTACCACATAAAACTGTGATTAATATTTATTCCAAGAATAGAATTTTCCAGCGAGATTGCCTTTTTTTTGTTGTAAATTATTTTTGAATTTTTGTTATGCAAACTTCTATCTTGCAGTCAATTAATAACTGTGTTGAGCACATGTCATCGAAATTTGGTGTTTTCACATTCATTCATTTGCAAATAAGTCTAAAAAAACCGGTTGTTCCTTAACTTTTGGAGGCCAGTGTAGTTTGATTTTAAAACTACATAAAATACCAATTATTAAAATTCAGCTAAACATGTTCATTTCTTATTATGTCATAATTTAAAAGCACTTTCCACACTTCTCTGTTTTTTTTTTAAACTTTTGAATCGCATCTGTTTTTATATATGTTTATAATCTTTTGTGTCTTTAGAGAGACATGTATTATATCCGAATAACGTTCAGAAAAAAAAAGTTTTAAAAATAACTGTAACATATGAAATTTATTACTCTCTCAAATTACTTTAATGAAACGTGAAATATACTGATACTTTAACTATTTAGTAAATAATGAATATAGAGCTATGAAAACCTATTAAAGTTAAAACATCATAAAATTTTATTTTTTTCTCAAAAAAAAAGGCCATTTTCACCGACGGGGTCCGATGGTTTTTCGTACTTTTACTTGTCAGAGAAATTCAAGTAGTTATGCGCGGAATTTTCTTGTAAAAAGGTTTACAGTTCGTTTCATTAACTAAAAATGGAAGCTAATTAAATACTGAAGAAAGTAAAAAATTATATAAAAATGTTAAAAACAGCATCACATGTGAAATTTATACTTATTTTTTTGAACACAGTTCCTCAATTTTCTTTCACCATTTATTAGCACTTAGGTACACATTTCTCACTACACGGTCAAATTAGGCTTTCAAAAATAATATCATATTTGTTTTTAAGTACATAGCTATTAAATATTAATATCTGATATGCATTATTTCTTCCAGAGTCTTTCTGTATAGTTATTTCTCATTACTAACATAATTAATTTCGTCCCTGTTTAAATGGCTTTGGAAAGGAATGTGGAGAATACAATTCAATTTGAAATTATAAATGGGATTAGTGCCATGGCTGGAAACATACAATGGTCAGTAAGCTCGAAGTTAAGTGAGATAAAAATCTCTTACACGTGCAATTTAGGATTATAGTATAAGGAAAATTAAACTTAATGATTTACCTAAATATATTTCTGGATGAGACTAATTAAAAATTCGATTTTATTAACAAAATGAATTAAAATTATTTATTAAGGTATCCTACTGCCTGCGACATTTTTTTTTTAAAAATGGAGAAATGGGGTATTATAAATTTGTGGATTTTAGATTTATATAGTAAATTTTTAGAAAAAAAATGATAACATTAAGAAGAGAAAAATAAATTATTATTACTAAAAGAGAAAAAAAATTCATAGCAATATATATATAAAAAAAATTAAGTCAATTCCTATTTAGATCTACAAAGAAAATATTTTATTTTAACTACTTTTTATTAAATAGTTACAATTAATAGAAATATGTATATACATATAACAGAATCACAACATTAAATGGTAATTAATTTTTATTAATTATCATTTATGTATCGTATTGTCATCCAAAACAATCGTGTATATAAAATTTCAGTTCAAATGAATGCTTTAAAACTTAAGAAAAAAAAACCTTTCCAAGTTTTACACAAGTCGCCAAAAGGGTCGCTAAGTCGCCAAAAATGATGTCAACGTGGCTGTATGTGTAATTCTTTAAATAATTAGTTTTGGTGAATTAATTTTTATTAATTATAATTAAATTATTGTATTGTCATCCAAAATAATCATGTATATAGAATTTTAGCTCAATTGAACGCTTTAAAATGTATTTTACTAAGTATTGAAAATTTCACCAAGATAAATAAATAAATATGTAGAGAGTGTGAGCTAATACAAGGAATTAAAAAAATGCTCCTAAACTTGTACTTGGCATATGAGAAAATAAAACTTATCAAATGTCCTGACTAAGTGTTCAATTTACTAACAAGTGGCAAACAAAGGAAGGAAGAAAATACCTTATCTTACTTTTTTCTAAATTATTACATACATTTATTTGAGTCTAAATCTCCTTTTTATAATTTATAGTTTACAAAGATTAAGGAATACCTTGTATTCTTGAGCCCATCAATCAATGAACTTAAAGGACTTTTCCAATTGATAGTTTAAAAAAATTGTAAGAAATGTTCCACAGTGTTTACTTTGAAGCAAATCTTTAAGTTTTAAGAAATTTCTTTTTCGATAAACGAAAAAAAAATTTTTTTTAGCTTTATAAATTCGATATAAGTTTCTGTGTAGTTGGGTAATCAGTTTTGGTTTTGTACACCCAAGCAATGCCAATTATGGGAACATAAAATAAAATTAAAAAAAAAAAACAACGATAAATATTTTCCTCTTTTCATCGCATGATCACAAACAAAAATCAATTTCTAAACAGGAATAGGATTAAAAAAAGATAGTGCAAAGTATTAATCTCAGGTTTAGATTTGCGAAGCATTCCCTTTTGTTATAAATATTTCCCATATTTTTTGTAAAAATCTTTAAAAAAAAAAAAAAATTAAAATATAATTAAAATTACTGGGGTGAAAACATTTCTTATTCAAACAGTAAATGTATTGTGTTCACTGAATTTATTTAATAGAAATTTAGTGTCACTTAATAGTGTAGAATATAAGTTGAAAATATTTATTTGCATAGGAAAATGTTAGATGAAATTCAAACCTAGATTAGAATAGATTTTGTGTTTTCTAATGAATTGATAAAGTTTTATATGATCAAAGCATTTTAAATCCTATTGTTCCTACAATGTGCAGTTTAATGTCATTTATGCTTTTTAAAATTGACTTTAAAAAGTTAAAATAAAGTTTTTATTAAAAATTTTTTGATTTTAAGTGTACAATATTATGAATAGACGTATTCATATTCATACAATGGAAACATATTTAAATTTATAATATATATATGACTATATATACAAAGGTGAGTCGGAAAATAAGTTTTACCTGTCAACTGTGGTTAGAGTTTTGTATGAAAGTCAAAAAATAGAATGATACTTAAATTATATAAGACATAGCTTTATTTCTCCACATAAGTATCAAGTACATTGAGAGATTTGTTATACCGCTGGACAAGATTCAAAAAGTTCCCCAAGAAATATTCAGGGCTTTACATAGGGAAGAAGCGTTTACTTTTGCGTGGACTTTCTGGAGGTTGGAACCATCAATGCTACGCGGTACTGTGACACCCTGTCGAAATTAAACAGGTAATTCGGAAACAGCGGCCAGTGCTTCGCAAATCTGGTGTTCTGTTGTTGGATAACAATGCGAGGACACACTCGGCTACGATAACGCAAAACCATTATGCAACTTTTGATTGGGAGCACCTATATCACTTTTTTGGACTTACGGCAAATGAGTTTCATCTGTTTCCAGCCTGTCAAGACGCTTTGGAAGCAATGCTGAAGTCAAACAAGCCATTAAGCCTCCTTCCGTATGCAAAGCCCTGAATTTTTCCTGAAGGTTGTTTTGAAGTTTATCAAGCAGTATGAAAAATGTCTCAATGTACTTGGAACTTATGTGGAAAAATAAAGTTTTATCTTTCCTTATAACCTTTTAGCGGGCAGTGGCTAGTACGTCTAGCCACATATTAAACGCTTTTTCTCCAAGCGGGTGATAGATATTTAGTCCATCCACATGACTTAATTGAAGCTAAAACGCATAAAAATCAATACAGATGGCAGGACGATACCTTTTTTTGCATTTCATGTTCCCTGATGGGTAGTTAAAACAGTGTTTCTCGGTGCAAATCTACAAATTGTATTTTGATTACAATAAATAACATTTCTGATCTTTGAAGAAAATTTCGACATGTCTTAAGTATATTTTTCTCTCATCTGAATGAATTAAGCAAATTTGCAATTAAAAAAATTAAGGTTTTATTTAGGTTTTTGGAAAGCTTTTATATGTGGATAGAGGCTCTATCCACTGCCCATATAGAACAGAAAAATGACCTAGAAATTTTCACTTTTCTTCACACTTAGAATCATGTGAGAATGTTGGGGGTCGGAAATATAAACAAACTTTGTATACAATATGTAGTAAAAGATTCTGGGGTTCAAAAATCTTTCATTACAGCTTTTTTGCTCGGAAAAAATGTTTACATATTATAAAGTTCCAAAGTAAATAGTTCATCAAATTTGTGAAATAACTAATTTAAATTCTCAAAAATATTACTTTATTTCTAACCTTCTATACTAAAATTAAATAAAATATAAAATGTGGATATATACTAATTTCAATATGTATATTCTAAGTATTCTATATATATTCTTAGTAAATATTCTATGTTGTACAATTATTCTATTACTATTTAATTACACTTATACTTTGTATTTAGTTATTATTGAAATAGTTGCTGCATAAATGTCAATTTGTCATAAAAAAGTTTTTTGTAATATGTTTCTTTCTTTCTGTCCTGAAAAGTAAGTTAAATGTCCTAAGTGCGCAGTGGCTATAACGTCTAGCCACCACCCAGGAAAAAAAAAACACTTGATCAGATATTTCTTTTTGTGACTAAGTAATTTTTATAGGGGATGAGAACATTGCATTTATCAAGCACTTTATCACAGAAAACTGTATTTTAGCTTTGTGCTCGTTAAAGGGTTAAGTTCTTATTCTATTTTTTTCACTTTCATACACAACTCTGACCACAGTCGACAGGGAAAACTTATTTTCCGACTCACCCTCGTATATACTGCATTTAATCAAGTATAAGTCACCATCGATGCTAAGCTACATCTCAAATTTTCAACAGGCTTTTTGATAAAATAGAAAAATTGTGTAAAAAGGTTTATCGATATCCGATATTACCAAAATTAAAAAATAATAAAATGAGATTTACTAAGGAGTGAATAACTAATTTATTTCTCACCAGTATTAAAAACTTTTAAATACATACACGGACCTGTAATTGCCGAAACCATCTATATCATGTTCAATTTCCCCTGTCCAACGAATTGTTTCCCCTTCGATTCTAAGCCGAACCCGATCTTCGGTAACATTAACATTGGAAATAAAATGAGGCTTAGATTCGAATAAGTATGGTATTATAATTATACCCTATTAGAAAGATAGAAATCCTTTGTATATCAAAAATAAAATTGAAGAAAAACTTAAAGATAGATATTGTAGCTTAATAAATATTTTTTTCCAGTGGGGCTGCATTACTTTAATAAACACAGAAGCTGGAGTATTAGAAATATTGCTAAGTGGGAACATATCTTATATATTAAATATATAAATAAAATGTGGGTTTTAAGTTTTATGGTCAAACAAACTTTCCCCATCTGTTTACAAAAGTGAGCGAAATCCTGATGAAAATGATGGATAGATTTGAAGGAGGGAAGATTCGTTCTGAGTACCTTCCGTTCAGAACGCGAGTACGTAACCAATCACGCCAAAACGATCGTCTTCGCGTGATGTTGGTACTAGTTCATATAGATATCACACCGCCACATACTCCCCTGCCAGTGTTTCGGCGAATAGGCGAACAACGATACCATATTCGAGGCGAGCATGTAAGCATTTGCGTTACTTGGTGAGTTGCGTCATTCGTGCGAGACGGATTTGAGAATTGCGTCGTGTGTGTGACGGTTTGATTGCGTCATTTGTGTGACGATTTTTGATTGCATCATTTGTGTGAGACGACTTTGAGAAGTAACAGCTTATTGCGTCAATGTTTGACGGCTTATTTGCTTTTGCGGTGGATAGATGGCGCCACGACTGCGGCGCGTGAAGGGTGCGGTTCTTTTGCACGGCCAGGGTCACTAATGAAGGAGGGAAGATTCGTTCTGAGTACCTTCTATTCAGAACGCGAGTGCGTAACCAATCACGCCAAAACGATCGGCTTCGCGTGATGTTGGTACTAGTTCATATAGATATCACACCGCCACAGATTTCTAAATGAATTACCAAAAATATTATAAATTACCTAAAAATGCATTCCAAAAGGCATAGCACGTGCTAAATCTGGATATAAAAAACAAGTTATTGCCGGATTCTGGGCAAAATACAAATCCAAAGCACAGTATTATTGACTGAATTACAGCAGCCAGCAAAATTTCATGTATATATGTATATATAAGTATCTGGAAATAAGATTTATACTTAGAATTTCGATTTGGCTCTTTAACATTAAATAAATATAGCTCGATTCAAGTGGTCCATTGTTCAATATTTTTATATTTATAGAGTTTTCTATTATTAAATGCCCATAGAAAAGTAGCATAATATGTATAAAGTAATTTGTTCATACAATCATTTCATACTTATACTTTGAAGAAAACTAGAGAAGAAAAATATTTGTAAGCTAACGCATTCCATGTAATATTCGAACGAACATTAATATGTTTTCATTCCAACACAAAACTGTATTCAAAGAAAAATGCAACCTAAATGAAAAAAAAAATATTAAAAATGTTGCTATTAGCCTGCTTTGTATTAAAATATATGTGATATTATTACAATTATTCATTTAATAGCTAATGATTTCCTGAGTGTTTATATATATAATTTTAATCAATTCAGGTAGATGAAAATAAACTCATAAATCTACTTAGTCAGAAGCAGTTAAATTTTTTTATTGAAGCAATATCTTTAAAAATGGCAGGCCATCAACATTCATACAATGAAAAAATAAATAATACTTATAAATATTACCAGCAAAAAATTAAAATTTTAACTAAATTTTTTTTTTTTTTTTTTTTTGGTATTGATAACGAAATAACCATCATTGTATAATTTTCTACCTCAAAGTCAGTCAAAATCTTATTTGTTCCTAGAATTTAAGCAGTAATAAATAAATGTTGCTTTACTAATAATTAAACAATTATAAATTTATCAGTTAAAAATAAATACAAAATTACAAGTTAATTCACCTTAAATAATGGCGCAAACATAATTTTTAAAGTTAAATTTAGGCCATATTTCGTGCTCTAAAAGTTCTAAGCGATTATTGTTTGATAATGTATAAGGTAATTTGTCTGATTTTTTTATATACATAATATACATACTTTTTTTAAAAAAACTTAAATAAAACGATTGTGTTTCTAAAACTAAATATGGCAAAATATAGTATAATTTAATATAAACTAGTTTGTCAACAAGAGAATGTTTTTCATATTTATCTAAATAAAATGTGTCTCTATATTCTCTCTCTTTCTCTCTCTCTCTATATAAATCTTATAGATTAAATGTAATGCAAACCATTATTAATGAACCATTCAAATAATGTGTAAAAAACTTTATAATATAATAAATGGAAATAGAGTTAAGTGCAAAACTCATTGTTGTATCATGACAACTTTTTTTCTTTCGTGTCATGATGCAGTAAATTATTGTACTTTTCCTAGTATTTTTCTAATCAAATTCGTTTAGGATATAACAAACCATGTAACAATCTTTTTTCAAAATGCTTTATACCATTATCATCCATATACTGTTTTATCATTTCCATAAGAAAAGTATCTTTTCGTTTTAAAGAACATCTAAAGATGTTAAAGATGCCCTAGATAATAATTTGAATGCAACCATTTTATTAAAAATGAATAATACATGACAAACTATAACAAACAAGACTCAATATATTTTTATAAGTAAGTCTTTCACAAGTGTATTACGTAATGGAATTTTATAAAGATTAATATATTGGGAGTTTCAAAAATTTCAATGGTTTTTTTTTTTTAATGTGAATACAAATATTTGTTTATTTTCTGTGAATAAACGGAGATATTATTCAAATACTTCCCTTTTTGTATTTAATTTTGTAAAGTATTATAAATATGTAAGAGCCTTTCCGCTATTTTACTTTCAGAAAACAATTTCCATGTACAATTTATTGTATTAAAATTCATAATGCTGATAGAAGGTATATTAAACTTTCGTACAATTTGTTTTCAAGACATACGTGTTTCTATGAATTCCAGAAAACAAATGAAAGATTCTGAGCGCTGGCGTGCAGTGGGGCGCATTGAAGCAGGACAGTCGATCACAGATGTTGCTCTTTTCTTCGGCGTTCATCATTCTGTAATTTTACGTTTATGGAAACTATTCCAAACCACACTAACAGTTGTCCGAAGGCCCGTGGGCTGTCGCCCAAGGGTTACAAACCCCGCGGAAAATCGATATACTGCTATTGTAGCCAAACGGAATCGCAGAGCGACCTCCCCACATGTGATCTATGATTACAGCGTCCATTGGTAAGGCTATATCTGCAGCTACTGTACACCGAAGATTACATATGAATGGACTGTATGCCCGCGTACCTCGAGTTTGTGTTCCTCAATCCGTCCAATCAAGAGGAGCACGATTAAAGTGGTGCCGGGAACATGGCAATTAGACTGTGTCTGACTGGGGCAATGCCATGTTTACTGATGAGTCAAGATTTGCCCTGGAGCCAGATGACAAGCGTATAAGAATATGGCGTAAACAAGGAACATGCAATCAGCCCCAAAACATCACCGAATATCATGCATTGCGAGTCGGAAGCATTATGGTGTGGGCAGGAATTTCATTAGGCTACCGCACCGACCTGCACATCTTTAAACGGGGTTCTGTGACGGCTTTCCGGTATCGAGGTGAAGTCCTAGAACCCATTGTGAGATTGTACGCTGCAGCAGTTGGCCCTACTTTTGTTTTAATGGACGATAACGCACGTCCCCATAGAGCTGACACCGTCGATGACTACCGGGAGAGTGAAGGGATTGCGCGTATGACGTGGCTAGCATATTCGTTTGACCTTACTCCCATTGAAAATCTTTGGGATGCTTTTGACCATGCTGTATCTTCACGTTTCCCACCTACAGCCACTCTTATTGGGCTGGAAACTGCTCTACAAGAAGAATAGTGATTGCTTAATTCTACGGTGGTTGACAACCTAATTGAAAGCATGGTCAGAAGGTGTAAACTTTGCATACAGATGAGAGGGGATCACATTTCCTATTAATGTCCATTTTTTCATTTTTTGCTGTTTATTTTCACTTTATACTTAATTTTATTTAAGTCTCCAGTATGACATCATTTGATAACTTACAAAAATTTACTATCATTTTCATTTTTGTATATAATTATTGATTTTGTTTTATGTATAAATATATATGCTACTTTACTGCCAAATTTTGTGTCAATGAAAGCAGTATTTATTGATTTTTTTGCATTTTAAATCTTCGTGCTTAACTTTTGGAAGTGAGTGTAATTTATTTCGTCACACTATAGTTTTTTCTTCTAACAAAACAACGATGCTTTACATAATTTAGGATAATGAATCAATATCAACGCGTATATTTAAAAATGATTTCTTAGAAACTCATACTTTGATCTTATAGAATTACTGATTAAAAAAATAAAATACTGAAAACTTCTTTTTACGAACTTTTAAAAAATACTCAAATTTTAAATATTTAATAACTACTTCTCAAAAATTCAAAGTTTTTATAACTTCTTCATTTGTAAAAATAATAGCATGAAACTTTTTTTCCGTGTATCGAACATTTCAAAAAATCTCACAATTTTAATTCAATATTTAAAACAGCTGTGAAATTTGGTAATTATAAAATTTTCTGCTTTTTTCAACACACAACTATTTTTATAAAGGTACATTTTATAAATATTAAAGTTCAACTGTTCACTTACTCGAGAGCACTGATAGCGAGAGAGGGTTGTAGTAGCAAAGTGGACAAGATATTGGTAATGGCGGCCATGTCATGAGTTCGAGCCCAGTACCACTAAAGACCCGCCGTGAAGGGCAGCGATACACGTTAATCATGCAGTCATTTTGAAAAAGAGTATTAGAAGTGCTGATTTTGTGAAGAAAAGGGAACATTTATAAAAACAGAGAAAGCCCGTGCAACGCCGGGCCATGCAGCTAGTGTTAAAATATTAGACAATGGCGTGGACGCGTGTTGGTGTCTCGCCTGTATCCTCTCGCATCCGTAACGATGTGCGTCACATCCGTGACGGTGTGCACACTCAAAGTAAAAATTTACCCTCATCCTTTTTCCCCAATGCGCAATAAGAGGTATAACATCAAAAAAATATTTTACTGAATAAAATTTAATTAACATTATACCATATTTGTAATTATGTACCATTTACTTGGCAGCTGGCATTTGCTCTCTCTTTACTGTGCTTTTTAATAATTGGCAATAAATTTTATGTGAGAAAATGAAGGAAATGTGTATACTTTCCCGTATTTCCTTTTATCTCATATTTCCATTTAAGAATTATTTATAAAATATTTTATTTGGAATATATATAATTTATAATATTTTAATTATTATCTAACTGAAATAAATTTTTAAAATTGGAGCAATTCTGTTTTTTTTTTAATAGATTCCGATCAAAGAATTATCTTTCCATAGATGTAAATCATAAAATTAAAAAACATATCGTAGTTAGTTTTTTTTTGTCAAATAAAATTTTAATATGTGACATAGCTCTCAAAAACGTTTTTAAAAATAATATTAGATTAATATAAATTTTAATGTAACAAGGTTTATTTTTCCTATATAATAAAACTATGTACTGCTTATAAATAATAATAAAATAGTACAAACACTCTGAAGATGCATTGTTTAATTTAAGATTGCACATTAAAATATGCAATATGCTTACAGGAATATATTATAATGCTAAATTTTGTGATATTGTAATTCCTGAAACATGTGAAATATCTCTGGAGTTCTTTCTCCAAATATTTTAAGTGTCAGTCCTCAACAATTATATACAACGTTTGTTGAAAAGGTATCCAACCTTGAATTTATTCAAGCACGGTAAAGATTCTAAAACGGCACCACTGTACGCAGTGTAAGGTGACAAATTAATGCACATGCTTGAATTTTTTCCCTTTGTTTCAGTGTACCAATCATTCCCTGTAGGAAGTCGAGTAAGGTGCTTTTACCCGTATTCCTCTGTATAATTCAAATGTAATAGAGTATCCTTCATTCAAATTATTACTGGACAGTATACAACTTCATCTCTGAAACCAATTTTAACAACATTTTATTCATATATAAATATCCTAAGCCACTTGAATTAGATTTTATAAAACTGTTCTTTGTGTGAAATCTTTATAGAGATATATTTCTGGAATTTGGCAGTTTTTAAGGTACATGTCGGTTGCAGGTGCCTTGACATGCGACTTCTTTTCCGAGGTCTCAACAAGACGAACTTTGACAATATTTTCAGTCTACCGTACATTCTGAGCTAAGCGTTATCTTCCATTGACATCACGACACAGAATTTAATTTGTTAGTTTAATAAAAAGAAATGCGTGTGTCCTTATGATCCCACGAATGAAGTGCATACATAAATTTATATATATTTAAATTGGAAAATTAGAAGTTTTTTAACTTCTATCACACCTTAATATTGTCTCGCATAATTATTTATTCTTATGTCTGTACTACTCATAAAATTATATTAGTTTCAAAAATTACTATCACATTTGTAAATTAATTTTATTCTAAGAATGAAACAAATTATTTGTACAGCTTTAAGCAGTTTATTTAATGAATGTTTTCAATGTTTAATACGCTGAGTTAACATATTCTGTCTGTCGATACAAGAGTAACCTATGGAACTGGTCTTCATTTTTACGTTGTACATCTGAGGTCGCAAGAAAATCCAAGACGAATTACATATATTTTATAAATTTTGAGAATTTCTAAATAATTTCTTTTAGTTTAAGGACTTGAAAAGATTCATCTATGTGTTTCACTGGTATCTTATAATACTGCTAGCAAGTCAATTTTTGTAACATTTTTAAACATTATTGCACATATACAATGTTAAGCGGACAAAAATCAAATTATCAACTTAACTAGATATTGCTTTAAGAACTCTTATTCTCAGCGAACAGCATATTGTCGTATTTATAACGTATAAGGATGCATAAAATCATTTTTCATGTTTTTAATTAAGTATATAGACGCATTAAAAATTAGTACTAGAAAATAATAACTTCTGAAGTAGTTTTACAAGATGAAAATAACTAATTGGTACTTAAATCTAATTTTCTTTTTATTTGTGATGTCCCTCTGTTATTTAATTATTCCCTTTTCAATAAAAATAAAGATTTAATTTAATTCCGATTTAAGAAAATTTTAAAACATTTAGAAATGGCTTTTAAATGTGAATTTATCACCCCGATATACCTCTGTTTTAGAATTTGAAACATTTAGCGCATCTTCTATCTGTACATCGCATCAAATAAATGATTTTTTCACTTCATATATTTTCAATTGAAAAATTACTTATTTAAAATAAAATGTACTAAATATTCCGAAGCCAGAAGTTAACAAGAAATTTAAAGTAGTTGATGCTAATTTGATTCAGACTTTTTAACGTAAAACGAGCTTAACTTACGACATTTTAGAGTACGATCCAGTTTCATAATGCACGCTATATTAAATATAAATTGCTATACATTTTTGGAATTTGAATAATAAAACAGTTTATTTTCTTGGTTTATAATACTAATTTTATACTTGCTTGGAAAACTATTTTATTTGTGAACCACACATACTTCATTTTATTCATGTTTTGCTAAATTCTTTTTCAATATCTGTGAACAGAAAATCTTGAAGCTTTGTAGAAAAAAGAATACAAATATTTTGAATTTACAATCTCTAAAAATCCACGAGAGTTAAAATGAAATTTTTAACAAAACAAAAAGAAAGCAACGTTGTTTTGAGATTCTGAAACTTGGTCCAAAGAAGCTGCATCTTTCTTGGTTTCAGGGCCCATCTAGCATCGATTTTACAAAATGAGTCCCGTTGATGTTTTTGTCAAGTACCACTTGCCGAGCAGAAAAACGAGACCTTATCACGATATCAGGCAGTTAAAATAATGGAAAGAATACAAAAGATTATCCAAGCATTTCTCTGTTTTTTTTTTTTGCATGCAGCACATTTTTCTTTAGAAGATGTTAAGGGTCCCTTCAAAAACAAGTTATTCACTTCAGTTTTGCAGGAACATATTTGTTATTCACGATACATACAAATATTTCCATGATTAAAGCTAAATATACTGATGTTCAAAATTAAAATAATGTTTCGATTTTGTGTTGATTATCTATAGAACTATTAGACAGATTTTAAGAAAATTTGGTACATATACACAGCTGATATAATGCAAAATAAAACCATCATTTATGGAAAAGTGATTAATGACAAAAAAATAATTGTTTAGGAGTATAGGTTTTTTACCCTTTTTCAGGTAAACAAGGCTCACACAGTGGTTCTATACCGAAATAAGGGAATTTATCTGTGACAATTAATCCCACTCGTTCAGCAACTCTGTTTTCAAGCCTTGAATGGTTCTCTGAGCGCAGTTGCAATTGATCTCATCATAGCGTCGCTGGCATGCCCTTTACGAATGAGCCCTAGAGATCTAATTGGACAATCCATTCGGCAAATATCCAATTTTTCCAGAAATTCTTCGACCAGATGAGCTCAATGTCCATCGCGTTGCCATCCATTAAAATAAAATCAGGACACACTGTGCCGTAAAAGGCAAACATAGGGCTCCAAGGCCTCATCTCTATACCTCACATTAGTCACAGTGCCTCTTGCAAATACGAAGAAGTGTGTGCGGCCATCCAACGTGATGCTTGCCCAGACCATCAAGCCACAGCTATCGTATTGATCGATTTCTTGGATATTGGTCGGCAGGTAGTGGGTAGCTGGTTCTTGATATCTGAAAGTACAGCGAGAATAGGTATGGAGAACCAGTTACCCATTACTTGCTCTCTAATTGAGGAATATTTATACCATTTTTAAAAATCAATATTTTATTGATTATTTCACTGAAGAGACATTGTTGCTGTCAACAATTGCTACTAATTCTGTAACAAGGCTAAAGAAAAATAATAATTTATACCGACTGTTATATTCTAAAGAGTTTAATGTAATTTTGTTTACTTAAACAAGATTCAAAAGAAAATTAAAAAAAAAATGAAAAAACATCGTTTTTTCTGCTAATATTTATAAATGTGTTGAATAAATATCTTCCACATTCCTTATAATATATTTTGAAATTTATCAAACTCCATGCTGTGACGTAGAATAGTTAGATCCTTGGATAGAATAGATATTTACTTTGCAACAATATGTTTACAGTGCTTGAATGAGAGAAAAGCATATAGTAAAACTTGACAACTGTAAATCGTGAATTTTTGGTAACTTTATAATTGTAATTATCAGAATAATTACATTATTGTTATGTTGAGACAAACGAGGCGTCAATAACTTTTATCTATTAATATCAACATTTAAAGTAATTCATTTTTTTCTATTTTCAAATGAACTTTATATAAGCTCCAACTTTGGATAATTTACATAAATTAAAATTTATTACATAATTTTTTTCACAGCACTTTAATAAATGTGATGTGAATAGGCGATTTTAAAATAACAAATATCACTCTTTCTATAAATTCATTTCATTATTTTTATTTAAAAGTGGAATAAAAATGATGAAAATAAGTCAAAATTTTCTAAACTATTTAATGTACAAAGTGATATTAGAATTATTTTCCGACACACTCTACTAACTATTTGCTAATCTATGTTTTTGTCCTGCAGCGACAACTCCACTACCCTCAAAATCGATTTTTTTTTCAATCACGTAGATATAATACGTTTCCAGTTTCATACAAAATAATGTATTTTCGTTTAGTTAGATTAACCCTAACAATATTTAAGTGTTTCGAACATTTTTGTACCCTCAAGGACTTTCCTACTTAACCAGGAATAGAATTTGCGACACAGGACACCTACATGATATTTCCTCCTTCGGTAGGCTTAACTGTGTGTTTCTTTGGTAAACATAAACACACTGCTCCTTACGATGTTTTTAGCTTTCCACACTTCTACTGTAGCAACAAAATTTTAAGCAACTAATTGTTCAACACACTTATTAATATAATTCACACTTGATTATGACAACTGAACAAGAGTTAGACATAAATGGGATAAGTATGGCTTTTGCACCCAATAAACTTAAAAACCATTCATGGCTTGTAATAGTAAGTATACTAATTTTATCAATTAACGATGCATGAGTTGAATAATACAAGCACGTTTATTGAAAAGTAAGGCATGCTATATTTTCAGAAATAGATTCAGAATTATATAAAGTTTTTTTTTTTATTTTAAAATAAGAGTTCAGAATCATTTAACCCCCCAGCATCCTCATTATTTTACATACGTTCAAACTTATACTGTCATTTGTCATCATTTCCCTCCTGTTTCTAGAGAGAATTGAATTAGAATCCCAGTATTAATGATTAAAATATCTGGAAATAAATTCTGATTTTAGTAATATTCACTGACACAAGTGAAACAATACTAAAATTGACTTATTCTCTAAGGCAATGAGAGTCTAAAGTAATCTGTTTAAACGTTTTTTGTTTGTTTTTTTCTGAAATTACAAAATATATGCTTTTGACTTCAGGTAATAATGTAAAAAGTGATTATAAGATATTAGAAATGAAAATCGTTTTAGAATTATCATGTTTCTGCGTGGACGCAAGATATATGACTCATTTTTGACAAACTCAGTAATATTCACAAATAAATATTTCCAATCATAGGCCATTGCTGTTCAATATATTCTACTTCGATCGACTGAGTCAAAATTCGAATATCAAATAAGTAACAAGAACACTGACGTTGACTTTAGATCAGTGTTTCTCAAACTGTGGGGCGCGCCTCCCTAGGGGGCGTGATAACCCTGCAAAGGGGGCACGAGCATATTGGAAAATCGAAAATAAAAAATTATTTAAAAAATTACGAAATTACTAAAAGGAAACAAAACAAAATATATTCTGACATAACAAAAAATAAAATTCACATTTACTATGATATACTGTATGATGTACTATACTTATAAATGTATCCGGAAGGCACAATATATTTGATATTAAGTATCAATACTAAGTTAAGAACAAGTTTAATATATTTACTATTGATTTTTCCATGGGCTTATCATGTACAAAATTGTATACAAAATTTGATACTTATGTTGATAATTTGCATGGTTTATTATTTAGATCCTATTGTAGCTTTAGCATCAAAGTATTATACATTATTACTGCATACAATACATTGTTACTGTATGTGGGGAGCGCGATGAAAATTATGATTGAAAACTGGGTCGCGAATATCGAAAGTTTGAGAAGCACTGCTTTAGATATAAAAATGGAGCAAAGTGATATTTTTTCTCGTGAAAAAAATTATTTAAGTGTAAAATATTTCACAAAATTCAGTTTAAGTAGTTTTTCCTTAGTTTATGCTAAACATTACATAATTTACATTGTATATGGTTTAGATTAAAAATTTAGAGCATACCTTAAAACAGATTAGGCAATTACTTTAAATGCAGAGAATTATGAAGATTAATATGATGTATTTATTTTTTAATAAATTATTATAAACAATTGTTTAAGTGTGTTGATTCATTGTAAAAGGTATAATTATAACTAAAATTATTCATGAGAAGCATTATAACTCATTAAAAAATGACGTATGCCACTCCCCGAATGTATATAGAAAGAACCATTTATTTCTGTTAAGTTAATATTTAAGATAGTTCGCACACATCATTTAGAAGCTCCAGACCTGTAACTTCCAAAATATTTAATAACTCATGTATTTCTCATGTAATATAAAGCTTTAATCGGCCTTCATTTATATCCTTCATATAAGCAAACATTTATCACAATATTTAACTCGCCATTTCTTTCCGCAAGCCAAAACACTAATCATACAAATTATAGGCCATGAAAAAAGCCTCGTCTTTTTCCATAACCATTAATCATCTCTAACTATACACAACCATTCATTTCCTTTCACTATCCGTAATTATCTAACCTTAACTAGAAGATAAATTATTTATCAGTTATAAGAAGTATGCGAACATGAAAAAAGTCCCCAGAATATTTTCTTAAGAAGATTTTCCTGAGTCTAAAACAAACGAAGGTGTTTAAAGAATACATGTTCTGATTATTAATTATCAGTAAGATAATATAACATACAATCAAAAAACAATCAAAATGCTTAAGGTATCCGACTACGTTCAGAAACGGGATTTCGCAAAAGCGTATAAATGGATAGTACTTATGATATTTAGTGTCACACTTAGATTAGAAAATGTATATGAAATTGTTTTAAGAATATTATTACAATAAAAAATTATTTAAGTCAACTGTTTTGACAAAACATGAACACAGAATGATCAATTTACAAAATATTCTCCTTTTTTGAAAAATGCATCTTTTATTATAATATATAGCCTGTATATAATAGCTCAGACCTCTGTACAAAGGCACAACTAGAATTTTTGAAATATATAACTTAGAAGTGGGTTTATCCATGTTTTACGACAACAGAGAGGAGAAATTTTAAGAAAAAAACGCTGATAATTATTTCAATTGGTTGTAACTCTGAAAATAATGTGAATTTTTCAAAATTCATAGTTGAGCCTCTGTACAGAGTTCTGAGTTATATACAGGTAAAATATTATTATAATAGAAGTATTTTTCACAAAAGGAGAACATTTTGAAAAAAGGTTATTCTAAGTTGCTTTTTTTTGCCAAAATATTGTATTCAAATAAATTTTTTTTGTCAAAATGTCCTTAAAATATTTTTATACAAGTATTCTAATCTAAATGACTCTAAATATTATGAAAATTATCCATTTACACGGTTTTTTAAAATCACGGTTCTAAACCTAGTCGGATACATTAAACAAACTATTTTTATGTCTTGTTATTACATTAATATTTAGAGAGAAAACTACCTGTAAAATATTAAACCGATATAGAGAAAGTGAAATATTACATAACTAAATAATTCTGTGAGAACTAAGAATCTTCTGCTTGTTTTCCTGTACCTCAACTAAAATTTCAGATTTCCAATTTGAAAACTGTATCTTAAATTCCTTAAAGAAATTTTTCATCAACGCATATACATAGAAGTGTACAAAAACATGAAATGAAACTGAATGCATTTATCATTTATACCAATGATAACTCAGATCAGTTGAATTTTAATTAAAATATATGAAAGAATATGTGTTACTGCCAACTCACAGATGCGTAAAAATTTGTAATAATTGCACATAAATAACCAGGCACTTCAAATGCAGTGTATCTCATACCCACCTTCTAACTTTTTTCATCACTCCTTTTAAGCCTTTTTTGGAAAATGGATAGATTTTCGTGTAGCTGATTTAAGGTAATATTCTTTGAGGGTCTTAGCTTATAGGCTAAATCTAAATATATATTTTTGGATACCCCTCTTCAGGCATGCCATACTCTGTGCATGAATCATCGTTTCAGTTCTGAATGCATGAGCACGTTTTAAATCTTCCTTATGCTATGTCGTATTATTGTATCTAGTTATGAAGAAGAAATGTGATATTGAAGTAATTTAATAGATACAATGTTTAATAGATATAGTATAACAGTATTTTCGGATGAAGAAATTCTCTTTGCTTTAATGATGAGGAAAAATCAAATGATGAAGAGTATAAAATCGAGAATGATTCCTCCACAGAAATCGATCCAGATAAAGAGGAGAGAGACACTGTTTGAAATAATTGTTCTATATGTATAGACACAAAAACATTTGGGAAGAACGTAATTTTAAAGTAGACAACTGGTGCACATTTTATCCACTTTCGGATGACTTTTCAAAAAAATAACTATAGCTGGAAGAATAAGAGAAAATAAAAAAGAAATTCCAAAATTTTTGAATTTAAAGAATACAAACGTTTACTTCTAGATGTTTATGTGTTTATAGTTTTAGTTAAAAAATTTAAGATCCAGTGAAAACATTAATTAAAGAGATTAAAGAAGTGTAAAAACAATGCACTGAATACCCTTATAAAAAGAAAAGAACAAATACATTTAGGTGTGAAAAATGTAATAAATATATTGTATTTCTTACTTTTCTTCCTTTTTATCTTTTGTATACAAATTTTACGGTAAAAATAGAATGTAAACTCCCTTGAGTATGCGATACCCTTCTCAAGAACTTTCGGTCGTATATTTTATGAGCGAGTGATGCCGAGATAATACGGATATTCCGGTCAGTGATTGTATTATTTTCATATTTAAAAGTATATTAATGGATATTGATAATAGACTTCGAAAATTTGAGCCGAGTGAGGTTGGGAACACTTCATCTCCTAATTTTCGCTAAGATCCAATATGATTATTTTGAAAATTAATTTACACCAGGTCATGTTATAGGCATTTCCACAGTGGAATCTGGATTCTATCAACAGAAACATAGAATCACGATCATATTAGTAACATGACTTGACGAAAAGTAATTTCTTCAATTCGCGTCTTTCGAAAAGTACCTAACATACTAAAGAATACATCCTAAGCTAACACTTTTGCCCATAGAATTCTTGATAACATTATTTTGAATATATCTCTCATACATTGTTAATAAGGCTATTTGTAAACTGAAATTAGAAGTATAATGTTTTCCTTTATCTTTCTTGTAATATTTCCACTTATTGGTGAAGACATTCACAAGAAAATATTTTTCTTTTTTTCAAATCTTTATTGTGTGACCTTTATTTTTTTCAATATCTTTTTTGATACTTTCAAAATTAAATTAAGTGTTTGTTTATGTTATTATGTCCATCCTTACTAGAAATCTGTCATAAAAATAATTATTTTAAAAAAAGAAAAACTCTAAAGGCCATTTCTGTGTCAGTATTGTACAGCCCAACAGTTAATTCTAAGGCGAGTTTTTAAATAGAAACTATTACATTTAAAAATGTTATTGTATTTCTAATGTGAATAATAATACTTCTAATAATTAAAGTACCCGGTTAAATTGAAATGAAATGTTTAATCAGTATTGAGAAGAAATGATATCTCATCATTGTGTTCCCATTCCTTTTTAGTTTCAATTCTATATGCTATAAAGTTTGAACGTTAGAATTTGCTCTGTTAACATATTTTTGAAGTCTGAAACTTATATATTTTAAAAATAAGGGAGATTCTCTCTAAAATAGCTAATCTTAATACATGTTATTGCACAGTATGTGTCGTGCATTATATCAAAAAAGTACACAACACAGATAGCTATTAATTACCCTTATTTTTCATCCATTCACTCAAATATAGATTCAAAAACATTGATGATTTAGTTAAGGATAAAAAGTGAAAAACCATAGTAATATTATAAATTTTTTTTTTAAGAAGTATCAGATCACATACTGGTTATCAACTTTCAATCACTTTAAAAATTAACATTAATGAAGATGTAAATTTAAACAGCATTTTACTGTATTTTTGGGAATAAACATTTTCACATTTGTCGTTAATATACAAAATATTTACTGTTCATTTTGTGGTAAATATATTTAAACAATTCAGAAAAGGCACATAAATTTTCCCCTTATTCAAACAGACAAATTTCATCAAATAATCTACGGAATATAAAAGCAAATTGTTCCAGTGTACATCTAAGATCTTAACTTTTACGTGTGTATGTATCAATATAATTCATTATTTCTGGAACGAAGAAAATAAAATACTTTCTGTATATAAAAAATACGCATTTACACTGTTATAATTTATATATATGTATATATATCAGCTGACGATATTACTTCATCAAAAATAAATGTTTCCACTTTGATACGTTCATTAACCATCTGATCCTATAACTAAATAAAAAAAAAATGTTTGATTTGCTGTAATCCCACAATGAGAGTTTTTTTATTACGTTTTCTTTTTAAACCTAAAATACTAATCTTTGAGAAAGAAACAAAACTCGGACCCAGAGAAAAATTCTAGGAAGGTAAAAAATTCATCACTGTTATTATTATTGAAATGCTGTACATTAGCTGTAGAAAGAAAAAATAGATTTATCCACTTTTCACCCAGGAAGCAGATTTGCATCAGTCATCATCATTTTCCTTGTTTGGCTTTAGAACTTATTGGTATGATTAGTTCTGTACCTTCTATTATGTTTTTGTTTTTCATTTAAGGAAGTTGTAAATAATGTATTTATTTCTGTTGTGCTGTTTTCATCGTGAAAGAGTTATATGATATTTGAAAAAGCTCAGAGAGCTTTTTGAAGGATAGTTTGGCTAAGATTTATTTTTATGAGTATTCTAAAATATATAAAGCATGATGAAATACGCGTTTTACTCAATTCTTTCTTTAGAACTAACATCCATATTTTTCTGTTGAATACACCTTTAACCCGGGAGCGGTCGCGTGGGGCTCGAAGTCAAAGGACAGAAAAACTACAATAATTTGAACAAAATATGACGGTTTTGATCATTTTACTTCAGTTTTAATAGACTTTTCCTCAAATTATCACAGAAAAAATGAAAAGCTCTTGAAAGTAGGTAAGTATATTTTCTCCAAGTTACATTATTCACTGGAATTGTGATTTTTTATCCTGTACGATAAAAATAATTCAAAAAAAAACATTGGGGTGACTCAGTCACCTTGAGCGACTATTAACGTTAGTATCGTGTGCGCGCCTGCTCTCCCAGATTAAGGCGGTCACTTCACGAAAATCGAAGAGAAAATCGATTTTTCAATTTTGATTGAAAAATAAAATACCATTTTTTTTCTTTCTAATGCAATTTAAATTTTTGTTCTAGCTGAATTAGTAGTATTTTTAATATTTTTTTAAAAAGTTGTTTACATTTGTCAAACCCTAAAATAGCTGATTGCCACACCCCTTTTAAATCAAAACAAAAGACACATAAAAATTTTCAGCCTTATCAAATAGTTTAAATTGATCAAAAGAATTTATTTTGATCAGCAATTAATTCAGGAAAGAAGTGAAGTGAATAGTTGTAGCTGTCTGTTTACTTCGTGGTAGCTTATATGTTGTTTTTTTCGTGGGTAAATATAACGAATTTTTGCTATTGTGTAGAATCGTTTTTTTTTATCAAAAAGATTTTATAAATATGCCTCTTTTTAACAATAAAACACTTAAAAAAAACGAAAGCTTGGAAAAATAGGTACAAAAACCAAAACTTTCGAGGAATTAAATGTTGCATAACAGTCAGACAATTGCAACATAAATAATTCAATTTTGAAAGTAAAGTTAGGTAAGTTTAATAAAGTGTATGTTCCTTTTTTAGATTCATTTGAATGTTTTTGTGAAATGACTGACTTTGTACTATTTTCTTGTGCTTTGAAACAACATTAATTACATAAATAAAATGTAAAAAACAAGGCATTCACATAAATTTTGGTTGCCAAATCCAGGGTTTGGATACAAAATTGTTAATATGTTGTGATTTTTGTGGTCTTATTCCAATATATTTTAATACCAGGTTTACAAAAGCATTAGTTAATCAAAAAAGATACAAAATTATATAAAGTGAACACTAGGCTTTTATATGTTATGAGATATATTGAAAAAAAAGCAGTTGCGAAAATATTTTGCGGAGTTTTGAATTTGTCACACCTCCACTAAAGTGTGGTTTTACGAGTCCAGACATACATTAAATAACGCAACATAGAATGTAGCCTAAGTGTCTATGACATTAGCTGCAGTTGAAACAATATCATTTAATAATAGAGGTCCAAATGTACCGATTGCTATCGATAGTACCTGGCAAAAAAAGGGGCATACTTCGCAAAATGGTATTGTTACGGCAGTTAGTATGGACACTGTGAAAATTGTTGATGCTGAAATATTATCGAGGAAATGCTCATGTAATTTTAACGGCAATGTACATAGCGATGAGTGTTTGGCAAATTACGTTGGGAATAATACAGGAATGGAAGATAAAGGTGCACTTCGAATCTTCCATCGATCAAAGGCATTGCACAATTTACGATGTACACAATACTTGAACTATATGGGAACTCTAAAGTATGCAAAGCAGTTTTAGAATCTAAACTTTAAAGGGATGTAAACATTAAAAAATTAGAATGTGTTGGTTATGTTGAGAAAAGGATGGGGACACAACTTAGGGCATTAAAATTAAAAGGCAAAGAGCTCGAGAACAAAAAAATGGCGTAATAGATTGACAGATGCAGAAATAGATAAATTGCAAAGACACTATGTTTCAGCTATTCAAAGCAACTCAATAAACTTATCAGCCATAAGGCAAGCTATTTGGGCTATATTTTTGATAAAATCTCCCCAGATTTGAATCTACGATACGGTTTATGCCCCATGGGAGGTGACACGTGGTGTAGATATAATATGTCCATGCTGAAAGGTTACACATATAAGCATAAACACAATTTACCTATTTCAATTAGGGATTGCATAAAAAAAGTATTTAGAGGTCTCTAGTCTCGAACTTTAATCTAGATGCTTGTTTGATAAAACTCAAAATTTTAGTGAAAGCGTAAAAAGTATTTGGTCTATAATTCCAAAAACTTTATTTGTGTTTTAAAAACTGGAGTACATGAAGCAATGTCTTTATAGAATCAAGGCTTTATTACTAAATTAAAAGTTTTAGATGTATTAAACATTCAACTCCTGGATTTTACAAATGTCGAGCGTTGCAAGATGTAGATCATGCGTGCATTAAGAAAGCAGAATAGGCAGTTTTACAATGAACTAAAGAAGCTAGAATTAAAAACAAACAATTAAAATGTAGACAAGAAGATGATCTTGCAGGTGACACCAGCAATCCAAGTTATAGTTCTGGTATGTATTAGTTAATAGTAAGTTTTTACTTTAAATCACTATTTCTCAAAAGTGTAAATTTCAACACAAAAGGAACATTTTTGAAAAACTACTTATTTTGTAGCCTTGAAACTTTGCACATGTGTTAACACTATACAAATAAATATTTTAATGGGAGATTTTGTCAAAACATTTATTCGAAAAATATTTATGGATTAAAATGTACAAGAATTTTCAACGTTTTAAAAATTTTTACGTGTTACTCCACATATGATTTTTTTAAAAAAAAACTAATCAAAATTTTGACAAATACTCCCATTAAAATTATAAAAACAATACAATGAATGCACACAAAAAAATTTTCATGACTGTACAACCTGCCAATTTTTTAAAAATGTTCCTTAAAATTGGTCATTTTTAACATTACGGAGATAGGGAAAATGCTGCGTGAAGTGACCCCTTAAAACATTTTGAAGTCTTCTCGCATTAAATATTAATGCTAAATGTGATGAATATGATAGAGAGCAACGTAGGCTAGACTCTTTTTCTATTGACATTTATACTTTTAGAAATGGATGATGGAGGAAATAAATTTTTTTAATTAAATATAATTTTACGATCTGTTCCAATTTAAAAATTAGAGAAAAGAAAAATAACAAAAATTATCCTATTACTTAAAAGTAATTTGCTTAAAATAAATATTACTTAAAAGTAAAAAATAAAAAAAAATCTAATACTTAACGTGTGAATTTGTACTGTTTATAATTAAGATCGTATTATAGCTTTAGCGTCAAGGCGCATTTTTATTGTATAAGGGGGGGCAAGATAAATATTATGATTGAAAATTGGGTGGCCAATAGGGAAAGTTTGAAAAGCACTGATTTAAGACAATAAGTATAACAGTACCAGTTTATTTTATCATTTAAATAATAAATTCAAACATAAGGTATTTTATTTTAGCTTCAATTTTTTTAAAACTGACAGTCTCTAAAGTATACAACATGTACAAAGTTTCGTTTAAGCCAGTTCTCAAACTTTCAACATTTACGACCTAATTTTCAGTTTAAAAGTTTTCATCGCTCACTTCCCTCATACAATAACAATGTATTGAATGCAATTTGATGTAAATCTACAATACGACTTAAATCATAAACCATAAAAATTATCAATATAGGTATTCAGTTTTGTATATGATAAGCACATGGAAAGCACGAGAAATTATTAAACTTATTTTAAATTTAGAATTGATAAATTAGTTTTCAAAAAAAATTGTGTAGTACTGATGCCTTTGTAAGTAATTATATCAGTGTAAATATGCATTTTATTTTTATTATGCCAGAATATATTTTGTTTTGATTATTTTTATAAAATTGAAACAGATTTTAAACCTTTTACTTTTGACCTTTCAATATGCTCTTGCCACCCTCCTTCAGGGATATCGTCCCCCCACAGTTTGAGAAACGCTGGTTTAAGCCCTTTAACATCGCATGTTTACCAAATAAAATGATGTAAGGCATCTCTCTTACAAAATGCCATATGGAATTCCTCTAATAATGACTCGCGCTTTTAATTCATGTAATGAAGGAGATCCTAACGCACACCCTGCCGAAATAGAATATGTTTGAGTGTTGTGGGAGTCATTTAGAATTCGGCTAGTTAGTGAGCTATTCGCTTTGATATGTCCATTTCCCTAAATATCTCTCTTCCTCTTTTGGAGTTTTCTCTAACCACTCTGTTTAATGAAGCCATAGTGAGAAAGCTTCAAATTTCACCAATCTGTAGATCATTTGGCTCAAATTACTGAGGAACGTTGGGTAGTAATCCAAACATAAGGACATTTATATGGTTTCATCTAGTGTGCGACTGAGAATTTAAAGTCAGTCTGATTATATGTAAACATATTCTTACCTGGGATAAAATCCATTTAAATTCGGTTTAATATAGAGATATAGAGCAAAATTAAATGCAATTAATAATCCTTATCGCATGCATTTAATCTCTTCAACACATAGAGCATTGATACTATGTAACTGTAATTTAAATAAAAAAGGAAAAAGAAAAGCGTATTTTTTTATTTATTTCTTTGTTTATTCACATACTAAATAATTGTACAAACTTAATAATTATTTGTTTTATGCAAATATAATTAGTACGTTGTGTTTATTCAATATTCTAGAAAATAAATAAATGAACATATGAAAAATAAAACAATATCAAACTACAAGTATTTAAAGTAACTTATCTTTATTTCTATTTCACAATATATGAAAATCGTTTGCAATATTAACATTGTGCCTTATGTTTAATTCACCTTCGTATCCAGATTACTGAAAAAACAAATAAGCCATGCTGTTTGACCAAAAATGTTTATTGTACTTTTGAAAAAAGCTGAAAGCAAAATTATATTCTGTAAAAATGAAAAAAGGGGTTTTCTTAAATGAACAAAAAATAATTGAGTGAAGTTTTTCTTTAACACCCCAGAGTTTAAAACATTTTAATTTCAATGATGACGAAAGAAGAAATAAATATTTAAAAAAAAGTTATTTTTTTAATCCAGTTTTAAATTTTGAAAATAAAAAAAAAATCATTTTTAAATTTAATTTATATTTCTACTGAAGTATACAAATAAAAATGAGAAAATTTCATCTCTTTCTTATAAATAACATTTCTTAAATTAAACTTTAATTTCGAATCTCCCAGCACAGAAATGAACATTGTCTTTGTGTATACCTCTCACAGGAAAGAACATTATACTACAAATCCCCCAAACCCATGTCGTACAACATATAATAAGTTTACATACCTCTTGAGGGTTACCTGAAAGCAGAAAAAGAAATCATAATATTGCGGTGACTTTATTAAATTTTGGACTGCATGTTAGAATTCTGTTTGAAGATGATGCGAAAGAGGGAAACTCAGCAAAATAATATTTGTGTGCACAGATAATTCAATTTTTTCTCTTGCAAAACTGCACAAGTTAGCCAATTATTTGCTGGATCAAATACAATTATGTTTAATAACACCAAATACTAATAGCAATGATATCAATTATTCAAAAATATATTTTCCATTATTAAATTACGAAAATAAAATTTGAATTCAGGCGTATCAGCTTAACGTTTTTCATTGAGCAATATAAACAATTGGAAAAAGAAATTAGAAATAGTTAATTTAATTAAAAAAATATTTTATGTTAGTTTTTAATTTAATTTTTATATTCCTTCTTGCTGTTACACCCGTTCTTCGCACGGGTGAATTGAAAAATTAAACAATACAGATTGAAGGATAAAGAAGTTATTAATGAGTTATTTTTACGTTAATTGCAAAATTAAACAAAATAAAATTTTTTTTGCATATCTCAGCTGAATAAAAAAAACCCCTTGTTTGTTAAATTTTAAGTCTGTAGATCTAATAGCTGGTAAAAAGGATTTTTTTTTTATCTCTAACTCCCCGTAACTTTCTTGTGGATGAATTTTTGAAAACACCTTCCTAAACTGATCTCTGCTGAACAAAAGTAATGCATTGTTACAAATTCTGTGTAAAGAACGCTTAAAATAGTGAAAATAATTTATATCTGGAAGTGTAATTCGTTAATATTACTTTTTGATGTATTTATTTTATGTTAAAATTGTAATCAGCCTCACACTCCGCCTGTTAAGCTTTTGCAGTTCCTGGCACCTGGCGTGGACAAAACAAAATGCAAAGTTTGCTTCACACATAGAATATAAATATTTGCTGTCACGGGCTTTTTTTCAGATGGCAGAATTTTTTCCTACTTACTTGACAATTATCGTTATATTTTGGACACTTCGCACAATATCTTTATACATTATATCCTATGTGTTATTCTGTTGTATACGTTATATTATAAGTTTCATTAAAATCCATTCAGGTATTTTTGTTTGAAAGGTATTTTGAGCCAAGCATCTACACAGACTTTCACGTTTATAATATTAGTAAGGATGTGTATGATAATTTACTGTAAATATTATTTTGTCAAAAGTAAAATTGTCACCCTGATTATCTTTCTAAATCCTTCTTGTGGATAATTTGATCATTAAAATCAAAATTAAGAAAAAAAATTATCTCAAAATCTTTTTATGATTTAGCATTTAAAAATGAAGGAAATTAAGGAAATGTAAAGAGAAAATATAATAATGAATAAAATTACAGCAATAATTATTTTATATTGACCAGTTTTTTTTAATTTTTTTTAACGAAATTTAAATCTTGAGTATTATCATACGTAACTATGTTGATTAATATGGTAAACTGGGAAAACATGGGCACCAAAATACTAAATTGAAATTATATTATACTATAAATCCCTTTTTATTTTTCCGAAATTTAAGATATTTCAAACTTAGAGTAAGGTCTTTCTAAAGGTATATGGACAAACTAACTCTTGTGTTTGCATAAAAAAGCTCAAAAAAAAAAAACAAAAAAAAAAAAAAAAAATTCGCTATCCCCTATAATTGACTAAAATTTTAAGTAATGGCACAATTGCCGGAAATAAGGGCAGGTGGCATTATAAAAAGATAAGATAAATAGTTATTCCTACATTTACCTTTTCCAAACGGGAATGCATTTTTACACACTTACATGTTTGGCAAATCATAAGAAGTTAATTTAAAGCTTTGTTATTTAACAAATTAGAGCAGAAAAAATATTCAAAGTTTTATTTATAAATTAAAAATAATTAAAAGATGAAAATCAGATACACCATTAAGTTAACACAATTTATTACAATCTTAAAGAAAAACAATTCTCAATGAGGACTTGCACTTGTATCAGACACCAGGTGGTTCAGGACGATCAAAATGGCAAGACTGTAAGGAAGTTGGTCTCGTTTGGAAATGCGAGCCCTGATTCAATTTCCAAGGGCACAGAATTTGACCGCATTTGCAATGAGCAAACAACATATAGTGAAATTGTGTCACTCTTTTCAATCAGGCAGACAGGATGTCAAACGCCGTAATATG
The DNA here is from genome assembly GCA_019973955.1 of Trichonephila inaurata madagascariensis. Lineage (NCBI taxonomy): Eukaryota > Metazoa > Arthropoda > Arachnida > Araneae > Nephilidae > Trichonephila > Trichonephila inaurata. The sequence goes on along the minus strand of BMAV01010666.1, from coordinate 127,460 downwards.
ACAGGGAGTGGCCGACCAAGTTCTTCAATGGCAGAAATCCCGAGGGCACGAATTGGAGAAATTATTCACAATGATCGATGGGTATATATATATAACTCTGTTTAAAATCTCGTCAGAACAGGGACTAAACTTTGGTAGCGTTTTAAATATCGTTTCTGATGTGCTGCGATATTCCAAGACAGTGCTGGGAAATCATCCGTCGAGATCTGGCTCAATGAACAAGTACCTGATTTCTACCAAGGCAGGTTAAACAAGTTGGTTCGGCGTTCTGATAAATAACTAAATAGAATTGGTGATTATGTCAAAATGTGATAGGCACGTATGCCTCTTAAGGTATTCGACTACGTTCGGAACCGTGATTTTGAAAAAGTGTACAAATGGATAATATTTATGATATTTAGTGTCACTTAGATTAGAAAATGTATATAATATTGTTTTAAGAATAGTATTACAGTAAATATTATTTAAGTACAATATTTTGACAAAAAAGAAGCATAGAATGACCCATTTTCAAAATACTCTCCTTTTGTGAAAAATGCTTCTATTGTAATAATATTTTGCCTGTATATAGCTCAGGCCACTGTACAGAGGCTCAACTAGAATGTTTGAAATATACTACTTAGAAGTGGGTTTATCGCTGTTTTACGACAATAGAGGGGAGAAATTTTAAGAAAAAAACGCCGATATTTATTTCAATTGGTTGTAATTCCTAAAATAATGGGAATTTTTCAAAAATCATAGTTGAGCCTCTATACAGAAGTCTGTACTATATACAGGCAAAATATTATTATAATAGAAGCATTTTTGACAAAAGGAGAACATTTTGAATAAAGGTTATTCTAAGTTAATTTTTTGCCGAAACATTGTATTTAAATAATTTTTTTGTCAAAATGTCCTTAAAACAATTTTATACATGTATTCTAATCTAAGTGACACTAAATATCATGAAAATTATCCATGTATGCTCTGTTTAAAAATCACGGTTACGAACGTAGTCGGATACCTTAATTAAATATTGGTAATGCCTATATACCTATTATTTTACTGCCCAAATTTTCTCTAGTGAAGCGTTTCTCAAACTGAGGGGCGCCCACCCCCTTAGGGACGCGTAATAACTCTACGAGAGGGGAACGAGAATATTGAATAGTTGAAAACAAAAGATTACTTAAAGAAAAAATTTAATTTACACAGCAAGTAGACTAACCAAGTACTTTTTAACATAATAAATATAAAATACGTATTTACACTTATAAATACGTATACGTTACATATATAAATACTTACAAATACGTACCAAGAATTCATATATAGTATTTAATAAATGATTTAACAACACTAAGTTAAGAACACGTTCAGTAATTACAAGTGACCCGATGGGCTAGTCACATATAAAATTATATACAAAAATTAATAGTACGGTGTAAATGCTTTATAATTAATCCCTTAGCTGTCGATTAAAAGTTACGTGATTCCCTCCCTAATGCCACCTTTTTTCGCATAGGT
>BMAV01010666.1:115372-125857 GCA_019973955.1 Trichonephila inaurata madagascariensis | reverse complement strand
CCTTTTATTGCATTCCAAAGCCTTTGGAATAATTTTATGGATAGAAGTGCACAGAAAAGTTGTACTGCAGTAAGACGTATATATATACGTCCTTGGAAATCAATTCTTTTTTTGAGCGAAACGTTTATATACGCCAGTGGCACTTATGAGGTTGAAGTCGTATTGTAGATTTAACGTCAAGGTATAGTATTATATTGAACTCAATGCATTGCTATTGTATAAAGGGAGGGGGTGCGATGAAAATTATGATTGAATATTAGGTCACCAATATTGAAAGTTTGAGAAGAACTGCTCTAGTGAGATATTTTTGAGTTGCTGTTGTTGTGGCTAATGCCACCTATCAGAACGAGGCCCATGAAATTCATCGTGGCAAGGGGCTAGAAGTACGCCTGTCATTGGTCTTGACCTTCAGCACCATACAGGTGACAGTACGAATTAGCTGGGCGAAATTTCCCGAAAGGACGATAGACGGTGATACCTCCTATCTCCACCTCCAAAATTTAGGCATGGAACTGAAGGGGAGGGAAATATTTTCCAGTCCCCTGCACTCGTGATTCAGCCCACAAGACTTTCGTACCCTCTGTTTAACGAGCACGCACTCCGTATGTACTCGGAATGTATTTGGTGGCATCGAACCCAGGCCTTCCGTTCTGGAGTCCGATGTTCTAAACACTAGGCTACCCACGATCCTAAATTATTCAATAGTTAGCATAACTGCAATAATAAGATAAAGAACGAAACCACCCACCTCTGCCAAGGGTAACTTTGCTGAAATAAGATAACATATATTAATTGGCTTCATGTAAATTAAATGAATTTTACATGTTAAATCTAAACTAAGATAACTAAAATATAACAGCAACTCCAATTTGAAGTATCAGATAGTTGTACATACATTGGAAAGGGTATATATGCACTTAGATTTGGACCTCAAACCACAAAAACAAATCACATAGTCGCTACGATGCTTAAACATTGCCAACACCACAGTACGGATGCATCTACTCAAAACAGTTATGAGTAATATGGGTATTTGCTTAAATGGAAGTATATTACTCTAGAATCCATATTCTCATAATTTACCCTGTGGTAATTATACAATAAGCGCTAAAATGCACACACCCATGACAAGTTTTATAATAGCATAATTTTATGAGGAATTCTTTTGTATTATCTTGTATTTAAAGCAATCACAGGAGATACGTTGAAAATACATATAATGCGTTTAATATTATAACATATATTTCTAATTTAGCATTTATTTCCTGAACACCTTTTTTACACATCATAGCATATTTCTTTTTTATAAATGAGAAATCAATTCCTGGTAGCACAAAAACAAACGATGAAACCGTCTGAGTTTCATTTTCAGTTATCAATACCAAAACACGATACAGTAAAAAAATGTTTTGCTTTAAAATACTACATTCCTTTATCGCTTCCATGAAAACGAAAATTCATTCTTCAATTCAAATATATTATTTTAATGTTATTGATATAAATACAATGAAGCCTTTTATCCTTTATTCTGCATTTTTTTTCTATTTCTGTGTATGTGTGCGTGTGGGTTCAGATGTCTCTTTTTGAACCCTAACAAAGATTACTGGATTTTTTTTATAGATTTCTCATGTTTTTCTTTTTCGGAATTCATAGAACATTAGTTACACGGTTCATAGTTATTTCCTTCTAATATAATTTTTTTAAAAAAAGAATTCATGTCATTTATTTAGCTGTTAAAGGTAAAATTTTGTTTTCTTTAAATAAATGTCCTTCCTTTTTTAAATCCTTCATACATATTCCTTTTTTCTTAGGAAAAATTATCTATATAATCACTTACTAATTTATTTTTACTGTTACTTTTAGGTTAAAAAAGGTGTTTTAGAAATCGATTTATTTTTACAAACGTAAGTTCGATAAACGTAACGTCGATAGGTAATAGTTCTGTAAATAAAAAAAAGTAAATAAAAATAAATAAATAATAAGAAATTCTAGGTGTCAATACAATCTGGTGGATGAAGTCTCGGATATTGCATGCCATTTCTGCTTATGCTTTGCCTGAATGGAATGTGTCTCCAGGCCAGGTTGAAGATAAATGCAAAAGCAGGTTCAGTGATTTGAGATACTACTGCTACAGAGCCGGGTAATCATTCTAAAGATAATGTGTGCTAGAGGAAAATGGATTGTAATTCAAAACTACTCACCACACCGTAATATCGTGAACGGGACCAGTTAACAAGTAACAGGTAACAGTTAAGCTACAGGATCCCCATGATGTCTCAAGATTCCAATTCGATCATCACAGTATTGTAGGCAGAAGCTTGTTTCAGCGGTAAGAACAATAAGCCATTAGTTTATACATGCCCGCTGCTCAATAAACCATTCTGGTTGTAAGCACCTCCTATTGTTTTGAGAGAAAAAATGTAAGCTTCGTGGGCACTAAAGAGTTGCAACCTCGAAGGGTACATGTAAAGATCTATGTACATCTGACTTATTTCTTGAGGACAGTATTTCTTGTTGTGGTTGTTACTTATTCCACCCGATCTACAGTAACATAAGCTCATTGCCTACAAAATCCATCGGATCAAGGGGAGCTAGATAATGTCTTTCGTTTTGTCTCAGTTTTCAGCTTCACGAGGGTTACAGTGCGATTTTGAGGGATGTGGTTCGAGATTCTCCCAACCTTCTTCCCTTACCATCAACCTTTTCAGAGGACTTTCAGCTCGCCGAAAATTTAGAGCACTTCTATGCAGCACAGGCACTATATAATTAGTAAAACCTACGCTTTCTCTTGAATCTGGGTTCTTCGGCACAGTAAGAGTCTCTAACAAATATCCCGTCTTAGCGGCTACAGTACTTCTTATATAGCACAGTGACCTGTGCTTGCCATACATGTATTATTTCAGTCAAATGATATAGGTAATGAGGTGTAACGAGTTTGATACTATTGGTACCGCCGATTATTTACTCTTGCCTGTATCCATCAATTACGGATCTGCATCAGTGTTATTTGGTTCGTACGCAGGATCAACTGATTTTCAGGAGGATTATTTAAAAGCAGGAATTATTTCGCAGCCTCGGAAGACTAGTGGTCAAGGTCAGTGACTCGTGGCCGGTTTATCATGAGTTCGAGCCTGGTACCGCTGAAGAGCCACCATGTAGAAGGGGAGAATGCACGTTAAATATGTCTCAGCTTAAGCGTCCTTTTGTTGAAGAGGTGTGGAAGTTAAGATAGAAGGGTACCATTGCAAATATCTTCTTCATCTCTTCCTCATTATTCAAAATTATGATTTTGGTCACCAATAGCCCTCATTTAGCTTTGCTTTATGACGCTAATACAGACACTCACTCAACAATTGCTCCTCAATGGGCCTCAGAAACATTCTGGAATGACGTCTGTCTTCTTCAAGTCTTTTAGAAAAAAGTCTTCAAGCAAAAGGATTTTCCCAAAATAAAAAAGGCAATACTTCAAAATGTTACTTTGTTCTCCCTTCATTCAGCATTCGTTGGGAACATAACGACTTATATTATGTAATAACTATATACATATTTGTTTTACATACAGCATATATAAGCAATTTCTATTCTAAAAATGCATTACAATTGAAAAAAAAAGACTTCTTATCACTCCATGAATAGTATTGAATTTTTGCATTGAAAGCTTCGAAATATAAAGAATAGATCCTAAAGAAAAATAAAGAAACATGAGAATATGAAAGGAAATTGCAAGAATTTTCAGATATTTCTGTTACGGCTAAGGTACAGTGAGAGCTATAAAAAGTCATATCAAAGTTGCACTACAAAGAAACACGAGGGGTATTGGCGAGGGTCCTCGTAATTTTGAGCCTCGGTCAACTAACGAAGACGACCACTGAGCTTACAACCATCACTCCAAAAAATTGCGCTACGTCAAAATGGTGGAATTGTGAGTTAGATAGGTTTAATGTGCCTCAGTCTTACTTCAGTTGCACCAGGACTCAAACCCGTGACACGCCGGACATGAGTACCAGGATCTAAACCAGGGGTGGGCAGACTTTTCCAGTGTACTGGCTACTTGTAATTGTTTTAAGCTGTTGCGGTCCACCCAATGTCAGTGGCGCACACACAAGGAGGGAGAGGGGCGTTCCACTGGTCCAAACCCTCCCCCACAGCCCTTGATTTTTTTACGAATGATTATAATCTCATGTACAGAGTACGTAAAATTTAATTAAGTATTTGTTTTTAATATATTTTCTTATTATTTAATGCTGATTATTTATTCAGTAATTTATTTTTTACTGTTATTTGTTCCCTACAATCTACAAAATTAAAAAATATGTGTGTGGGATGATACGAGAAGGGTAGATTTTTGATCCTCGACCGCACCTCCGCCCCTGAAAAATTCTTGTCTGTGCCAATGCCCGGTGTCGTATGTGTAGTGAAGTTGGAAAAGGGGGGTGTGTGCAATATTTATAATAAATTAATAATAAATACGGAATATGTACTTACTTACAGAACTAAAATAATAAAAAAAAAGCTAACATTTTTAAAAATGAGTTTAGATCAAAACTGAAAATACAAACATAATAATAATAGCCACAAATATAATAATATGAAATAATGCATTTATTGTCAAACAATTCAATACGTAAAAAATAAAACGCTTTCATCTGAAGTTAGTCTTCTTTGTTTTAGTCAGAGGACTTAGTCTGCATATTTCAACAAATTTTGAATATTTCCTTATATAATTACTAACTGCTAAAATCTATAGGTAATCACCCCAAAATATCTTGGCGATCCACTGGTCGATTGCGATCGATGTAATGCTTACCCCGGATCTAAACACAGTGGCTTCAGAGAGTCTTATGGCCATGGTCATGAACTTGTGGCTGGAGTGTGATGATTTCGATACATAATGCCACTGAATATGGACTGATGCACTTTAAACCATTCGAGGGTCAAAGTCCTCTATGATGAGGTAGTTTGTTGACAGCGTAATTGTGTGTGTGTGTGTGTGTGTAGCTCGGGTGTCGTCCTCATCACTTGCCAGAAGATTAAAACTATTGTGATGGGGCCTTACGAGACTTTTCTACTAATAATCCTCTTGGGGAGTCTTTGGGCCAGCAATCGCGTTATTTCACAGCCATCCTTCTCAAGAAGAAACCATGATATGCGGATTAGCTAGAGTATATATAGTTAAAATTTAATAATCGGGGATTAGAAGGATAATGAGCGGAGTCACTGAAAGCAGTGCTGATACGGTAAGGATCAGAATTTCGCGGCATGACTGAAGGACGGACTTTAAATATTAGAAAAAATTAGGGAAGTTAGGAATATTAAGATAAAATTGATTAAAGTAAAGCTATTCGGATTTCGTGCCCTTATTCACATAGGGTTTGAGCTCTCGTTATATCACTCTAAAGTTTCCCTTTATAGTTTGCTTGTCTTGGAATTTTAACTTTGGTAGTAATAAATTAGATTTATATGATGGTTAATTTGGGTCATCCATCTTTACCTCTCAGAAATTTAGGTCGATTAGATGACGATGAAGCACCTTTAGGAGCGAGGCCAATACACTATGAGATCCGTCGTCGATAAACCTCGTGTTGCTCTATGGTGCAACGTGAATAAACGTTCCCTCTAAAAATTTTTTTTCAGTTATTTAACAATAATATCCTGATATAATAAAGAAATAATATAAAAAAAAAAATTTTTGTTATATATATATATATATATATATATATATATATATATATATATATATATATATATACAAGGAGACAGTTAACTAAAATAGTTTCAATAGAAGAAAGAGCATGAGCATGATTCGCCGGCATTATTGTTAGCAAAGCACACCCGGTTTTTCTAGTTTGGCAGAAAAACAGGTTTTCGTCACCAACTTTTATCATTGTTTTATTTGTTATATTGTTACAACAGAGGAGAAGAATCTAATTTGGCGAGACGAAAACCGGTAATTAATTTAATTATTGAATTAATATTTCAAAAAACTGCATTAAAAGCAAGTGTCATCCACTACAAGTTTAAAAAAATTAATTTGAACTTGATTAGATGAAAACAAAGTATTTTATTAGCGATTGAAAATTTGAACAATATACATTTATATATATATATATATATATATACAGAGAGAGAGAGAGAGACAGAGAGAGAGAGACAGAGAGAGAGAGAGAGAGCGTGTGTTTATAACATAATAGTACATTTGGATTCTTTTTCACACAATATAAAATATTTACTTGTGTAAGTTTAAATTCTCTATAATATTGTAATATTTATTTAAAGAGACAAGTATGCTAATTTTCTTTATTATACACTTAAGAGAAACAAAATAGGGCAATACAAATTTATTTAAATTAACCTAAGCGAATAAAAAATGCATTATTGAATTTTTAATACCTATGTATAATTATTATAAATTTGTAAATAACTTCATTTCTCCCAAATTCAACTATTTAAGTTACAACCACTTGTTTTAAAAACTATTTACAAATTTTATTTATGCATAAAAAAGAAGAAAAAACATATTACCTAAATAAATTATACGAAAAATTCTCATGGCTGTAATTTTTTTTTAATTCAATATTGTTTTGAACACACACACACACACATTAGATGTTTCCTATAAAATAAGTAATATAAAATTAATTTTAATTCGATTCCTTCTTCACAAAGAAAAATTTCATTTTTGCTACTTTTTATTAAATAGTTACAATTAATATAGCTATGTATATACATAGGACAGAATCACAACATTAAGTGGTAAGTAATACTTATTAATTATCATTAAAGTATCGTATTGTCATCCATAATAATCGTGTACATAAAATTTCAGTTCAACTGAATACTTTAAAACGGGATTGTGAGCTAATAGTACGAATTGAAAAACAATGAAAAGCAATACATAATCAAGCAATATAACATAATAATTTATGCCATTTATTTTATGAAATAAATTTAGAATGGGCTTAAAATTCTTGAAAAGTAAATAAGTGCTTACAGAGGCCATGAAATATACAATAAATAAAAACATGAACCAAATAAGTGGAAGCTTGATAAAAATACTGAAATGATAAATTGACACATTTATGTCAAATCCAAATCTTTCTTTCAATCGGCTGCGAAATATTTGTAATTCTTAACCATGTTAGTAAAATTTATAAAAATATTTTCGATGTTTAGCAAAGAGAAATCCCGAATGGATGTGACAATTATACAAGAATTCTTTTATTATCATTTCAAGCGAAAATTACTTGAGAATTAATGTTATCCAATAACACTTATTTAAGAACATTCTGTAAGGGAAATAGTTGATGAATAATAGGTAGAAACTTAGGTCTTCGATATTTACCGAATGCTTAGTTTCATTAACAACTTAGATATTTTGTTACTAAACCAAATACGTATTAATTAATGGTAGTATATAGTGTGCCATAATTACATAAATTCGAATTCCAAACAATTGCTTCCGTTTAATGATTATGTAGTGGTACAATGATGAACGCAGAATATTTTCGAGACAAAATTCGTATTTTATTTCTACTTCGTCGTATACTAAATAAGATCAATTTACCTTTCAAGATGGAATCATTGTGTTTCTTTTTACTCCGCTTTATTGAAATTTTGTTTCTTCGAAAGTTTATTTTAAAATTTAAGTAGTCATTTCAGTACACAGTACACTTTAACAGAATATTCTAATGACGCCGCAACATATACTAACATTTTATTTTCAGCGATTTAAGGAATTCTTCTACATTGCAGAAAATAAATAAAACACTTTGGGTTTTTGTATATTCATCGCACTAGAAAAAATGGGTTGATTGATGATGAAATGTTGACATGAAGAGGATTTCATTTCCTCACTTATAAAGCTCCCATGGCAATTTAGTTGTTCGTCCTTCTAAACTATCTACAGCCATGAGTATTACGCTAGCTGCTCTTCTATCTAGAAGAAACATTATATTCCACAGTTTTAGCCTTCTCTGCCATAATTTACGCCTTCCTACAACAAGCATTTGAACTTTAGGGTTGCTTCATAAATTTAAGATGGAGCACTTAATTTACTGATTAAGTGAATGGTTTCATAACATTAGTATTAAATGATTTTTTTGTATGTATCAATTTATTACATTTCTTATTATTGCGTATTGTTGTATTATTTATATTGTGCCTTTTACACTAAGGAACTTAACCCTTTAAGCCGGTTTAAGAGATGCTTCGAAAATGCACCGCACATATTTTTTTGCCTTCAAGTAAGATTCTCAAAAGTGTTTGAGCCGTATTTTTAAAAATACGGCTCAACCGCTTTTGAGAATCTTACTGGAAGGCAAAAAAAGCATCTCTAGAATGGCAGGATTTTTCGTGCAGACCGCTTGGAGGGTTAATTTCCTTTTTTTTTTTTTTTTATTTTGGAAACCTTTTTTTCAAAAAAAAAAATTTTTATTTAAAAATTTTTTTTTTTTTTTTTACCGTGAAGGTTAATAATGAAAAAAATATATTTTTAACAGTAAAATTTTAAAAAAAATCATTTAGAAGAAAATTCATACTTGATACATATTAAAATGACATGGTAAATATATTAACAAAAATGTCCGTCTTGAACTTGTTTGATAATTTTTTTTTTTCGTCCTTTATCATGCGATCAGAAAATCCAATTTATTCCTAGGTAAAATAGTTTTTGATTTTTAAAGCCTGTGATACAATTGTTTTTAGAAGTATTAAATATTTTTGTATTAAATATTTTTGAATATTTAAGAATATATCCATTAAAAATGAATCATGAATTTTATTCTGCAATATAAATAAAATATGTGCAATTTATGTGCATTGTGCTTTCTTATAAATATTTTTTTACTGGGAAAATACTTTTATCTGTTTCTGAGCAAGTTAAATTACTATAAAAGCCACACATCATTTGTCATCATTTCTTCTTAGCGAAATACTTGTTTCCCAGTCAAAGAATAAAACAATATGTACTATAAAGAATATACATCTACGTCCTATAGTATTGTAAAAACTATTCTTCATCATATACTTTTAAAAATTGCATCAAGAGATCTTCTACAAGATATATTCAAATATTAAATACTAAATTTGAAAAAAAAAATATCTAGAAAGAACTACCTTATCTATGCTCCCGATTTTAATGCATTTGAGTTAAGTAATTTGAATTAACATTGCTTTTCTTTTGATGAAATCTTGATGGAAATTTTACATTTTGTCTGACGAAAATCATGTGTAAATATCTACAACTAAGCAAAAGAAACGTTTTGGAAATTTTTTTATCCATTTTTAAGCTCGATATAACTAAATTATTTTTGGTCATTTGGAGCTTTAAGATAAAAAAACTTTTCATTTTCAAAGTCAATAATTATTTCAATTTCATTAAAAAGTCAATAATTTTTCATTTCAAGTATTATTCCGCATTCCAGTAAAAATCTGATCTTGCGCATTTACGAAAAAAAAGAACAAAAGAAAGAAAAGAAAAAGCACCTTAAAATCTGTAATATCAACTTCCAATAAAAACAGACATACTATAACACCATCAAACACACCCAAACACATCCCAGATCCTTCCACGAGAATAAAAAATCCTCTTATCACTAGCTTTAGATTCTTTCATATAATAAGAATGTTATATTTTTACCTTTCATTGAATGGGAATTTTATGTAATAAGAAAGACAGTAAAAAACGCTAATTAATCTCCAGAGAAATAATTTAATGTAGCGAATTTCCACATCAAAATCCTTTAGTTCGGATAAGAAAACGTTTTATCGACTAAGTCGTTATTTGATTCTGCGATAAAATAAAATCCCTGGTGGTTTCTCTCTCATTATTTGCTGTTAATTTAAAGCCATTATCGAAAGATAGTTAGAAAAACATTAAATAACTCTCCCCTTAGATATTAAAACTAATTCATATCCTTATCTAAGTTGTAAATTCTATAAAGATTTCTTTAAATTTACACACTTAGAGACCATATCTTCAAGTAGCTTGATCATTTTGAGTTTGAATTAGGCGTGTCTGTGTGTGTGGCGGTGGGGGCGGGGGCTTAACTCTTCCAAAATATTTCCTTTCTATAACGCATTAATATTTTTTCTACAGTTGGGCATATAAACATGTTTTTATGGGATAAAAATTTTAGAAAGCCTTAGTTCTAAACTTCATTCACGTTTTGTTTTTCTTTACAACCAACCGTTTGCAATACGTATTGATATGGAAGCTCGGGGAATCAAAAAATAAATATAAATTAATAATATAATTATCATCTTAGATTTGGATTATTTAACAACTCTAGATTTCTTAAATAAAGATCCTTATCTGTGATTTAAATTCTAAAAATTTAGTTATGGTTGAGTTTTGTGATAAATCAATAAGGGCTATTATAGGTCAATAAGTTATCAGTCTTTTAGTTTAAGGTATCCGACTACGTTCGGAACCGTGCTTATAAAAAAGCGTATAAATGGATAATTTTCGTGATATTTAGTGTCACT
>BMAV01010666.1:98216-112373 GCA_019973955.1 Trichonephila inaurata madagascariensis | reverse complement strand
TATATATATATATATAAATATATATATATATATATATATATATTGTTGAGATTTTAAAACTGAATTTAAAAATCCGCTTTTATATCTATCTATTTACAATACATTCATTACAATTTAAATGAAAAGAATAATATCTGGTACTTATTTTGATAATATTCCCCTCAAATGTAGCATACATTTATAATTAAAGCTCAAGAAAACTTTTATACTGTTAAAAAAACTTATAATCAGGGTGTAATTACTATTTATAATTAGACATGCCATCAACTCTCTAACTCTTATTTCTTCGAAACAACTGAAATATATCATCCAATTTTCTGTAAATTGAAGAATGTATTTTATGTCTTTAGGAAAATTTATCTCAAAAATCAATTATGCTATATTTTGGAAATACTTCACTTTTTATTTGCATACGTTTCGGATTATACCTCTAAGTCAGGTTTAAATTATGTCTTCTATCCGTGATATCGAAGCCCACCAGGTACGCTACGTGTAACGTTCTAAATCCGAAACTAGAACTCTGAGATTATTATTTCACGTTTTTCTCCTAAGCAATCTCAAGGGGATTATACAGAAAGTAGGAGAAAAGGCAATACATAAGCGAGGTGCAGTGGATCTGGCCATTAGTCAACAAAAATAAGTTCACAATTTTTAAGACTTTGGATTTTCGGAGTCGAGAATCTTCAACTTTAGTATTTTAAAAATCTAAACAGAATGTTTTTGTTTTTTTTCAAACTTGCGCTGAAAGTTGGAAGATAATTAAAGTTGTTTTATCTGTTTTTTTTTTTTCTTTACAATAACGAGGAAAATAAATATTTTAAAGAATATATTTATTTTTCAGTGAAACTGTTCTTGAGTTATTCCTACGAAAAATTTTACTTCGTGGGTGCATTTTAATGTGAGAGATATAAATATTTATCTAGAATAAAGGGTTAGAAGAAAGACTCTATGTAATCCCCTCTCACTCGATGTAGCAAATACACATTAAGAAAATAATCCACGATGCATTTAAGTTATAACGAACAGTAAACAGATAATAAATAATCTAATGAACAAAGACGATATATGTAGAGGTGAAAAAAGTATCATCCATAAAAAAATAACATTTAAAAATAAAATAAAAAATGAAAATGAAAATAAGCTAATTCTTGGAATATGGATAAGCTGAAATTTTAATGATTATTCCTCCACAATTTAATTGATAGGAACTTACAAGCTTTTAAATCATCCTTTAATAAATCCTCCAAATTATTATTCATAGCTTCAGTCCGTCGCATCACAGTATTACGCGACAAAGAAATATTATTTATTGACAGTATTATTTCAGATTTGTTTTAAAATCGTGGAAAAGCACTTCTCCCGCTTTACAGAAAGCTTCTTTTGTCAATTCTCCATCTTCGAATGGTTTTTTTCGCTTTATCAAAATTCTGTAATTTTAAACGACGGCAATTTTACTGCTTTAGCTTTGGTGCCTGATCTCGTAAATAACGATTGCTGTAAATGTAAATTCGACTTTAATTCATCCACTTTAACTTTTCGAAGTTCACTGCCAATTGGAATGTCAGTAGCGCATTTTATGTGCATGGTTTTAAAATGTCTTTCGACGTTTGCTTTTTTTGGTAGTACCACACTTGAGTTACGTATGAGACACACAAACACATTTCTCCTTCACCATAACAAAAAAGAAATCATCTTCCCACTCATTGTGATAATGGTATGTTTTACTTCTCTTAGCACTGGTACCTGGCTGAGTCATTTTGGATGGGTTGTATCGTATCAGTGCGGTAGGAAGCGAACGACCTGCAACGTAACATGATTAAATGAGAACTAAAACTAAACGGGAGGGTGTGACGGGTAGACTAGTCGACTCGCCGCGTTGCTATCATCGCGCCGGCTACTGGATACAATCTAAGCATCCCACTTTGTTAAGTTGTTTCTATTTAATTCACTGTAAAACAACAAATTCATTGTATTACTCTGCACAGTTTTTTTTAGGTTTTAAAGCGTAAACTGTAGTAAATTTTTATTTTAAATAATTCATTAATTCTGTCTTAAGTCATAAATTAAATTTTTAATATCCGAGGTCATGATCAGGATGTTCACGCGGACTACCTAAAATGTCTTCGTGGTCATCCAGTCAACCGAGGTTGACGTCTTGGCCACCCCTGATATACATCAATGTTTTTTATAAAATTCGATTTTTTTTTTCTTAATTTTCTCCATTCATATCTCAAAAAAATTTAATTATAAGTTAAAAGTATATTTAATGCGTAACTTGAATTTTAATTGCAAAAAAATTAAATAAGTACAGGATAAATAAAAAGTTGGAGCTATTTAACTAGCCATTAATTAAAGAATTAATAATTATTACCACACCTCTGCCTCAGAATTATTAAATTTTCATTTTGTCAAGCAAAGCTTCCTTAAAGAAAAATTGCGAATTTTAAACTTTCTAGTTAAAACATACCGCCTTCTTGTGTCTGTTAAAATGTAAAATTTTTAGTTTGCGCAGATTTAGACTTGTGAAATACTTTAAAGGTAGTAAGTAATACTTACTATCTTTAAAGCGTTTAAGTAATACTTAAATACTTACTATCTTTAAAGCTTTTAAGTAATACTTAAATACTTACTATCTTTAAAGCTTTTAAGTAATACTTAAATACTTACTATCTTTAAAGCTTTTAACCCACGATCACTCGCGCGGGGTGTTCTGTACACCCCAGCAACAAGAAAAGCCTCCTACAATTCTAAAAATAATGCGCAGAGCCACGATTTTTTCTGTAGCTGCCCATTTTAGGTCATTGAACCTTCAGACCTGATGTAATCAATCTCGCTAGGACGATTGGAATGTAACGCCCTTCAAAAGTTTATTTGGGGTGCTGAGAACACCCCGCGAGTGATTGAGTTATATTTTCGTACTCGAAGCATCTACGGAAAAGTACGTTTTTACGTTTATTTTTTTTTTCAAATATGTTAATATGCATGAATATTTTATTTAAAATTTCAATAAATGTGGTATAAAAATAATATAATTCTATAAAATAATTGTAAAATACAATTTTTTTTAAAAAAATTTCAAAACATTTTCTAGAAATTATGACAAAAACTCCATGATAAAGGGAGAAATAGCAACTTTGTCGTCTATTAGATACTGTATCAACAGATTGACAAAATGAACTAAGTGAATTCGATAACTGCGTGATTTCGTAACCAAAGTTGGAGAGATGAAACTTGAAGTCATAAATTTTTATAATACAGGTGGTGTTGATATCACTGATGAAATGTGCAGTATATATTATGTATCGCGAATAAATAACCTTTGGCCATTGCGAATATTTTATCATCTACTTAATACTTCAGGAATTAATGCTTCCTTTGTCTATCATTCGGTTCTTCCTGAAAATAAATGAGACATTCAATATTATTAGAAATTAGAATGGATCTTGTGCAGCCACAGTGGGATATGAGATCGGATTTCCCAAACCTTAACAAAAAACCCAAAAGAAGCTTTACTGACACAGAATATATTAAAAAGAGCATTAATCCCCCTAAAAAAGGGGTGTTGCACTGCTTGTCCACGGGTAAAAGATGTAAAAATAATTTGTTTTTGTCTTCAATGTAAGAAAAATATGTGCTTAAAGCATATGAATACAGTCTGCTCTGAATGTTTGAAAAATGATTAAAATATTATTTTTCTACTTTTTACTATCCTTATCATTAATTATAAAGTATATTTATTACTGGTATATACGTTTTACTTGTGGTTTATGAAAAAATATAAAATTGTGTACTTCAAAATGAAAATTTTGTAGGTTTAGTTTAAATTAATGCTAGTCTCATTTGAATGCAATAAATTTAACAATTTTGTTTGTATAATACAAAAAACCTCTTATACTTCATAAATATATATCATAATTGACTTAAAAAATTTTTCTTATTTAAATACACGTGTTAAGAGTTTGGGGTGTTCTCTACACCCCGCGAGTGACGACGGTAGAAAAACAGGCGCGAGTGACCGCGGGTTAAGTAATACTTAAATACTTACTATCTTTAAAGCTTTTAAGTAATACTTAAATACTTACTTTGTGAATTCCAAGGATGCCATTTTCCTAAGGCCCGTTTTAATAAACCGAAAACACAAAAATCCATTGCAGAAGTGTAGGGAGATTTTACATGTATTTTATCAAATGGGAGACACTTTATTACTGTTTCTGATTTTTTCTTTGGAAATTAAGAGGTGTTTGACCTAGGCATGTGACTAGATGTCAGCTTTATCAATGTCCCTTCCATATAAAGTTGGAATTTCTTCTTGAAAAATTGGTTCTAAAATATTTTACTAATATTAGAGTGAATTAATTTTGGTTTTACTTGAGATTTTTTTCGATTTTTAATTTGCAGTTGTTAGAAAATCCTGCTACTATCATGAATCATTTTAGGAACTTAACAGTACACTGAGAGAGAGAGAGAGAGAGAGACGAAGCCATTCTATACGGTCATTCCCGTCAATTGAGCAATAGAAAGTTTATCTTCTTTTACTACAATCACTTAAATATATCCATACATCATCGACTTTTACCGCAAATATCCAATTTTCAGCAGCTACGTATTTTCTTACATTATTTTCTCCAATTTGCTTTTCTTTCAGCAATATGTTTTAAAAACAGGAGACGTACTTTAAGGTTAAAGATCTGTTTTTAAATTAAATTCTTATGGATGATTTTGATTACAGTTCCAGATGACACATTTGTCGTTTCTATATACGGAATCCTTGAATCGGCGGATTTTCTTTCAGGATCAGAGACTTCACTTGTTTGATAGTCGCCTACGGATAAACTGTCTTCGGAGGAAGTTTCGCGGTCAATTTTTTTGATTGAAATGTAATTACTGAGATTTTTACCCCACTTTTTAATTTGTCGATAGGAACATTTCTCCTTGGAAAGCGTAATTACGTAACCTTCGAGCCATGCACTATTTTTAGGAGCTATTTTTAAAACAAATGTTTTACCTTACATTCCAATCAAAAGAAAATCTTCGCAGGGCATTATTCTGAAATTTTAAAAGTTTTATCTCAAAATACAAACCAGAAAATGAATTACTAAATCATATTCATAAAGTGTAAGCGACCACCTGTAGTCAGACATAGAATCAGAGGCCTGAAAAAAAAAGACGCAAATTATTAAATAAACTTCCTTAAGAACAGATTGAAGAAACAGTTTTTAATTATATTGTAAAATCTTTTCAATACAGTAAACTCTGGCATTTCTTTGTGGTTTTCCAAAAATTCAACCTCACACCAGTCTTTCTACATGGCAGATTCCTTTCAGTACAACCAGGACTCGAACCGACGGCTCGACAGAAGAAACTCTGGCTACCAGTTCACGATCATATACATTTGGTTAAAGGAAGCACCAAAATTATTGAGCATTAAATTCATAATCAGATTCATATTATAAGTTTAAGGAGTATGTATTTTCTTCGACATATGCTGTTCTACAGTGCTTCTCATTCTTTCTATCTTTTCCATCTTATCAAAATTTTCCTCCCCCCCCTCCTCCAAACAAATAACAAAGTGTTCAATTCAGAAATACCATACTTTGAAGCTAACTATTACTTTAATCTCTTGCTATCAGCTTATATATAAGGCTCGCTCAACAGGTGCCTTAAATGCCCGACACGTATATATGCGTCTTTCCAAACTATGAACTTTTCTGTGCACTGCTCTCCACAAAATTATTTCGAAGGCTTTGGAATACAAAATAAGACCTTGGTAGTGTTTGTGAAGAACTTACTCTTATACTATAGCATTTCCTTATTTATTCCTTTCTCCCCTCCCCCTCCCAAATGCATCACATACGCGTGCCTACGTGGAAATGTGTGTAACTTTTAATCGGCAGTGAAGGAATTATTTATAATCCGTACAAAATTATTACGATGAGTGTTAATTTTTGTATATAATTTTATATGTGACAAGCACAAAGGGTCAGTGGTAATTATTAAATTTGTTGTTAACTTTGTATTGTTAAATTAACTATAAACTTATTGTGTAGTACTGATACATTTATAAGGGCAATATATCAATATAAATATTAATTTTATTTTTTATTATGTCAGAATGTATTTTGCTTACTTTCAGTTAGTTAATAATTTTCATTTAAAAATAATCTTTTGCTTTTGACTTTTTAACATGCCCCCCCCCCCCTGTAGAGTTATTGCACCCTACAGTTTGAGAAACGCTGCTGGACTCTCCTTATTAATACATTTTATACAAATAATGATTTAAGAAATAATACATGGAGAGATCCTCCATTTGGAAAAAAAAAATTCTCATGTTTAAAAATGAAAATATGTTAATTTTATTAGACATTAAGATATTTTGTAGAAATACATAATTTTCCTTCATAATAAAATTACGTAAAATTTTCATCAACAGCTTTTTCTTAAATATGGTTTTACCTATCAATTTTTTTTAAAATTACTTCCGATTTTATTTGATTACATAGCAATCAGTTCAATATCCACAAACCAAAATAACATACAACATAAAAGATACGATTCGCGTGATTTCCTTTTTTTCCCATTCTGTGGCATCAAGATACATGGAAAAGTAGGATCGTAAAGAAAGAACCAATTTGCTATAAAAATAGCAATCTACGTTTCTGCAAGTTTTAGTTGAGATCTTGAAAGCCAAGTTAGGTTAAAAAATATATATACTTCTAACATTATTATTAAATCAAAAGTTAACGAAAAACGCAGAGATTAAAACACATACGTAAAAAAGCAATTTTTTATGTTATTTAGCTCATTATTATATAAAATATGAGATATGAGTGCTGAATATTGTTATACGGATTTTCTTTGAAGCAATACTTTTTTTATCGGAGATAGAAAAATAAGAATTAAGTAGGTAAAATTGTTAATTGAGTATTTAAAAACTATCTTTCAGAGGTTAGAAATTATAATTTAAAACTTTTAAATTTAAGATATAAATATTTTTTTATTTCTAATGGGTTGCGTATTGGTGTTTTATAGTTAAAGACCTAGTATGTTCTCCGGAAGCTGGTTCTCTTTTTAGTGCGGCACCATATAGGCAGATACCAACCACCGTAAATCATTTTGACGCCCAGTTTCTTCCCCAGAGAGAGGCGCCTGAGCTCTGACGGTGCTAACCTGAACAAGGATTTAATTTTGCCGAGAGCACCCAAACCAAACTGGCCACGCCTTTGGTGAAGAAGGCCAGTGACAAACCAACCACGCCACCCAGCCGATGAGTATGTGAATATTAACGTCGCACGATTCAGCTACTCGAGAGCTTTTTAGGCGACAAAAAATTCAAAATTATTTTTTTTCCAAAAAATTCAATAGTAGTAATAAATTTAGCATTAGTCTTAATTTGCAAAAAAGAAAAAAACACATTTTAAATAGTATTAATTTGATAGAATTTAATGCAATAGTTGCTAAAATAACTGCATATTAATGTCAAAAGTAACTTTTTATTCTAAGCGTACCAATATTTCTTATACATTATGATTATTTCATATGTTAATTTAATGATTACTATGCAACCATGTTTCTGATGATTATTTTTCGAATATTCTCATTAGGATAATTTATCCTAAAAAAATCACCAGAAATTCTATTATCATCGTTTTCAAGTCTAATTGATTTAAAATTCAAGTTTTTCTTTTACATATTTTTGCGTGTATTCTCAATATATATAGTCTAATTCTCTACAAACGAGAGATGAACATTCAGCTATATATCAAAATCGAAAAACACATAGACAGTAAGCAAACCACAAAATGAAGAACACATAAGCAATCGAAATTTAAAAAATGGATGTTTCAGTATTGTAAACATTGCTGACTTAGGACAGCTTATATATAAAATAATTGATATAAAAAAGTGGTGTTTAACATGTTTTGTGGCTAGCCAACCTTCCCCCTTTATGTTAATAATACTGAGCAAAACTCTGTTGAAAATATAATGGATAGAAATATCTAAATCCATTATATATATATATATATATATATATATATTGAAGTTTATTTTCATTCTACTGTGATCTTATAATTGTTTTCCTGAGATAATTTTCTCTCTATCCTTTCTTTGCTGCCTTTTTTTTTATCTTTCCCATTTCCAGGAATGTTTTAAGCAACTTTAGCTGTTAATTTATAATATTTCTTCCTAGTACACTAAACCAGACAAGTGAACTATTTAAGCCCTCCATTCACTATAAGGATAGATAATTTTATGCAAATAAATGTTTTTCAAAAAAGTTATGGAACAGAAAGAGAAACTTTTTTTTAAAAAAAAAAATAATAATGAAACAATTTTTAGTAAAATCTATACTAAAATATTATTATCACTTAAAGTAAAAATATATGCTGAGAGTATAACTATTTTTTCAGCTTTTCGTAATTGTTTTAGCAATGAACTTCTTTTTTTGTTGCTACTAAGTAATTAAACTTTAATTCTTTATTTTACATTATCTATGTGTTGAGATTCTGCCAGTGAGACGGAACTGATATTTTTTTTTTTCATGAATAAGGAAAATCATTTTCTAAAATATTATTTGCAATCAGCATTATTTGAGTTATATTCTTAATTTTACAAACTGTCCTTAAGGCATTTATAGACAAAGCATTGCATTCCTATTACGATTGAAGTTGCGTCATATTCTTCTTATAGATAACTCTATACAGTTTTATAAATTATATATGTTACTAAATGTTTGAAAAATTACATTGCGTGTTAAAATCACCTTAAAGTTACATGTTATAATAATTTTAAATAAGTAAAAAAAGTTCTATAATGGAATAATTTATTTTTATTCACCTTCTTTTAATTAGGAAGCTGCTACTGAAGTCCCGATTTACGGTAATGGAGAATTATTAGAGAGAAAAAGAAGATAGTGTTTTATCAGATTAAACAGTAAGGCTCTGAATATTAATTGCAAGTGTACATGCAACAAATGTGGTTTTTTTTTTTATTTTATTTTATTTTATTTATTTATTTTTATTTTTTTTATTTGTTTGAAATTTTTATAGAGAAATTTTTCTTGGTAAATGTAATTTTGTCAAAATATAATATAAAACCAGAATTTATTTCTTTTCTTTGAACACTTTCGTGTAACTTTGTTGTTAAGAAAATCAAAAACCATTTATTTAATTTTTATTTGAATTATTTTTATAATTTCAATAATTATTTATAACTACACAAATATATCGACTGACAATTAATTTTGCATTTAAAAAAGACTAGGATTTAAAAGAAATTCTGTAAATATAACTCAGCTAAAGAACTGAAGCTAATTATCGAAGCATTTTGTCGCCATTTCATGTTGAAGAAAAGGTAATTAAAAACGACGGCATTTGTAGTCGTGTATATCCAATTTATTACATTTTTTAGATCATTTTACACATTGACAACTTGATGTGTCTGAAATGTAACAATACAGAGTTATAGCTCCTTTTGACTCGTTTCATTCCCTTCGATTAACCACTTAGGCATTGTTTAAATTGAGAAACTTATATTGTGAAAACACCGTGTTATACATAAACAAGACGATACTCGCACGCTTCATTGGGAATTTCACAATGTTATATTAATATATACTAATAAATTATTGATACCTAAGTCTTAGTATTAAGCGTTTGATTCCATTACATAATCCCTTAACACATCTAGATTTAAAAAAAAAAAAGGATAAAACTTAAAAATAATAATTTCTAAAATTGAAAAAGAGTTATTTTTTTTTCTTTCCCAAAACCCCCTCCCCCAAAGTCGATTTTCGCAAAACGTATATTTAGTGGACATCTACCCAACAGAATAAACAGGCATACCAAATTTAAAGGGTAAACCTAACAGATGAAAAAATAATTTTCTATCGATAAACCATGTAATCCCCTTTGAAAGCCGATTTCCTAAAGATCCACTTTTAGCAAATTTCTACTCAAAAAATAAACTTACATACAAAAACAACAACCCTGCATACTACATTTTATTAATGCAGAATTGATAATTCGGAAACGGGAATTTTTATATCTATACACTCCAGTAACTAATCGTATCCCCGATAGAAGTCGATTTCCGTAAAATCAGTTCTTAACATCTCTATTTATCAAAAGAAAAATGCTTACCAAATTTCAAGTATGCAAATCTAACAGTTTCCTTCAGCCCTCGCAATGCCCTTATTAAATATGTAAACATTAAAACAGAAATGAAGTTGACATTGAAAACAATAGCATCATTTTCTCGTTCTTTCCTTTTATTATTTTTTGTACACAAACAAAATTGTTGCCACTCACGGCAATGCATATTTATTTTTAAACATCATTATTATCAAAAATAAGTAAAATATGCTCTATGACGTCACTGTTTGAGATTACTTCAGTCTGCGTGGGGATCGCCTTGTACAATAAGGCATCCGATTTTATTTTACACGGTTGATGAGTTACAAGAAACTTCGTGTAACTCCATGTGAAATAAATAATATATTTGTAGAATAAAAACTATAGTTACGTCACACGTTCTTTAAAATCATAGTATTATGAAATTAAGAATGTAGTTTAAAAATTCCATACATTTATAAAGGAGAATTTAAATTTATATATGTTCCATTAAATTAAATAAAATGAGGAATGCATACATATTGCCTCAACAAATAGATATTATTTCAAATTGTATTTGAAATAATATTAAATTATTCACAGCTACTTGTATTTAATGGATTTGTTAGTACTGTTGGAGATAAGTAGAAATCACTATTTTCAATATAAAAGTCTATGTTATGTTGCTATGCTAAAATAAATAAAAAAAAAGATTAATAATATTTTAAAAATTGTTAACTACTCAGTAATAATGAAAGCATTTTGTAAGCTTAATTTAATTTCAACTAAAAAAATGTAAACGTGACGAGTATAAAGATATAATTACTACGTAAGAGAGGTATGTGATTTTATAAAATGTTTGCGACTATTTTTTTAGACATAGACACAATTTCCATAACTCTACAGCATGAAAAGAAATGACCTATGAAAAGCTAATACTCTATTGAATAGTCTTCTGAGAAGACTGGCATTAGTAAGAAGTCAAAATTCCTTCAGCTATGTGCTAAAAGAGTCCGGTGATCTTGCAAGAGAATGAGGTGTAATGCCATGCTTTTAGAAACGAAAGAGAACATAATTTTTTGATGAGTTATCAGTAGATGAGAATTTGAGATGTGGAATCGTTTCTCAAAGTGAATGTGTATTATTGCTGCTTAGATGTGTCAATATCTCAAACCCGACAAACATTTCAGTTTCCTTGATCCAAGCAATAGTTCCGAGATTTTACAACTAGATAAACATATATTCTTTTCATACTAAGAAATAAAAATCAAATAAATAAAAATATGACACAAAACTAGCTACTGAATATGATTAATACTTACACATTATCTGAGCAATTAATTGCTTCCAAAAGCTGTTTAAAATTCGAAATTGAGTAAATCGTTCTATGAAGGAGCTCACAGAACGATTGTTAATTAATTTCAAAAACCTCACCAACAGTTTTCCGAATGTTCTTACATATAGCATGCTTATTACTCTACACTTCTTGTCACAACTGCAACGGCTGAAATTTTTCTAAACTAAAAATTATTAAAGATCATCTTATAGCTCTTTTATTTTGATACTCCCGAAGTGCAACTGACAAACTCAGAGTCTGTGACACAGGTTAAAAGTTTTGTGCCTTGCAACATCATATTCGAAACGAATCGGAGATGTATTTCATACTTTGCTGGTTTCGTATTAGGCATTCTATAGAATGCCTTATACTTTGCTGGTAACATGTATGTTACTTGCTAATATCGTATTTTCATATTCACGTGCATTGCATTTGCAATGAAAGACCCGTGAAGAGTGTTACGTTAATCGGAAATGAAACTTTAAAATCATATTTAAATATGAAATATTAAATAAGTCACTGTTTAAAAATATAATGCAAAAAAATAATAATGTTATTATGGTTTTTAATGAGCAATGTTAATTTCAAAATTATTCATGTAAACCAGACATCCAAAACACTATTTCTAGTAGAGCACTTACCATGTTTTCTGTAGTTTGGGTAGACCTCTGCTTACCCAATGTTCTTTTTTTTTGCAAATTCATCATCTTAAATTTGTTTTTGACAGCTCGTATTAACTTAAAAGATTTAAATTTCAATTATTCACTTTATTAAAAGTCGAAAGAAAAATCATTATCTGGTTAAACGCGAGCCATTATCGCATACTCCCATTTACATCTTATCAAATCCCAATTCTTTTTTCCGCTGACGTGGGCCCCTTGATGGTTTTTGTAGACTCCTGGGTATCGCGATTTAGACCACTTTGGAAATCACAGAGGTAAACTATTAAAAATTTTGGGCAAAATAAGAATTTCAGCTCCTGGATATGTAGGAATTAAGAACATAATAAAAATAATAATACCTAAGAAATTTTTTTTGGTGTTTATCCTACATAGACGAAGGCTCTTTTAAATTTATTATGCCTTTTTAAGGCAACGGGAGTTTTACTTATAACAATTTTGGTAATAAAGTAAAAGAATTAAAATACAATTTTGATTAAGGTATCCGACTACGCGTTCGGAACCGTGATTTTGTGTGAAAAAGCACATAAATGGATAATTGTCATGATATTTAGTGACATTTATATTAGAATACATGTATAAAATTGTTGTAAGAACATTTTGACAAAAAACAATTATTTAAATACAATATTTTGGCAAAAAATTAACTTAGAATAATCTTTTTTCCAAATGTTCTACTTTTATGAAAAATGCTTCTATTATAATGATATTTTGCCTTTATATAGCTGAGATCTCTCTACAAAGGCTCAACTAGAATTTTTCAAAAATTCACATTATTATCAGAGTTCCCATCAATTTAAATAATAAATGGCGTTTTTCTTAAAATTGCTTCCTTCTATTGTCGTAAAATATGGATAAACCCACTTCTAAGTTATACATTTCAAAAATAAATTCTAGTTGAGCCTCTGTACAGAGGTCGTAGCTATATACAGGCAAAATATTACTATAATAGAAGAAATTTTCACAAAAGGAGAACACTTGGAAAAAAATTATTCTAAGTTAATTGTTTGCTGAAATATTGTATTTAAATAATTTGTTTTTGTCAAAATATTCTTAAAATAGTTTTATACATGTATTCTAATCTAAGTGACACTAAATATCATGAAATTTATCCATTTATGCGCTTTTTTTAAAATCACGGTTCCGAACGTAGTCGGATACCTTACAGTAATAAAATAAAATTTTGTGACAATATTCTTTGTATATAATAAGGCTTTTAATTTTTCATAAACAGTTCTCAGGATTTCAGTTTTCCTAGAATGTTAATTTGAAAGTATAAATCACACACTTACACTAGCATTCGGCGTGTAACGCGCACCTATACTTTCAAACTACTACAGTTTTTAATTTTGAGGTATATTAGCCGTATAACGGGCACCCCTTTTTTGTGAAGGAACCTGCAATGTTCGTTGGCAATGCTATTATGTTATAAAGCCATTTGTTCGAGTCATTATCCAAGTATTTTGAAAAAAGTTTTTGGATATTTCTAAGAAAATAACCCTTTATGCTCATAATGTATGACATTTCATTTAAATAAATAATATTCCGCATTTTGTAGAAGTTCTTGTTTTTCTTATGCACATCTCTTTTTCAATTTTTAAAGCTATCATTTTTATACCCTGCGTATAACGTGCAGACGTAAATTTCGATCTGATTTTTTCTGTTAAAAGTGTGCGTTATATGCCAGATTTTACGGCAAATATTCAAAAAACAGCTATTATGTAGCACGTATAAAATAATGTGATTCAATTTGTTATTGCAGTCATTAAGTATGCGAAAAAAACCACAAAAATAATCTCATATTTAGAGCGATATTAAGAAGCATGTTTTAAGCACATTTCATTATTTTTGAGGAATTATGTCTAATAAATTCAAATTATTAATGCTCAATGTGAATGACTTATTATTATTATATTTAAGCCTTTTTACGTGCTTTTTTATGAACAATTATTTCATTCTTGATATATGAGGAAAATGTATCGAATTTTTTTATGTAGTTTTCCTTCCATTTTTTGCGTGGTTGGAACTTTTC
>BMAV01010666.1:70533-91788 GCA_019973955.1 Trichonephila inaurata madagascariensis | reverse complement strand
GGCCTAGACTTATTTTTATAAGTATTCTCAAACATATAAAGCATAACAAAAAATGTTTTTTAGCAGTAACAATATCATAATGAATACACTTTTTAACCGGAAGTGGTCGCGCGGGACACCCAGATAACAAAATCGTTAATTCTGTCAAAACTGTTTATTTGTTACCAAAGAAAAATTGAAAAGTTCTTGAAAGTAGGTAAGTTTACTTTCTCTTAATTAAAATTATTCACTGGAATCACTATTTGTATCGTGTACAATTAAATAATTATAAAAAAAAAAGGATTGGGGTGACTCAGTCACCCCGCGTGACCATTAACCCTAGTATCAAGTGTGTGTCTGCCCCCGGGATAAAACATTTTGAAGCCTTCTCGCTTTAAATATTAAAAATAACACTATTATTCTTCATTGGAATTTTATATTATTTTTCATTGCTTAACATTAATTATAAATGCTAATTTCGCGAGGCTTAAAATTACAGTTCGCTTAAAACAAATTATAATAAGAGCATTCATTTTAAAATATCATTTTACATTTTAGTAAACATTGTCGCGCATTTGGGTTTACTCTTCTGACAATTCAGCTATTTATCAAGAATGTTTTAGTTTTTTTAAAAAATGAACTCGTTCGAAGAGCGGGTACTTCAGACAGTATAATTTTTATGTATCAGTGCTGCACAAGGTATTTTATAACTAATTTATTAATACTAAATTAAGAGCAAGTTTAATAAGTATTAGCGACTTCCGTGGGCTTGTCTTGCAGAGGAAAGTTTTTCAAAGGAAGGTTTACGATTAGAAATTGACACTCTGAGTACATTTTCTATATTTGGCTGATATCTATATTTTGTCTTGAAAGCATCCACCGCATTTTACATTCTGTTCCAATTTAAAAATTCCAGAAAAAAAAATATATATATTACTTAAAAGTTACATATATAAAATTTAATATCTTATTAATTTGTACGGTTTATAATTAAGATAATTTTGTAGCTTTAGCGTCAAAGTGCATTATTATTGCATTCAATACATTATTATTGTATAAAGGGGGCGCAAAAAAATTATGATTGAAAAGGGGGGCGCCAGTATTGAAGGTTTGAGAAACACTGCATTAAAGCAAAATGTTATATATAAAATAATGACAAAAGACACAGTGTTGTTTGTTATTGAAACTCTTCAGTTTTGTATTATCTATAGCATTACACACATATACTTATCATAATCGATTGTTACCTAATAATAGATAATAGATAGAAGTATTTATCTACCTGCAGCGTTTGGTAGACGTTTGTATTGGGATTTGATGATGCAAAGCAAAGGAGCTATGATGTTTTAAAAGGGAGGGAGGGGAAACCGGAATTGTGACGTCTGAGATAAATAAAGGTAGCATAATATTGATTAATTTAAATATTTAGTTTATTTACGTCACAACTATTATTTACAGATTTTACATTGAAGTTATTAATCTTTTTAAAGAGATAATTAGAATTCAAATGACATGGTTCGTGAGGGAGGAGTTTCTTGGGCGTCCGTTCTCAGCGAAGTTTTCAGACCATCTCCCGTTCTCTCTCTGATCTCACTAGGGTCTAGAGCAGGGGGTGAGCATTTTTTTGAGTCGAAAGAGCCAGAAATTACAATTTACAAAATTTCAAACTTTTTAAACAGCCACAAAATTTTTTTCTTGCCAGCAATAAATAGTACTCGCAAAAATAAAGTTTTTTTGATTAAAAAAAACAAAAACTAATATATTTATTCATAAGAAAAAATGTCTATTTATTCATTTATAAATAGTGTTTTTCACAACAAATTAGATAATATATATATATGGCATTAGGAAAAAATATTTATAGAAAAGAACAGGTCGAAAAATTGGAGTTTTGCCGCCTGGCGTGAAAAATGGCAATAATTATGCATTTTAATCCTTTTAATTAATATCGTTTTAACTAATTGCAATATCGGAATATAAATGGTCAAAACGGGGATTTCTGGGATCATTCCCGATCTTTTGATACCTTTGGCGAGTTTCTGCGTCGTGCGGTTCGTGAGAAGATACACCTAGTCGCAAAGTCACTCGTACGTTTGTTTAACTACGAATTTTAATAGTGTAGATAAATAATATTTGCATATGGAACTAAAGAGCCGCAATTTCACATCCAAAGAGCCACAGGTTGCCAACCGCTAGTCTAGAGGATGTCAGAGGTTGGCATCTTTAGCTTCGAGTTACATCTGATCGTGGGCCGAGAGGGGTCCCTCGTGGTGTCAAAGGATGCCGGGGCGATGTCTAAGACAAGACCGCGCGATATGTTTAAGGCTGCAAGGGTCTTTGCACTTGTGATGACCTTACCCACATAGAAGCCAATCCACAGCTATGTGGTGGGAAATTCACAGCTACGTCAAGGAATGTATCCCAAAACATTTTAAAAAGTGGATTCATGTATGAATTCGTACATTGAAAAATTAGAACAAAAAGGGAAAAAAAACATAAACACATTGAAACATTCCTTGTTAACCATTCTAATAAACTAAATAAATTACGTTTATAAAAATAATAATAAATACATTTAATAATGTATTTATTCATATATTACTTAATTATTCACTTATTTTTGAATTATAAGAAAAAATGTCGTAACATAATATTTAAAATATAATCAGAAATTTCAGATAAAAAAAATCACAAAAAATAGTGGTTGGTTTGCACTGTCCCGATTACCTATTTACATTTTAATATCCTTCTCGTTTCAGTCTTCAAAAATCATCTTACAATGGTCAATGGACATGAATTTTTTGTATTTTACACAACAAAACTTTGATAGTCATCTTTTTCTTTTGATCGTCTGACAAGAAAAATAGTACTTCCTCTTCAGAGTTCTTGAAGTTGTTTCTCTTGGTTCTTTGTCTTGAACAAGGCGTTGTACATCAGATATTCCTTCCATCCTGAGTCTTAATGAACACGGCATGTGAGTGTTACCCTCATCCCCTTCTTCGCGTGGGATCTCTCAGATGTATCTCCATTTCCTGCAAAAAAATCAACTTAAAGAAGTTACAAAAACTAGTTTCGAGTTATTTTCGTACCAAAATTAAAACTAAACACTATGTTATACAGAAACATGAAAGTTGATGAAAAATTGGAAAGACAAAAATTACGTTGTGTTGTTGTTACTAATGCCACCTGTCTGACTCTGTCAGATCGAGGCCCACGAAATTCATCGTGGCAAGGAGCTAGAAGTACGCCTGTCTTTAGCCTTGAGCACAACATACAGGTGACAGTACGAATTAGCTCGGAGAAATTCCCGAAGGGACGATAGATGGAGACACCGCCTATCTCCACCTCCGCAATTTTGGCAGGGAACTGAAGGGGAAGGAATTATTCTCCAGTCCCCTGCACTCGTGATTCAGCCCACGAGACTTTCGAACCCACTGATTTAATGAGCACGTACTCCGTGTGTACTCGGAGTCTATTTGGTGGCAAGGACGTCGAACCCAGGCCTTCTGGTCTGGAGTTCGATGCTCTAACCACTAAATTACCCATGGCCCCCAAAAAACATAATTGGGCGCGCTGCATCTGTCAGATACCACCCAAAATGTGAAGTGATACACCTCGTCTCTAGCATTGAATTCTAGAGCGAGTTATAAAGGACAGATAGAAGAAGAATAGATAGAAGGGGCGTGTTCCCACTGTTTGAATTTTCTACTAACCCTCGTGGGGAAAATATTCTTTAACTGCGATATTAGTTTAAAAACCTCTTCCGTTGACTTGATTTATGCAAATTCACATTCCATTTAAGTGCCAGTCGTTGAATAAGCGTGGTAATGGTTAAGCGTTGATAGTAAGCTGATTTCCAAGAGATGGTAGACAACTCCACCGGAATAGTGGATGGCACCAACCTTGCCACTGAACGAGTTATCAGGTTGCGAGTCAGATCATTCAAAGAGATTTAAACAAAAAGATAAGTATCTTCCATAATTAAGTTATCTACATCCGGATTAATACTTCTTATTGCTCAAAAAGATTAGTTGTAAAAGTGCATTTCATGAAGTGTTTCATGTTGAATTAAATTAGTTATTCTAAGATCATATCTCTGCTTCTTTCCCGAATCTTCCCACCCCCCACGACCTCCGGGTTCTGAAAGATGGTCAGCACTAAATAAGAATAAACTTAAAATTATTTGAAAAACTTAAGATTTTCATTTACGTTTTCCTTCTATACGTTCTTGACTGTCAATCTTTCTAGAAACTATCGCATGAAATTTACTTTAAAAAAATGTTTACGTGTTTTAAATCCAGAAAAAGGTTTTAATATAAGTCTTAAACAGTTCTAGTACATTTGCGGAGGTGGATCCTCTAATATTTACTGTAGAATAACAAAAAAAAAGCAGATTTCCCAATATTATTCCTTAAAATAAAAACAGCATATAAATTCAATCGTAGCACGATCTGCTTCTCTATCTTTTGACTACATCATAATATATTTGAATCAATTTACTCTGAACTGTAATTCGTATACGGATCAATTAAAAGAGAAACTAATTATAAAACAATGTTGTTACTTTTACATTGAAAATTTAATGCAAAGATCCTTTTCACTTACTGCTTTCGAAGCCTCCGTAAGACCAATCAATGTAAATTCAGCACTAAATTAGCAGAAGCGAAATTGGGTATAGGATTGGAATTCAGATTAAGCTGAAATAGCATTGCATTTTTATTTTTTTCTTAAGAGGCTTTTCAGAGTTAATTCTCTCTCTCTCTCTCTCTCTCAATGCTTCATAGATCCTTATCTGTTGAAGACTATTTATTCTAACTAGTTTCCCAAACTTTTGGCCTTATATTTGTTAAACTTTCTTCCTACTCCTAATTAGAATGATGAAAAAGATGGGAAAAGTCTTCTGTTCGTTTCTAACTAGTGAATTACTTGTAGAAATAACTAGTTAAAACTTTTAGTTAAACATTTTTTATATATTAAAAAATGTTTATGTTCAACAAAGAAACAAATGCGGAAGTACTAGGTTAGAATCATACTATTCTGCGACTCTTCAATGGTAGTAATAAACTATTCAAGTATTATAGGAAAAATCAATTTTATATAAGTAGTTTAGATTTATTCCAAGTTTTGCACAGTTTGCCAAATTATGACAACTCTCTACATTTAACATCAGCATAAATTTTATTCTATATCCTGATTCTTTCATTATTTATCTCAGAACAGAAACGTTTTAGTGGTAAGTTTTTCAGTCACAATTGTGAGATTGTAATCATTTTGTTGCCACAATTTCAAAATGTAATAGGTTTCTAAAAATATATCTCTTTCTTTATTTTTCTCCCTAACAGTAATTTTAAAAGGTAACTAATTTTACTTCAAAAAACATAATCCTTTTTTAACATTTTTTAAATATATTTACTTGACTGAAAAATAAACACACATACACTGGTGGGTAATAGTTTAAAAAAACAAACAAATACAGTTGATATTTTTTTAAAAGGTTTCTGAGCCCTTTTAACGAAAATTAGGAAATATAACAAATCATATATACTTTTCGTTTTTATCTAATGAAACTCGATCTTTCTGCTTTACTTTATTAAAGCTAAAAATTGTAATAAGACTATATAGTACTTCAAAACTCTTCTGTATGATTTTATTTTTCTCGCGTGTTTTTGTAGTCTTACGATTACCTTCGACATTTTTGTAAGCAATGAAACAAACATTTGGATGATGAATTGTGATCGAGATCCATTGGGAGGTTGGATGCAGTCCATATCCAAACTTTGATAACAATACGTCACAAACTGCATTTTTTTGAAATTAAAGAACCAGCTTCAGGCAACCAGAGCATCGTTCCGAAGGTCAGGTATAAGATACCTTAGAGACACCATAGGCAAGGATTATTATAATTATAAGCCGCAGTACAAATATAACAATTAGACAACTCTCAAATGAGCTTTCTGCTTCTGTTGTTTCCATGGTTTCGAGATATATTGTTTACCAAATGTTAAATGAAGACTGGTTTTATACAAGAGGACCTTTGGTCTGCATTGCAGTCGCTACAGCTTACATCAGAGCCCCCTTGACCATATCATCTTTTTGACGTTGGGCAGTAGAACTGTGTTATTTTCACTAATGAATCAGGTTTCAGTCAGAACTTTCCTACTTAACGCATTCACATATGGAGAGAGGCATGGTACCAGTATCATTCCTCTTACATCATGGAAGACTAGTCCTACTAGTGGCGTTTTCTTAGTAGACATGAAACTGTGCAGACGTACAAAGTTGCTTACTTTGGAGAGAGAAATTTTGATTGTTCTAAGGTACAGTGAATAGATTGGAGATACCTGCGTGAATGGGCCTTTAGATAGGTAGTTTGTATCCAGCTCTCATCTCTTCGTTTAATACCTCTCATTCCCAGACTCGGCTCATTGACAATTTGCTTTGACCTGGTATTTTTTGGGGGAGGAGCGTCTTGCTTCAGGAAATTATTACACCGGAACTCCAAGGTGCATATCTGGGAATCTTCTACAAAAGTAACTGTTATTTGCCATCCTCTTAGAACAGTCATAGAGCTAAGACGCGCATTGACTTAAAAATGGTTTTCATGTCTGAAAGCTCGTAAACAGCACGAATGTTCATTGTGAGAGATGCATTCGAGAGCTCGATCATACCCCCTTATCAAATCCCCACTAGGGGCATCTTCATTCATCAGTTTTGGACTGTCATGATTTTGAGAGAGTACATTATGATCATAAGTGAATGCTAGTCATTTCTTATCATCACTTTTTAGCAATCACTTAAGTATTTTCATACAAAATTTGGCTTGAATTGGTTAAAAATGATTTTTGAAAATTCTTGAAAGTGTCTTTGCTTTTCCAGCTTTTCACAAGTGTGTTAATTAATATCTAAACATAAAGCTCTTCAGAATCTAAACATATAAAAATAATAATGTTAGGTATTTTTTTTTAAAATTTACTACTTAAAATTAAAATGAGACTTTTATTGACATTTATTATGAAAATCGTAACATTCTCTGTCTTTATTTTAAATATGATTCGAAAAGTTTTGTAGAATATTTTTTTTTTGTTTTATTTTCTATTGCACTGCTGCTATCGCTATTAAAAGTAACTCTTACTCTTTGAAAACAATGCATTTATGTACCCCCTGTTCATCTAACCATGGACCATCCCACATTTCACAAATTATACAACTGTTCATATTCAGTGCACACAATCCAAAACTGTAATTTACATGTATTATGTAGTTCTAAATAAATATATTACATTATCAAGAAAACCATTTTTTTATGTATATACATGCAATTATATATAGTTTTGTACGTCGTCTATCAATCCTTGCATATATTGCATTCTCAATTGGGCTTGTTTTGATCGGAAAAAATACAAACGGGCTCCTTCAATTTTTAGATGCGCCTTTATGATGCAATGTAGTGTTTATTTTGACCTTGAAGTTGTTGATTGAACTGAGAAATTTGTGCTTTATTGCCAATTAGTGACCAAAATATGGAACGGGACTTACTGACTTTTTATTATTGTTCTTGTGTGCGAGATAAATAAGTTTATTTCATCATCATGTAAAACTGTTTTATATTAAACAAGTAAAAAGCATATGTTTTCAAGTCCATCTGAAAAGAAAAGAGATGCTTTGAAATACTTACTATAACAGCTGAAATATTTCTTTAAAAGTACAAATTTTTAAAAGCTTTCACATTTTTATTACAATATGCACTCGAAATTCACAATAAAAAACCTTCATACTAAAAGAATATTCAGCTTAAAAGAATTACAAAAAATACAAAAAAAAGGAAACTATTTAATTTAATTTATGCATTTGTTTTGTAAAATATTTCACTGAAGGGCATTAAATTTCCAATATGATGCAAACAAAAGTAGTATCTTCAGAGCATTTTGCAAATTCTGCTATGTATTTATAAGCAATGAGTTTATACAAATTTGATATACAAATACAATACTCGAAGTCAAGTAAACAATTCTTTCTCTGTGTACCCTTAATAAATATCTTAAGAAAATATATTTTATTCGGAATAGTGGTGAAATATTCTTCTGTTTATTCCCAAATGAGATTTAAAAGTAAGACTTATTTTCTTTCTTTTTCTTTTTTTTAATTTAGCGAAGTTTAATTCTTATTTCAATATTATAAACAGGAGCAAAATATAGTGAAGAATATACGTGTAAATTGCAATTGAAAAGCAACGCCAATTTGAAAATATTTTCTTATATGCTTTATTTAAAGGAGGAAAACGCTATTTTTATATTTTTGCTTGCAATTTCAAATACAAGTTTCTGCTTTTCTTAGAAAGTATTTATATGGATGTCTTTTATTCCGCAATAATAATTTAAAAAATAAAAATCTATTTTTTTAAAGCTTTATGAAATGTGTTTCACAACTAATAGCTAGAATAAGTTAAAGGTTATCCACCTATGCAATTTATTAAATATAAGTGGACTCTTTTTGGCGCAGTTACTTTTTACATTCATGATTATTTGGAGCTATACTGTAACACAAGATTAACTTCAACAAAAACGTAATGTATAATCTTAAAAAATCTCTTTAAATTATTAAAACGTTTTGAAAAATAATATCTACAGCTGACATATAATTAATTGTTTAGCACAGTGCTTATCAAACTTTCAATACTTGAGAACTAATTTTCAATCACAATTTTCATCGCCTCCCATACAATAACAATGTATTGAATTCAATAATAATATACCGTAAAATCCGGCGTATAACGCGCACCTATGCTTTCAAGCTGCATTTTTTAATTTTCAGATATGTTCGCCGTATAACGCGCAACCCACTTTTTAAGAAGAAATCTGAAATTTTCTATACAACGTTCTTATGTTTTGAAGTCATTTATTCGAGAAATAATGCCAGACTTTTGAAATAGTAGCATATTTCTAGAACTAGATCTCTTTTAATTCATAAGGTATATCAATTCTATTTAATAAACAGTATTTAGATATGTGTAAAAGTAAAAATTTGCTTATGCTCAATTCTCTTTTGTTATTTTTAAAGCTATCGTTTTTATACCCGGCGTATAACGCGCACCCTTATATTTCGATCACATTTTTTGTGTTCAAAGTGCGCGTTATACGCCGGATTTTACAGTACTTTGACACTAAAGCAACAATACGACTTTTATTATAAACCGTACATATTATCAAAATAAGAGTTCCATTTTGTACATAATTTTAAATATGACAGGCCCATGGTTTCACTGGTAATTATTAAACTTGTTTTTAATTTAGTATTGATAAATTAATTATCAAGTACATTGCACAGCACTGATATATTTAGAAGTGTAATCTATCAGAGTAAACGTGTGTATTTTATTTTTTATTATGTCAAAATGTATTTCGTTTTGCTTCCTTTCTTTGAAGTGATATATATATATTTTAAATAATCTTTTATTTCTGACTTTTCGATATGCTCGCGCGCCCCGTAGTTTGAGTAACTGTGGTTTATCATGAATAAATCAATATTTTATAGTTTTTTTCAAACAGTCTAAGAAAATAACAAGTCTCTCTCTATGTATATATACTGAAGGTAAAAACTTAACTAAATTAAGGAAGTATAAAAAGTGAGTTGAAAGATGGCGTCTTTTCAAATTTCACACTAAACGCATAAAAGTGTAGTTTTAATAGCACTAGTATAAACATGGAAATTAGTTTTGCATTAAATAAGCGGATTTACGTTTGTGAGCGTAATTTATCGTTGATATTTGAGATAAGGAGTTGATGCTAGTCACGAAGAACCTTAAGACGAAGAAGCTTATACGAACAGCTTCCTTTGTTTGAACAATATCGTATAATAAGGCTAAAAGTAAGTGGTTTTCTTTACCCAATATTTTCAGGAAAATTTAGCAAGAATGATTCCACTATACACGATTGTTGCCGGTGTGACGTTTTCGCGTTCCACATCTGAAAAATTGACTTCTTTTTGAGGAAAAGAATAACAGCGTTCGTATCCATATGTGCACCTCTAAATATTGCGAGGTTTTTCATCTGCCATTGCCCCGAAATCGATGGCTGTGCATCCAATAGCTGGATTTTACACTTAACCATGAGCCGGAAAGTCCGAGTGTAATTCGAGGTATCAAAAAGAAATCAGCAACCCCCATCCCAAGACAATGGAAGGGGGGTGGAGTGCGTTTAAAAACATCGAAGAGGACGGTCGGATTGCCTTCTCCATCACAAATAACCTACTCTGAACTCCAATGAAATAATCAATATTATGAATAACTTCCATGTAAAATGTATATACTGTAATTATAATAGCTGTAGCGTAAATAAAAAAAAACAAGTAATATAAAAATTAAAAAAAAAAATTAAGTCAATTCCTACTTAGATCAACAAAGAAAATTTTTATTTTAGCTACTTTTTATTAAATAGTTATAATTAATATAAATATGTATATACATATGACAGAATCACAGCATTAAGTGGTAATTAATTTTTAATACTTACCATTAAAGTATCTTATTGTCATCCAAAAAAAACGTGTATATAAAATTTCAGTTCAATTGAATACTTTAAAACGGGAGAAAAAAAAAATCAACCTTTTCTAGTTTTGACACCATTCGCCAAAACGGTCGCCAACGTGGCTGTATTCGTAATTCTTTAATTAATTAGTTTTTATCAATTAATTTTTATTAATTATAATTAAATTATTGTATTGCCATCGAAAATAATCATGTTTATTAAAGTTCAGCTCAATTAACCGCTATAAAATGTACTTTTATTAACGATTGAAAATTCCACCAAGATAAATAGACAAACAATTAAATAAATAAATATATAGAGAGTGTGAGTTAGTATTAGGAATTGAAAATAAACCTATTATTTAATTTCCTAACTGTCACGCTATCATTAATTTTCTCAAACGTCACACCAAGAATAACAAAAATACACCTCAAGTAGATCATGTACCAGACAGCCACGTGGCCCTACTGAGAGAGAAGAGTATAGTGTTCGGCTTATGGCTGTAGCATATCATACTGCTAATGTAGCAGAAATTCGATGCGCTGTGCTTAGCACAATGGGCTCAATTCATGTGACGCCATAGTCACTTGATAGTGAAAGCCACATGATTTTAGCGAATCAATTCAAAACCTCATGTGACCTCATAGGCACACGATAAAAACTGTCTAGTGTTTCCAGCTAATCAGCTCACGCGCTCCTGCGTTGCCAAGTTTTGCTCTTTGCAGAAACTTTCTCTTAAAAAGTACATACGTATACAAAATGCATTTTGTTTAAAAGTATAAACATAAAATATAATTTTTTTTTAATTTAAAAAAATCTTTTTGAAGAAATTTTTCCCCTAAAATTTAAACTTCTTTACCCAAATATAAAATTTGAAATTTTATCTGAGTTTTACAAATAAAACAACAAGTACAATTAGTTTAATGTTTGTCTGGAATTCAATGAAAAACACGTTTGTTTTCATCATGCGAGTTCATGAATTGAACCCATTATACGAAAGAACTTGAAAATTGCTTAAGGTATCCGACTACGTTCGGAACCCTGATTTTAAAAAAGCGCATAAATGTATAATTTTCATGATATTTAGTGTCACTTAGATTAGAATACATGTATAAAATTGTTTTAAGGACATTATGACAAAAAAAATTATTTAAATGCAATATTTTGACAAAAAATTAACTTAGAATAAACTTTTTCCAAATGTTCTTTTGTAAAAAATGCATCTATTATATTAATATTTTGCCTGTATATAGCTCAGACCTCTGTAGAGAGGCTCAACTAGAGTATTTGAAATACATAACTAAGAAGCGGGTTTATCCATGTTTTACAAAAACAGAAGGGAGAAATTTTAGGAAAAAGTCTCCGATAATTATTTTAAATGGTTTTGTAAGTCTGAAAATAATGTTAATTTTTCAAAAATCATGGTTGAGCCTCTGTACAGAGGTCTGAGCTGAATACAGGCAAAATGTTAATACAATAGAAGCGTTTTTTACAAAAGGAGAACATTTGGAAAAAAAATTATTCTGTTAATTTTTTGCCAAAATATTGTATTTAAATAATTTTTTTTTATCAAAATGTCCTTAAAAGAGTTTTATACATGTATTCTAATCTAAGTGACACTAAATAGCATGAAAATTATACGGTTATGCGCTTTTTTAAAGTCATGGTTCCGAACGTAGTCGGATACCTTAAATTAAGGACAAACCTGAGCCAGACGTGCTGTAGTGTGCGTTCCGCTGATACAAAACGAAAGGAGTTTCATTCGTCAATCGTGTCGATCTAGAGCTCAGTGGAGAACGGAGTGGATATATTTTGATTTTTTCTGTTATGAAACCTGCTCTTGCCTTGAAAACTGGGAATTTGTTAGAAGGAACCTGTTGTTGTGGCTAATGCCAACTGTCTGACGTAGTCAGAACGAAGCACATGAAATTCATCGTGGCAATGGGCTAGAAGTACGCCTGTCTTTTGGCTTTTAGCCTTGAGCACCATACAGGTGACAGTACGATTTAGCTCGGAGAAATTCCCGAAGGAACGATAGATGGCGACACCACCTATCTCCACCTCCACTATTTTGGCATGGAACTGAAGGGGAGGGAAATATTCTTCAGTCCCACTACAATCGTGATTCAGCCCACAAGACTTTTGGACCCACTGATTTAACGAGCTCGTACTCCGTGTGTACTCTGAGGGTATTTGGTGGCACGGGCATCGAACCCATCCCTTTCGGTCTGGAGTCTGATGCTCTAACC
The DNA here is from genome assembly GCA_019973955.1 of Trichonephila inaurata madagascariensis. Lineage (NCBI taxonomy): Eukaryota > Metazoa > Arthropoda > Arachnida > Araneae > Nephilidae > Trichonephila > Trichonephila inaurata. The sequence goes on along the minus strand of BMAV01010666.1, from coordinate 79,037 downwards.
ACTAGACTACCCACGGTCTACGGGAGGAACCTAGAAGCGCCTGTCACCAACCTTTTTATGGCCTAGACACACTGGACCTACACCTGTAGTTAGGGTCTGGAGAGTGATCTCCTTCGATATCAGGATCACTCTTGTTGTTATCCCTCGCACCTTCTTTGCAAATTTGTATGTCAGTCTGTTGACTCAACCTGATGTGCTGTCATTGATGAATAGCATTCAAGGTGGTATTTTTCAACGAGATAATGCATGCCCACATACCACTTTTGTATCCTAAAATGCTCTATCGTGTCGACGTGTTGCTTTAAACTTCTATATTACCAAGTTTTTCTCTAATCGAGCACGAAAGAGGCATCTTAGACGTCGACTCTAGCGTCGACCTTTTCCCGGCAGAATGCAGTTGCACGTGTTCACTCAATGACGCAGGGCTCCCAACTGGTATAATGGATTAACGCGAAACTGGCCACATGGCTAGAGAAGATGCGTAAGATGACGTCACCAAAGCAGTTGTTGCCATCTCTACTCTTTTTTTTTTTTGAAATTACACACTTAGTCTCGTCTTTTTTTGTATTAAACCTGTGTGTATTAAATACATGTACAACCTGTATTAAATAGAAGTCTAATGCAATAACAGAAGCTGTTAGCCCAATTTTATATCCTTTTTTCCGCCACCAAGGGTGTGAAAAGAATTAAGATTTTACCTCAGAATCTTTTACATTAGATAAACTAAGATGCATTGGGGGTAAATTAGTAGAATATAATTTTAAAACGTATTAAGTCTTACAGTGAGGACTGTAAATGTTCTGTATAAAAAAAGAGTGTTATTTTATTAAAATGATATATGCTATTTATATCTAAGGTAATTTGCGTATTCGTTCATAAAGATACGATTTTGATATCGTAGTACTTAAAGGAATTATGGTTTTATTCTCAGATAAAAATTGTATCAATTTTCTAAGATAAATTTCTTTTCTACTGCTCTCTCCACTCTTCAACTGATTATAAAATAACTAATTTACTTTAAAGAATTATTAAGCCACTTACTTATATTAATTCATAATTACAAAAAGTGAATTCAGCACAAAAAAATGTGCAAATAATCCAAAAATCATTAGAATTTATATAAATGCTTGCACAGTATAAATAAAATTTACTCTTATTAAAACTACTAATGGATGTATAAACAGCTCATATTTTAGTGACAAATGAAACTTGTAAACATCTATCAAATTTTTGTACAGCAAACATTCTTATTTCTACAAATTCCCTCTTCAATATTTTGTTAAATGTTTGAAAATAAATAGTATTATCTCAGCTATATTGATTAAGATACATTTGTGTAAATATTCGAAACATAGAAATTTATTTATTTTTAAATATATTTCTACTTCTCTCTAAAAAACACAAAGCTTAATATTTGAAGAAAATCATACAGCTTTTAGTATGCTTAAAAATTGAGAAAAGAAAAGGTTTTTATATTTTATTTATTCATTTGAACTGACGGAAATCACAGTTTGAAGGACTTCACTGCTTCTCAAGAGGTGCTTTAGGAACATATTTTTCACTGTCAGAAGAATTTTTTTATCTATTGAGGATTAATTCCATTTGGGAACTGAATGAAAAAGCTAAAAACAGTTTTGACAGACTCTATTTTGTAAACGTCATATAACCAATCTGGATAGACAACAAAGAGCTCCATTTTTCTTCACGAAAAGAATATTTTACCAAGGAAATATTTTAGCATCAAGTTTTACAGAAAGGTTTCCGTGTTCTTATTTATTTATATTTTGTAATTTGAGATATTGTTTGTCAATAAAGAAATGATTTAATAACTAATTATTTGGGAATGTGATTATTACATAATTGTATTTTCTCTGCTAGAGAATCTGATATTATTACATATTAAACATTGATGTAGTTAGTCCTAAGTGGGCCATGTATCAAAATTCCTTCGCTGCCCTCTTTCTAGCGGCTTTAACAATTTGTGCCGTGGGTAGCCTAGTGGTTAGAGCACAGGACTCCGGACTGGAGGACCTGGGTTTGATTCCCGTACCTCCAAATATACCCTCCAAGTACACGCGGAGCATGTGCTCGTTAAATCAGTGGGTCCGAAAGTCTTGTGGGCTGAATGACGAGTGCAGGAAACTGGAGAAAATTTCCCTCCAATTCAGTTTCATGCCTAAATTGTTTAGGTGGAGATAGGTGGTGTCACCATCTATTGTTCTTTCGGGAATTTCTCCGAGCTAAATCGTACTGTCACCTGTATGGTGCTCAAGGCTAAAAGCCAAAAGACAGGCGTACTTCTAGCCCATTGCCACAATGAATTTCGAGGGCCTCGATCTGACTATGTCAGACAGGTGGCATGAGCAACAACAACAAACATAATTTGTGATTTTTTGCTTACGCGTTTTGGGCCCCTCAAAGCTTGGGGACACCATATCTCATTGATACGGCTGATACGCGGCGAAGCTACACTTCTGATATTAAATAAGCTACCACTGTATGAGTAAACATAATGTGTTTTATTTTTAGCTTTTATTTCTTCCTTATTAGTACTCTTTGATAAAAAAAAAAATTTCAAATACAATCATTCATTCTTTTAAATATTTATGTTAAGCTAATAATTATTTTCAAAAAAAAAAAAACAGACATGTAATTAATAAATTTAATTGTAAATCTTTTTTATTTTCCACTTACGAGTCCGAATTATTTGTTATTATGTAAAAGGTAAAAATTTTAATCTCTGTTTCATATTTCTTTTAATCAGATATTTCAAGTAAAGTAAAGCGCTATTCTAGACAAATCAAACATTTTTACAATAGAAATATTTTCTTATTTGTTTATTCTCTGTTGGTATTACGCAGTAATCTCTTGATAATATTATTTCTGAAAATCCATCTTTTTCATATTCCTATGAGGAAAAATGGGGTAGATTTGTTATAAGCGAAAATATTTTCTTTCTTTTCAGGAAAGAACGGATTTCGAGAAAATGTTGCAAAATTGATGGATTCACTAAATCATATATCCTTATGTAGCTATCACAATTGAATTCAAAAACCATTGCATTTATTTGTAAGACACACACACACACACAAAGTTCTTCTGCCTGCATTAGTACTTGTATCTTCGTGAATTTTTTGGTAAAGAATTACTTTTAAAATATATTTCTTGTATGGTTAAATACAACGAATAAGGGATATTTGCTTTTTCCCTTTCTATGTTACACGCTGTTTCATTTATAAAACTGCAATCGAACTTTAAAATTTCTGAAGGAATTTAAAATTTCCTTTTTAATTTTCCACAGACAGTATCTAATCACAAGGAAACTCTTGTGTATCATAGCGTTTATCAAATAAAAATATTTTTAAGGTTTAATGTGAAATATTGCATCTACTTTAATTATGTTTTGAAGGGGAAAAAATTTAATTTCTAATTGCTTTTTATAATACTTTCCTGTTTTTTCTGCATTCATTTCAAAAGTTAAAAGCAGAAAACCAAATTTTAGTTCATCGAGCTAAGAGTTCATGAATACAAACAGGAGGCTCAATATGTTTTGAGTGAACAAGCACAACGGACTATTTGAAATGTTTGCATTTAAAAGAAAGAGATAATTTGGTGGTAATTTGATTTCGAATCACTTACTCAATAAGAAAAATTAACCGTAAACTACTACTATAATAAAAAGGCTATTATTCCAATGTAAAACAAAATTATCTTATGTTTGAAAAATTATTTGAAAAAAGAGGGGATATTGTAGATTATCGACTGTTTTGAAAATTTAAGTAGAACTCATTCTTCCATTGCAGTAATAAGTTATAGGACATATATATTGGGGAATGGACAGAAGTAAAGAAACTGTTACGTTGATCGGGGTTCGAGGGTTTTATGCAAATTAGTCGAAAAGAACAAGACGATTCGTTAAGAGTGATGATAATTTATTGCCGAAAATCCACTCCTTGAAATACAGGATACTGCAGCAATATTCACAGAATAAATCTCAGAAGGTCTTCACACCTTCAACAGTACTCAGACACAATTATTGGTGTCTAAAATACACGTATGTAAAAGATTATTCACAAGCACAGCCGAGCAAATTAGTTATCATTGTCAAGGCAAGTTTACTAATCGTTAGTCAAAGCAATACTCTTTAACTGCTGATTGAAACATGACTGACTCGCTTCGGCGACCACCGCTCTATTTATAGACCCGGCGGAAACTTCGAGAAAATTCCACTTGCATAATAGAGATCTTGAATTTATTGTATTTCTCCACTTATTTCTAAAAGAATCCATAGGGTCCCTAACTCGCCAATAATGTTCACAAAGTCGCCAAATTGGTCGCTAAAAATTATGCAAACTGGGTTCTAGTGCCAAGATTTCACCAAGTTCCCATTGAATCGCCATTATAACGTAAGAGATGGCGTTACTTGCGAATAAAAAACACGTTATTTTAATTGGTTCATAATAAATGCTATTGAAAATCATTTTCTATACTTTTAAAAAAAAGAAGCAGAAGCGTCACATTGTACCTAACATTATTTTTGATAATTCAGAAACAAATTTAAAATGCGAGTCATTAAATTAAAATGCTCTTGAATTTTTTCAAAAAATATACGTTTAAATGTTTTTCAGTTTCAAACGAAAACTTTAAAATATCGTGGCATTTATTTCAGTGACGCGCTTCTTACGAGTAATATTCACGATTCTATTTCTTATTTCACTATGACTTTAAAAAGTCGTAATAACCTCAGTGTTGTTATTTTCTTCTTTGTTTTTGCCTGCAATTCAAGTGGTAGTAAAACTTGATACCCGATACAAATATAAGACAAGACAATTTTTTTTCAGTGTTCTTGTCATTCAATTCTCAAAAAAGATTATACGTTTTTCAGTCAGAGAAAACCTTGAGAGAAATTCTTTTTCAAGTTGTCAGTTCCAAAACTGAACACAGAAAGACGTAGTCAAATACTATCATTTATAAGGTTTAAAATAACATAACCAATGATTATTTTTATTTTTTTTAAAAAAAAAAGGGTAAGAAAAATTATTTACTACATTTTAAAAATGGATTACTATTTTTAATTAATTTTTGATTTAAATATTCAATAAATGTTATAAGTAAAATATTTTTCCACTTATATGAAATAATTTGATATTATTATTAACTGTCATAAAAGAAATCGGTTAAAAATCCTTGAGTTTCAGAATTGAAAATATTTAAACCAGTTTCATTGTTTCCCTTTTTACGATTAACTATTTGTAGATAAATTTCGTCAACTTTCTTTCTAACAAAAAATTAGATATTGTCGCCAAAATTATTGATATATTTGTGAGTGAGAGCAATCAGTTCGAAGAAAACTGATGAGGGAGTTTTATTTTCCTTCGTGGATACGGACGAACTTCTCCTTCTACCTTCATCTTCCACATTCTGCCTTCCTTTTCTGAACATGCCACACCAATGAGTAAACATTTAACGAAATAGACCTCTTCACCGTACACGATTTGTAAGCGTTCATCGATGACAGACACACAAATACTACGGCCCATTCATATCAGATAACAGTGTACGCTTTTATTAGTGACCTTTTTGTCAGCGTGTCTGCCTACCAAAATGATTTGTATTCAAATATCCACCATGCCGGATTGCTGATTTTTCAACGCTCTGCGCATGCGCCATTCCTTCAACGTTGACGTTCCTTCCATCCTTAAACCAACGGTATGATCCGGATATGGTTTCTTATGGCATTTTTTTTCAGCTTTAAAAAGTGAAGAAATTTATTTTCGATATATATATATATATCCCTCGAATAATCCTCAATTTCAAAATATAATCTCCAAAAGGGAAATATTAAGTCTAACCTTTTAACATTTTAAATTACCTCATTAATAGACACTATTTTTGAAAAACAAAATTTTTTCAAAACCAAAATACACTTATACTTGAATAAGACATGAGTTATGCACCAATTGGTAAAAATTCTCAAATTAGACAAAAAAAGAAAAACTAAATATTATTATTCATTGCGATATTCCATTTGAAATATTTGAAATTGGTGGTAACTCTGAAAGTAATGTGAATTTTTCAAAACTTCTAGTTCAGACTCTCTGGAGAATTGTTTACTTTATATAAGCACAAAATATTATTATTATAGAAGCATTTCTTTTATAAAAGGAGAACGGTTTGAGAAAAAAAGGTTATTCTAAGTTTATTTTTTGACAAAATATTGTATTTTAATAAAAAACTTTTTGTCATAATGTCTTTAAACAATTTTATACATGGATTATTCTATTCTAAGTGACGCTAAATATAATCAAAATTATATATTTATGAGCTTTTTTAAAATCATGGTTCCGAACGTAGTCGGATACCTTAAATTCATTATTTCGAATAAAAAGAATTAGTCACAACCACACTCAGAATACTTCGTTGTATTCACAAGCGCTTTGAATTTAAAATATTGGTTAAGGTCCCTTTAACGCTATTTATACAATAGTTTCTAGTGTCATGATTCAATTTTCGACAAATTCCAATGGCTGTAGTTAAACATTCGGAAGACAATTGAGAAAAAGTGGAGAAACAAATAAAATTGATTTTGCACTGTACTCCATATACGTGTTTCGAATAAATTGGTATAAATCTTTTCATTCGCGGAAAGGGGGAAGTTTGTGTTTTATTTTGAATTGTGTGAAATCAATAAACGTTTAGTAAGTATTCAGTTTCTTTCTTGAAACATGTCCAAAAGTTACGACTGTCTTCTCGTTATAGTTCGTACTGCTGCATATTTATTACAAAATATGTTTTCCAAGTTTAATTTGAAATGGGTCAATTAAGAGATGTAAAGCTGGGAATCGAAACTAGAATTTTTGAACATCAATTTCGATGTAATTGTGCTTTATTTCTTTTGTTGCGAATAATTTTAAATTCAAGTTTTAATAGAAGTAAAACAAAAGTTGGTAAGGAAATATTTCCATTTTCTGACATTTCTAAAAATAAGGGTAGGAATATTTAGTTCTATTACACAATTATCGTAAATAGAGCCATTTTATAAATATGTTAAATAAGTAAGCCCTACTTTCCGTCTGTTTTGGTCTCAATATTTAGCTAATATAATTCAATTGGTTATATTAAATAACTCACGTTATTCAATAACTCTCAATTATTAAAATATATTGTTCAGTACTCGGTATTTAAATGCACTGATGTTTGTTTAATGTTTCTCATTTACTATTTATATATATATTACTATTTACTATTATTAATTGTCTGTTTGTAAAGTTTGTATCACTTACATCTCCGAAAAAATGTTGTATAATCCGTTGTGTATTCACGAATGAAAAGAAAGGAAAGATTTAAAAAGTTACTGATTTTAACTACACGAGTACAATAATAAATGTCTATATATTATCGAAGACTTACAGGAAAACAATCTTGAAACCTATATAGTTCCAGGAACGCAAATAAAAATTTGGTAAACCTTTTTATGCAAATGTAACATTTATTTCTACAAATTAAATTAAAAGCATGAAGAGTAGATAAACATGTTAAATTCAATTCATATCATTATGAGAACGATTTTATCTACCAATAAATATATAATATTCTATTTCATTAACGCAGCAATTTGAAAGAGTGGAATTGCATCAAAATTAAGCCATCGATCTCATTTTAAAAATACCTCTGATTTTCTTGATGAAAAACGAGAGTTAAAGAGTTAAAGTACATGTTCTTACACATACTTTTTCAACATATTCCCACGGGGCTGCTGTAGCACAGTGGTCAAGGTATCGCATCATGGCAGGCATGTCATGAGTTCCATCCCAGTACCACTAAAAACCCGCCGCGTATGGCAGGGATGCACGTTAAATCTGTCGAGAGTTGAAACGTCCTCCCATTGGTATGGTGTGGTAGTTAGGAGAGGGGGTGCCAGCTCAGGTGTCGTCCACGTCACTTGACCATGGTTCAAAATTACGTGGCCCATCGCCAAAAGATCCTCGTGTAGCTGAACAGTGCGACGTTAATATTCACTCAAAATATTCTCACACAAACTTCTGACATTTCACCAATGACCTCTATTTTGCCTATAGTCTACTGAAAAAACTCCCTTTACATCCACATGGAATAGATGTCTGAAACAATATGATAGAGAAAAAAAGGCAAAATATATGTCTACTTTTATTCTACAGAAGTTATTTGATGGAGAGTTTGAATATTTGATGTTCCTAAAAACTGTTTTGTGTTTTCCTGTAAAGTCTTGGTTAAATGAAAATAAAAAGAATTCGGGTAAGAGATTAAATTAATAACAAAAAAAAAAGTTTTTTTTGCAAAACTTCGGCAATTATACACTTATAACATCTTGCATTTACATAGAAAACCTATAAATGTCGTATTGTATTTTTAGCGTCAAAAAGTATTGTATTATTATATTCAATGCATCGTTATTGTATGGAGGGGGTCGCGATGAAAATTATGATTAAATATTGAGTTGCAAATATTGAAACTTTGACAAGCAC
>BMAV01010666.1:0-65533 GCA_019973955.1 Trichonephila inaurata madagascariensis | reverse complement strand
CCGCAAGACGTCCATTGCTTGGTCTACCGTTGACGCAGAACCACAGACGTCTCCGCCGATAATGGTGCGATGAAAGAAGGATGTGGGAGGCAGAATGGAATGAAGTAGTCTTTACTGACCAGTCATGCATCTGTCTGCAACACCACGATGGTCGGATTCGAGTCTGGAGACACCGTGGAGAGAGGATGCTGAGCAGCTGCGTTATGCATCGCTACACTGGTCCTGTATTATGGTCCGAGTATTATGGTATAGGGCGGTATTGGATATCCCTCTCGCACTCCTCTAGTACGCATTGCCGGTACTTTAAACAGCCAGCGCTACATCTCCGAAGTGTTTTATTTATTATCTCCGACATATTTTGATCTCCTTCCTTCCCCTAGTTAGTTTTAATTCATCACACCTGTACGACAGCCTTCAGTAAGGTCTAAGGAAAGCAAATACATCAAACTGTATGAAAAAGGAGCAGTTTAATGAGCGAAATGAAGCTTAAAATAAGATAACTAAAATGGCTTACATGACATAGAATGAAATATATTGTAATATATCACAGAGCAGCCTTATTTTTAGTAAAATGAATGATTGCAATAAAAATATTTATAAGAACTCACGTTCGAATTATGATACAATAGAACACAGCGGCCTCACAAGCCAGAAGGGGTCTGGGCAAACCGGTTGTAGGTTGAGGACATACTAGATTGTGGCGTGCTAACCACCACCAAGAGTTATGAAACTTTTGGAATGGGTATCCCTCTCCTACGAGTGGCGGAGGAGGAAGAAACATTTCTCCAGACCCGTACGTTCCAAGAGTATACACAAGCACGGAACAGGAAGAATTTTACTGATAAACCTATAATTACTTTTAAAAATTCATATAAAATCTTTAATGCAATCAAATACGTTAAAATTTACTATTTACTATTATTGATAATATCTGAATATACAGTGCAAACGTTTTCGCTGTATTTAAAAAAAAATGAGAATTTTAAAGAAAATAGTTTCATTTTAATAAAAAAGTACTTTTTCACTCTTTTCACCATGATGATTAAAATAAAATAGACGAAAACTTACAAAATACTATCTGGCAAATCACAAACAATATAAATTTACTCTCTTTTAAATAACAGCTAATATATTTTATTTTTTAATAATCCTTATATTGCTCTTGTAGCTTTCTTAGTATCACATTATATCATGCTTTCTGTTCTTATGGTTATGACAACTCTGGTTGGGATAGCAATGAAAAAGAATTGTTTACTCTTACTGAAACAAATGTGAGTCTGCAAGATCAAATGATTCTTTTTCGTTAAAAACGACTCAGCACGTTTTATCTATGAATACTTGCTTTTTAAATGTATTTGAGAATAAAATTTTTTGTTGTAAATGTGCAAACGAAAACTAAAAAAGTAGTGCAACTGCTATTATGAATGTCTGATGCACAATAAACTAATAAGATGTCCATTTTTTTCATCTTAGTCAGAATATAAACAGAAATCGTGAGCGCAACATATCACAAATCTTTGAATGCCTGATTCTGGAGGAAAAATCAAAACATGTGCAGTTGCTTACATTCATAAATATCCTGGATTTAATTTTAAAAAAACTCGAAGCTGGAAGTACGTATTGAAGTTCAAAGCTTTTTGAAACATTATTCGTAAAAAAACAATTCAACACAAAAATTCAAATTCAACAAACAATTCAACAATTTTTTCTATTCAACAAAATTTCCTCTTATGATTTGATCTTTTTCCTCCGTATTTACTCGAAACTAAGCCGCACTTTTCTCTCAATGTTAATGCTACTTAAAATCGAAGGGGTTAAGAATCGAAGGGGGGGGGAAGTGTTGGATGGGGTATTTAGAGCAATTATAGCTTCTTGCATGTGTTTAAAAGTTTATAATACTGATAAAATAAAAAATTATTCACTTCTTATTAGTTTTCTTTTTATATTTATTTCAATTTCGTAAAATTGGATATCGATAAACCATTTTAGACTATTTTTCAATTTTCACAAAATCTTGCGGATACTTTGGTGTGCGGCTTAGATTCGAATAAATACGGTATTTCTAGACCTTCGCATGATGGAATGATTATCAGGTCTTAGTGAAGGCGGTCACCCCAAATTATCTCGGTGGTCAACCGGTCGATCGCGATCGACTTAATGTCCTCCATGGCTTTAGACTCATTTATTCCCAAATACTAAAGAAAACTGCGTTTCATTTCAAAGTTAGTTCTAATATTTTTTAGAAACTGTAAGGTATTTTTTGTAGTACAATAGTTTAGTATTATACAAGGGAGTTAGTTAAATTTTAATTATGTTAATTTGTTATGTTACGGCAATAATTTAATTTTAATTGTTGTCGACATCGCAAAATGTTTAGCGAGTTAGCAAAAAAATTTTAAAAAGTTTACAGTCATTTTATTTTTTTACTTTTAGATAATTGGCTTGAAAATGGCTACAATTTCCTTTAAAAATTTTAAACCTTTATTTATTAATTAACATTTGATTATTTATCCTGTTATAGAGAATGAAAAAGGTTTCACTTACTTTGTTTTAAAGAAACAAAAAGCATTGGAGCAGCATTGAATAGTTTCTCCGAATCTTATTATTTAGAATAAGTCAAGAAAAAAATATTTGCGATTTTGAAAAACATAGATGAGAGGAAAAAGATTTTTAAAGGCGCTTTCTCCAATTAGATCCGAAGAATCCGATTTTCTGTCTAGCAGAAATTTGAAAGAAGTAAACAAACATAATATCGTTCCGGAGACTTTCCTTTGACTTCAAAGGATGAGACATTCAATATCTTGAATAACTTTTGCTCTTATTTTAAGAACAAAACAATGTAGAAGAGAAAATTGCAGTTGTCTTTAGATTTCTCTTTTTTTCATGACAGTGAAAAAAGTTATGTACTTTTCTTGAGGTAATGGGTATTTCCATCTATGTTTTCAGAATGGTTTCCTTTGAAACGTGATTTTTTGGACTAAAAGAGAGAATGACTTTTTTTGTTGAAATATATTTCTCACTATTAATTTTATACCTTACAGGCACGTTACAATATGTTGTTGCTTTAATTTAAAAAATATGTGGATATTCTATGATGGCAAGAAATGGTCAATTATTTATTTATATTAATCATTGACCAAAGTTCATAAAATAAATTATATAAAGATATTCAAACAGAAACCAATTTTTCGTCTGCGTTTTCTCCGAATACCTTATTTTAGAACATATTTCATCTCATATAGATATGTATAAAGAAAAAGTGTCGCCCATCCGGCATAGTGGTTAGCGACGCTGGCTGCTGCGCCTTAGAGCCTGGGCTCGAATCCCGGTGAAGCCATGTATGTTTGTAAATGTATAGTGCCTTCGCGGCATGGGGGTATTATAAACAGCCGTCAAGCCGCAAGACCTTTCGTAAAGTTGGTAGCAGCGGGTGAGAGACCCCTGACCCTCTTCCAGGGGGTTCTCCCTGAAAATTCGGGTGGAGAGCCGAGCTAAATCGTACTGTCACCTGTATGGTGCTCAAGGCTATGGCCAACGACAAGCGTACACCTAACTCCTTACCATGATGAATTTCGTGGGCCTCGATCCCGACTACGCCAGGCTGGTGACATTAGCAACAAAAGTATATTTAAAAAAAATCATTTAATATTTTATTTAAAACAAGTTTATGATATTTTTTTAAGGCAGTTAAAAGAAAAAGGGATACCTCGTAGATCAAAATGCAATTTAACTTAATTTTAGAACTTCTCAAAACTTATTGTACATCAACCTTTCCTTCTTGCAATTTGCTAGACTACTTTATTGTTTAAAATATCCATAAATCATTAGGAATAAAAAAAAAATTTTTTTTCTGGAAAGTGAAACGTGATAGATAATTATATTATTCGAGGAGCAGAAGACTAAATGAAATATAGTAAACGAAATATTAGAACGGGAAGCATACTAAGCTTTGGATGAAAAAACAAATTATGGGGAATAAGAAATGTCATGAATGAAGATTAGTTTGATTTTCTTCGTCGTGCTCGTTTCTTCTTTTGGAAAACCTTTAAACCAGAGCTTCTCAAACTGTGGGGCACGCCCCCTTAGAGGGGCGTGATAATTCTAGAAGGGGGACGTGAGCAAATAGAAAAGTCAAAAACAAAAGATTTAAAAAAATATTAAAATTTATTGAAAGTAAGCAAAATACATTGACATAATAAAAAATTGAAAAAAACATGATATAATGCACTTATACACTGATATAATACAAATACACTGATATAATACAAATACACTGATATAATACACTTTTACATTGATATTATTCACTTATAAAACACACTTATAAATGTATCAGTACTGCACACAATGTATTTTATAATGGATTTGACAATACTAAGTTAAGAATAAGTTTAATAATTACCAGTGACCCCACGTGCTTTTCATATATAAGATAATAGGCCAACATTAACACTTATCTTGATAATTTGTACGGTTTATAATTAATCCCTTAACCGCCGAATAAAAGTTACGCGATTCGCTCCCCAATGCCACCGTTTTGCTCGTTTGCAGACGTATGTGGTGTATTCAGCGGGGGGAAGACAGGGAATGAATAAGAAAATCCTCTGAATTAAGTAAATCCGTTGAAAACACTGTCTAGTTCATTTAATTGCATTCCAAAGCCTTCAGAATAATTTTACGGATAGCAGTGAACTGAAAAGATCATATTTCGGAAAGACGTATATATACGTCTGGGACAATTCACGCACTGGCTGAGCGAGACTTTTATATACGCCGTAGGCACTTAAAAGGTTAAAATCGTATTGTAGCTTTAGCGTCAAAGTATTGTATTATCGAATCCAGTACATTGTTATTGTTTAGAGGGGGTGCGATGAAAATTATGATTTAATATTGGGTCGCAAGTATTGAAAGTTTGAGAAGCACTGCTATAAACCATTCAAGGAAACAAATAAAGAAAAATAGTTTGGTGAAATGAAAGTGATTTATTTATTTGAATACAATGTAAAAAAAGAGTGGGTGTGATATTTTTCCAAAAATACAATTTTTGTCCTTATCTGCAGGCTTTAGCTTTCTACGTTTCACATTCTAATGACAGTAACTAGAACAGGAGTGGTGAACCTTTATGGATCAACGTACCATTTTTTTCTAAAGAAGTATTTAATGAGATATAGACGTACCGTCAAATAATTTTGACTTGTCATTAAAGGGAAAATAATAAAACGAAATGCTAACAACACCATACTCCATATTTACATAAAAAAGCACATTTTTGCACTGAATATTTTAGTTATATGTGTAATTCAAATTATAAAAAGTAACATTAACATGACTTCTGTTGTTGCAGATTTAATGACAACTTATATAAGGATTGTAAGATGTTACTTTTTGTAGAATGCATGCTTAATTAGAGTCATTTTTCAAACGGGTTCTAAACAATTAAATATTTTTACTGTGGCTCACTTTTAGGACGAAAGGAATTATAATTTGTTTCAAAATTCCGTTTTACTTTCGATGTTCTGGATACCACTATTCCAGAACGTAAAACACACACCGCATTGTCGCCATTACTAATAATGTCATTTTTCTAGATTCACCAGATTTGAAATTCTCTGCTATACTTACTGTCTTGCACTATTTGATCTTTTGCTGAACTTAACTATGTTAAATAAGAGAGGAAAATTATAAATATAATACAAATAAACTTTTAAATGCAATTGTTTCAATGAAATTGACTATGCTATGCGTAAACAAACTTTGCATCATAAGCAATTGTATAGTCCAAGACATAACTAAAGCAAGGCAATTACAAACGACTGTACTTCCCGCCACCCCGCGACCAAACACACGCGTTTGTTCGTAATACTTCATCGCGAACTTTGTTTTTTGAAATAAAATGCAAACCATTTTAATCGCTGGTGTGAACAAAACATTGTGTCGCGTGCCATCAATGGCACGCGTACCAATGGTTCGCCATCTCTGAACTAGAAGATCCCCTTAGTACAATTTGTTAATGGCTGTTGTGTGCTTGCTTTTCGATGAAATGGATTATTCTATTGATTGTAGTGAACCAATAAACCATAGTTTCCCAGTTACACTCGGCTTACTTCTTTTGATCTATGAGAGTTTAATTGTTTCCACTGAGTTAATTGCGAATTAATTTCTGAGTCTCACTCTCTGCATTGGCCAATATTCAGTAATTCAGGAAAGTGAAATTGTAATTCACACTGAACACTTTTGTCCTCTATCGCAGTTTTCTCCAATTTGTTTTAATAGTATAAGCAGTTATATACACTATTGGGCATTACAATTGCCACTTCTGGAAGAAATGCGGATTACAAAATGATATTTAATGGCCAATTACATTATAATGTAAATAACAAGTGATTAAATTTTCAAGAAATTTGGGGCATAGATCCTGAGAAATCAGTACCCAAAACAACCACCTCTGGCAGTAATAACAGCACTTATGAGCCTGGGCATTGAGCCAAATAGAGGTTGGATGGCATGTACACGTACAGATACTAATAAAGCTTCAACCTGATGATATAGCTTATCAACCGTAGTGACTAGCATATGTTGAAGATCCAGTCACTAGGCAACCATGGACCAGATGTTTTCTAGTAGCGAGAGATTTTGTGAACGTGCAAGCCAGGGCAACAGCCGAATATTTTCCCCATCAAGCGAGGTCGTAAAATACCGGTAACGGGCGGTCGTGCATTAACCCGCTGAAACGTACGGTTTTGCAGACCTAGAATAAAGGGTAAAGCCACGGGTTGTAACATACCAAAAATGTAACTTGAACTGTTTAAAGTGCCGTCAATGCGAACAAGAAGTGACCGAGACGGTTATCCAATATCACCCCATAGCATTACGCCAGGTGATGCTTCAGTATAAAGATGATGAATGTTTGCTGCCATTGCGAGTTCACCACGATGCTGAAAAACAGTGATGCGACCATCTTGATACAAAAAACAGAACCTGGATGCATTTTTGAAAATGACGTCTCGCCATTTGTGCCCCCAGATTCGTCATTGATCAAACCATCAATAATGCCCCGGTTCGTGATAAAGTATTAAGGGAAGACGTAATGTTCACGAAGCTGAGAGTCCATGCTACTGCAAACATCTTCGAACAGATCGTGAAGACTCTTATTGTGTTGCAAATGACTCCATTTCTTAACTTAAGGCTTCTGGCGTGGCTGCACGATCCATTGAGGCCATGTGGGTAACATGCCTGTCTACTCGGCTGCTAGCGATAAGGGTCCATTGAGATCCAGCACGGTGTCCTGTATTACCCTCTGAAACCCATCAATTCCGTATTCTTCTGCCCGTCATTGACCTCGATCGACGCAAGCAGCAATACTGCGATATCATAACCAACAATCCCGCAAGCGTACGCTACAATTCGACCTTTATCAAAATCATAAACGTGCTGGTATGCATTTTTGCTTCTTTCACGAGACATCGCGACATCTTTTCATCAGGCAACAACGTTCTAATGCGATTTGTGTCTGAGAAACCTACTGAACAATTTCCTCATTAAAACACACTGTAGGTGTCACAACCGGTGCCTGCTTTATCTGAAAGCGCTTAAAAGCAAATCATTTGCATATCACAGCACCTTCTTCCTGTCGTTTAAATTTCACGTTTGCAGCATGTTGTCTTCTTCATGTAGCAATTTTATTGGCCATTAGTGTATATAATACAAGTGTCAAAATGTTCCCGGAATGGTCACGTACATTCACATAGTTGTATGTTAAGGGGGGGATATCTGTTTTGGAGGTTGACTGCACTAATAAAGTAAACACGTAACCATCTGGAATTCATTTTAGGTTCTGTCGCATTTAGCTGAAGATCATTTCTGACAAAGCGAATTTTTCATTCGTTGGATATTAAAATGTTATCTTTGGAGCAGCTTACAAACATTAAATTATGGGGTCTTGTCCAGAAATCACCTTCTGAGACACTTGAGATGCTGAAGCAAGCATACGGAAACGATGACATGAAAAAATGACTGTGTACGAGTGTCATAAGCGCTTTCGTAAAGCTCACACAAACATCGAAGATGACCTATGAACCGACTCCCTTCTTATTCTACCACAGATGAGAATGTTGAGCGCGTTCGAGAAATTATGTGTGCAGATAGACAATTAATCACTGGTGTTGTTACTTCTGATCTTGGAATTTCACATGGCAGCATACACAGCATTCATGATCATTTGAAAATGAAAAACGTCGTGTTTGATTGCACATGGCTCTCCTTCAAGTTATTACCTGAACAAAAAGAAATGAAAGTGAACATGTCCCGGGATTTAATTGATATGGTTGATGCAGATGACAGTTTTTTGAAGAGGATATCGTCAGTTGATGAGGCATGGTTCTTTCTTAACCACTCTGAGGCAGGTGAAAGGAAATAAGAAACTTCGCTTGGACAAAAGCCGAGGAGAAATGCGACGACGCAACTGAAGTGCCTCTCAAAATTTAGATTCCAGGAGTGTTTTGAACTATTATATGAACGTTGGAGCAATTGTGTGGATGCAGGAGGACAGCACTAGGAAGTTCATTAAGATTAAATTATGGTTCCATTTTTTAATAATTTGTAATTGACCTATTCCGTAAATTTTTTGATCTTACCATATATATGTGTAACCACAATACCACTATGATATATGTGTATTTAATACCAATACTATTTATGTACCCCTCATACCACCTCGAATACTTCTGAGATAAATAGCCCTTGTGCAGCTTTATAGCAGGACGTAAATAAAACTTTCACTCACTCCTAAGAAACGTTTTTTTTTTTTTAAGTTCATCTGAAAGTGGATAAGATGTGTACCAGTTGTCTCCTTTAAAATTACGTTCTTTCGGAACATCTTTGAGTCTCTAAATATAAAACATTTATTTTCAACAGTGCCTCCCTCTTCTAAATCGGGATCAATTTCATTGAGGAATCATATTTGCTAATATACTCTTCATCATTTGATTCTTCCTCATCATAAACACGAAGAAAATTTCTTCATCCGAAAATATATGTTGTAGTATATCTATTAAATTACCTAAATATCACATTTCTTTATCATAACTACTATAATACGACATAGCATAAGGAAGATTTAAAACGTTATCATGCATTCTAGAATGTAACGGTGATTCAGGCGCAGTGTATGACATACCCGAAGAGGTGGTGTCTAAAAATATATACTTAGAATTTGCCTACAAGCCAAGGCATTTCAAAGAATATTACCTGAAAGTCAGCTACATGAGAAGCTATACACCGTGTTAAATAATAATTTTGTACATATATAGTTTTTTGTAAAACAAATATTATGTAAGTTTCGTATAGTTTAATTTTTTTTATCCGAATGATACAGTAAATTTAGATTTGATGATAATACATTTTAAAGCAATAAAGGTATAGTTTTCTTTAATCAAATGAATTGCAATCCTATTTTGTATCAAACATTATAGAACAGCGTTTCTCAAACTGTGAGGTGAGCTGCCCTTGGGGGGGGGCATGATAACTCTACAAGGAGGGCGCGAGCGTATTGAAAATTCGAAGATTATTTAAAACAAATATTCATTTACTGAAAGTAAACAAACAACATAGATTCTGACATAATAAAATATAAAATACACATTTACACTGATATATTACACTTATAAATATATCAGTGCTGCACAATGTATTTTAAAATTAATTTAACAATACTAAATTAATAACAAGTTTATTAATTACCAGTGACCACATGGGCTTGTCATATATACAATTTAAAATAAAAATTAAAACTTATCTTAATAATTTTTGTACAGTTTTTAATTAAACCTTGAATGCCTATCAAAAGTTTCGCGATTCGCTTCCAAATGCCAACCGTTTTTCACGTAGGCAAGCGTTTGTGATGCATTGTGGGAGGGGGATGGAATAAAGAAGCAAAAATAATCTGGAATAAGTAAATCCTTCGCAAACATTGTCAAGGTCCTTTTATTGCATTCCAAAGTCTTCGGAATAATTTTAAGGATAGCAGTGCACAAAAAGATCTTACTTCGGAAAGATGTATATATACGTCTGAGGAAATAAACGCTTTGACTTAGCGAGACGTTATATACATGGGAGGAGGGGGGATTGTTTAAGAGGTAAAAGTCGTATTGTAGTTTTAGTGTCAAAGTATAGTAGGTATTATTGAATTCAGTACATTGTAATTGTATTGATTGACTATTGGGCCGCGAGTGTTGCAACTTTGAGAAGCACTGTTATAGAATGTGTTATAAACAAATCTCAATCTATACATATACTGATATAAATGCATGGTTGCGGCAGACAGGCATCTTCACAAAACAAATACAGAATCAAGCAAGCTTTCAAAAATTAAAAATAAATTGCAGAATGCATGCATACATTATATTTTGGAAATTTTAACGCAGATGTAAAAATAAATGTATTCTAGTTCACGTAAATTTCATTTTTAAATGCAGTGTACTATGCGAAAGAGAGAAAAATATATAAAAGTATCTAATTAGTATAATGAGAGGAAAAATGTTAGAACTAACATAAAAATCGAATAGTTAAAAAAAACCTTTTAAAGTATACCTACTATACTCATTTAATTTTGAGTGTGATGGTTAGAATATTTAGAAAATATCTCAAACCACTAAAAAAATTTTAATTATTTTTTTAAAAAAAAAAGTTTTAATTAGCTATGTAATCCATTAACTTACAGATGGTTCATTGCATTAAAAAGAGAGCTATAAAATATTTCATATATTTCCAATAAATGAGTAAAACTGCTTTCTAAAATTGAATGCAATACAGTAATGTGAGTCGATAAACAATTCGGATGTGTGGACATTTTACCATTGAAAACGCTAATAAAATTCTTATTCCATCCAGTTTTTTTTTAAAAAAGTTCCCAGTCTTTAAAAATATTGCTCTAAAAGAATGTGAGGGCTTAAATCTCAATTCCATTTATTTGATAGGTTAAACGAAAATCCCCAGAGGTATAGTAATTTACACTTCCTCCGACTAGATGTTGAAATTCCTTCTATCAACAACGAGTTACACTCGGGAAATTGCTTGGAGAAAGATACAACAATTTAATCATCGAGAAAGCCTCGTTTACAGGAGATTGGAATTAAATGAGTGCGGGAAAGAAATTGTAAACTTCTTGAGAACGATAAATGTTTTAGTAGCATTCCTGTTCGGTTTTGCTTCTTTTAAAACGTTGAAACTTCCTTTAAAAGGCTGTTGAGTAAATGTGTCCAGGATTTTGACTACTTTCAGATTTTACCTTCCATCTCTCAGTTTATATTATTGAGGAACTATTTATGCTTCTTTTAACACAAATCTCTGTATGAATTAGAAAATAAAATAAAAGTAGTATTATTGCTATTATTTTTTTTTGTATTTTCCTTTAATGTACCAAAGTATCAATAACATATGCTTACAAAATAAAAATTAAGTATTTATATACCATAAAAACTGGCGTACAGCACGCTTCCCCTTTTTTATGCAGAAAATTGAAATGTATGTATACAATGCTCTTACGTTTTGAAGTCTCTAATTCGAGGCTATTTCTTAAGCTTTTTAAAAAAGAGTATGATTCTAGAATTATAACCCCGTAAGTTCTTAAGGTGTGCCATTTCTTTTAAATAAACAGTATTTTGACTCGGCATTCCTACCGTGAAATAAAAACGAACGGAATTTTTTTCGTGCAAGGTATCTCATACTCGAGGGTTTTAACAATCGGTTTTTACCAAAAATTTGTATCCAACAGTGAAACAGGATGAAAAGTAGGAAATATAAGAAGTTTATTACACTTTCCACACACGTAAATTTAGTGTTTTTGTTGTTTTTCTCTATTTAAGTATTCAGTACATTATTTATACACTCATTTACTATTCGTCGCAAGTGAGTGCAATGTTTATACTGGATCTTAATTTTTTAAATTTTAATTTCGTAGAGGCATTGCT
Organism: Trichonephila inaurata madagascariensis; assembly: GCA_019973955.1. NCBI lineage: Eukaryota > Metazoa > Arthropoda > Arachnida > Araneae > Nephilidae > Trichonephila > Trichonephila inaurata. The sequence continues at coordinate 53,567 of BMAV01010666.1, read as the reverse complement.
TATTGTTTTCTACATTCTTTGCATTCTTCTTTATATGGAAATCAAAAACATTAAAGAAATCAGCGTCTGGTTTGATGTTTAGTAGATGGTTTCAGAGTAATGAACAAAATAACTTGCACATTTATCCTCACAAGGTTCAACAACACAAAAAAACAAATTGTGTTAGGCAAACAATTACATTTTCTAGCCATTGAATATGATTGTTATTTCATCAACGACGATAATTTCTCCCTTTGTAAAATTGTGGAAAATATTATTTCAGATTTCAAACAAACCTGATGGAGACGGTACTGCAAGGGAATCCATTGTATCACCACTACGTATAGTTGAAAGTATAAGACAATTCCAATTCGTCTTTGGTGCATATGAAACAATTGTTGTACCCTTTTAAAACTAATCATATATGAGTAAACTTTTCCATTCTTTAAATTCGAAATTTTGGAATTCCTTTTTTATTTTCTCTTATTATTTCATCAATAGTTATTTTATTTTCCAAAGTTCATCGGACAGTGGAGATGTGTACCAGTTGTGTCTCCTTTAAAATTACGTTCTTCCCAAATATTTCTGCGTCTATACATATAAAACATCCGTATTCAACAGTGTCTCCCTCTTTTAGGTCTGGATCGATTTCAGTAGAGTAATCATACTTGCTATTGTACTCTTCAGTATTTAAATCTTCCGCATTATCAGCGCAAAGAGACTTTCTTCACCTGAAAAAAATGTTATACATAATTTTTGTTAAATACTTCACCTATTAAATTTTTTAAATATCCCATTTCTTCATCATAACTACAATAATAAGCTATATCATATGAAAGGTTTTAAAGCATGTTCATGCATTCAGAACTGTAACGGTGATTCACGCACAGGGTATGACATACCCGAAGAGGCGGTATACATTTAGAATTCATCTAAAGGCTAAGGCCCTTGGAAGGATATCCTTAAGTCAGCTTAACGAGAAACTATCAATTTTCCAAAAAAGGCTTAGGAACCTTGAAAAAAGTTAGGCGGTGTGTATGACGTACCCTGCGCAAAAATTGCCGGGTTAATATAAGGATAATTAAATTAAATTAAAAATTAAATTCCCTTTCTAGTAATTCACTTTTATATTACCTCCTCACCTCTTCAAGTATCAAACTAATGACCCATTTATTTCTTCCGAACATATGGCCTAGCCAATAAATATGTCTAATTCCAGATCGTTATATTTAATACCCCTATATGTCAGCATTAACTTTCAAGAGCACTCATGGACTCCGCGATCGGTGTTTTAAGTGTTTAACCCACGTAAGATTATTCGGTTGCGCTCTTTTTCTCTCTGCCTCTTACTTCAGATGATGTGTAACTTTGATCAAATAAAGACCTTGTTAAAAACTGTTTCTGACTCTAAAATCATGTCATATATATATATATATATATATATATATATATTTAAAGTTCATATCATTATTTACTTTTAAAGTTATCATTTCTACACTCGGAGTTTAACGAGCACCCGTTAATTTAGATCTCATTTTTGGCGTTAAAGTACACGTTATACCGCGAAATTTACGATATATATATATTAACCAATGAAGGCTAGGTGGGGTATTTGGGCTGTACTCGTACGCCGAAAATTGCCCATTCAAACCTAGCCCAAGTGGGTGGATATTCATGATACAAAATATCAAAAGTGTCCACGTCGCATTATTATGTGACATGCTTAAGATCTCTAGAGTGCTTGTTGGCTTGAGTGTTCTCGGCAAAATTAAATTCCTAGTACAGATTTGCATCGTAAGAACTCAGGTGCCCTCTTTTGGGGGAGGATACTAGGCATCAACCTTTCATGTTTCAATTGATATTCACCCACACGCCACACTAAAAAGTGAAACTAGATCATGTGGAATGTGCTAGGTAGACCAACAAAAGAGAAATACAAATTATATTAGCAAATTAAATTTATTTCGATAATATTACAAAAAATATTTTGAAACAAGTGTAACATGAAAATCTTGCTACTTCGTAAAATGTGAAATATGAATTTAAAAATGGACGTTTTCTTTCAATAACTCTGTATAGAAATACCACATAGAAATGTAAATACTCATGATATATGTACGAGTATTTGCATTTTACTATTTTTGGATAATATTTTTCATTTAATTTTCTTCTGTATACATTTGGAATCTTCAGAAATCTTTAGAAAACAAACAATGAAATCTTTAAAAATTGCATAGAAAAAGTTTGCAAAAAATACTTTTTTTTTTAATTGAAGAACTTTTTGTGTAACTGTTACAAAAACTGCTTTGTCTAGTAGAAAAAAATTCTAAAATTCCGTAATGTAAATATTTTTTTAAGTTGACATTTTATAAAAATGTTCAGTAAGTGAAATATATTTGTACCTCAACACTTCCAAGGACAGAAAAATAGAAAATAAAATTCCAGACTAAAAAATAACTATTTCACTTTCAGAGTTAAAAGAAATAATAAATAAATTTATGACTCTTAATAAAGAATTTCTTCCCGAAAAACTTCAAATAAAATTGATGTCTATTTCCTATACTTTTCTTCAACAGCTCAGAGAAACGTACTACTACTTCGTATTCTAATAACATCTATACGGAAAAGTTCAAGGACTGCAACTGTCAATCAAAGGACTTTATCCAATACAAAATTAAATTTCTGCAGGATTGAAAATTTATTGTGGTATGTTTTTTAAATGAAATACCAGATGGGGGGAAAATTCGACAAACAGATATAACTATTAAAATATTTTCTTCTTTTTTATACTACAATGTTAATTCGCTAAAAAATGATTTTAACATAATTAAACAGAACAAATATCTTATATTTTTTTCTCTATATTTTCATAGATGAAATATAAATGTGTATTTTTATCCATAAATATATAAATATATAAAATATTACATTTTTGAGCAATGAACTACAAAAGCTATTATATTACAAATTATATTAGGTTGGGGAAAAAGAAAAATGTTTTTATTTAAAATGTTTGGATTATTCGATTTAGGTCAAGTATTCACCGTTTTGTTGTATAATTTGTTGCCGTTTTAAAGGTAGCTTCATAATGCCTCTATCATAGAAAAGTCTTGGTCCTTATTGGCGAAAAACTCTAATAATCGTTTTGACAATCTTCTTTTTATTTCAATTTCTTATCACTCAGGAAGTTTTGAAATGCAAGAAAAAGGCAGTAATCGCTTGGTGCCAGGTCCGGACTATATGGTGGATGCATTAAAACTTCCCAAGCAAGCTCTCAGAGTTTTTGGTGAACCATTATAGAAGTGTGTGGTCTGACGTTGTCCTGATGGAACACAACACTTCTTCTGTTGGCCAATTCTGGCCGTTTCTAGTCAATCGAATGACTTCAAATGGTCCAGTTGTTCACAGTAGAAATCTGAATTTAGTGTTTGGCCATACGGGAGCAACTCATAATAAATTATTCCTTTCCAGTCCAACCAAATATGCAGTAGAACCTTCCTGGCTGTTAGTCCTGGTTTGGCCACCGTTTGAGCTAATTCAACACACTTTGACCTAGATCGTTTTCACACAATACTGTTGTATGTGACCCATTTCTCATCCCCAGTAACCATCCGCTTAAGAAATGGGTCGATTTCATTCCGTTTGGACAAGACTTCACTGATGGAAATTCGATCCATGATATTTTTGGGTGTTAATTGGTGTGGCACCCAAACATCTAGCTTCTTTTTGAATCCAACTTTGAGCAAATGGTTTAAAACTGTTTTATGGTTGATCTTTAGCTCCTGGGTGATGCTACGATTACTAACATGCCTATCAACTTCGATTATTTCTGTGATTTTATCGACATTTTCGACGACTGTCTTGGCTGTGCGAAGTGCACCTTTAACATCAAAAATGCCTGAACAGAATAGATGAAACCAAAGCTGCACGTAATTAGCTGTTACAGTACTGGCACCATAAACACCATGCACAATTTCAGCCTCCTGGCTTGAATTTTTGCTTTTATCAAAGAAAAACTGTAAAATGTACCGAGTTTTCTCTTTGTTGACTTCCATTTTTAACACCCTTTAACGCCCAACTTAATGGATCAAAGATAAAAAGGACAAAGTAATTTTTTAGTGTGAATTGTCACCTTGACAACGAGCATAAATTTGAAATTGTTTGATCGAAACTTCAGGAGATATGGACGCTCTAGCCATCTACCGAAAAAATAATGAATTTCTTTTCCCCCAACCTAATATCTATATAGAATAGAACTATCTACATATATATTCGCTTTTCATTATATCTCACACGTAATGTACTATTTTTTCATGAGATTCATATATTTTTAAGTTTTCTAGCTACGGAATCATTGTTTATATAAAGAAATAAAGACACATTAGAATAAAAAGTTTCCCTTATTAATATTAATATATTGTCTCATAGGACACTTCTGTAAATTATTCTTTAACTCAAATACACATTTCTTAAATAGTATTTGTATGAAAGTTTGATGTAAAAGTTTTAGAGGACATGCAGCTCATAGTATTAAACAAACAAGTAGGATAGATCCAAATAGATAAATTCAAGGAAACTCAGCTGGGTCTTCCATTTCACAATTCAAGGAGAAGCAAAATAATCTCTAGCTCACTCATTTTAATGAGTACATTCTGTTCCCAAGAGCAGAAGCAGAGAGAGAATGTATTGTTACAGTAATTTCATTTTAGACTTGGTTCCAAGTTTCACTCACAATCAGCACAAGGCATTACTACACATTTTAAAGTACACTCGCATTCATAGATTCCTATTCAGACTGTAGGCGAAGTAGAAATAAGGGATCTTGAATTTTCCTCTAGGCTACTTTTTCAGAATATAAGAGTACATAGTATAGTTACCAAAAATAGGCGAAACAATATTTGAAGTTGTGTCAAGGAGTATAATAGATTTTACTATAAATACTCCTAGTTTTCTTGAAATAATTTAAAAAGGATTTATAAATCAACAGTTACTTCCTATTGCAAATAAAATATCCATTCATTTAAAACTAATTAATAATGTCTCTATATTTCACAATCAATTAATTTTGTTGTAACAATTAGAATTAATGTTTTTTTTGTCTTAATTTAATGCAGTGTTTCTCAAACTGTGGTGCAAGCCCCCCTAGGGGGCGTGAAAACCCTGCAAGGGGGGCGCGAGCATATTGAAAATTCAAAAATAAAGGATTACTTAAAAAAATTATTATTTTACTGAAAGAGTAAACAAGTAAAATGCATTCTGACATAAAAAAATTAAAATATACATTTACACTGATACAATACACTTGTAAATATATCAGTACTGCTCAATGCATTTTATAATTAATTTAGCAGTACTAAGTTAAGAATAAGTTTAATAATTATCAGTGACCCCATAGACTTGTCATATGTAAAATTAAAAACAAAAATCAACATTTATCTTGATAATTTATACGGTTTGTAATTAATCCCTTAAATGCTGATGAAAAATTATGTAATTCTCTCCTCAATGCCACCATACACGTAATCTAGTATGTGGTGTATCGAGGGAGGGGGATAGAGAAAAGGAATAAGAAAGCAAACCCTCTGAAATAAGTAAATCCTTCCAAACACTGTCAAGACCCTTTTATTGCATTCCAAAGTCTTCGGAATAATTTTATGGATAGCAGTACACAGAAAAAATTGTACTTCGAAAAGACGTATACATACGTTCAGGCAAATAACGCTTTGGCTGAGAGGGACGTTTATATACGGTGGTGGCATGTAAGAGGTTGAAGTCGTATAGGCTTAGCTTCAAAGAATAGTATTGTGGAATTAAATACATTGTTATTGTATCGAAGAGAGGGGGATGAAAATTATGATTGAATATTGGGTCGCAATTTTTGAAAGTTTAAGAAGCACTGATTTAATGCAATGAAATGCATATCTTTCAATTCTGGCATACGGTGCAACTTTTAGTTTTCTTAAATATATTTCTATGCATAATATATTGTACTAACCAAATGTAATGAAAACTAATTAGTAAGAGTATTCTTTGATAACTATTATATATATTAACATAATTATATCATTAAAAACAATTCATTCAGCTTTTTACACGCTTATTATTTTTAAAAACTAAAAGAAAATTAATAAAGAAATTTAAATTATGTACGATGCGAGAGAGAGTCAAAAAGGCTTAGCGAATTTGTTCTCCAGTAATCTTAAATAAACGAGGGATCTTTGGAGTGTTCATTTTGTCTCGAGGGGATAAAATATAAACAATTTTCAAACACGTATAACTATTTTAAATTTAAATTAAATAATTCGTATGTTTTACACTTTATTAACAAAGGATTATAGTTTCAAAAAAGTACAAAAATGTTTGAAATATAATCAGAAGTTTAAAAATTATAAGCATATCAAAACAGGAAATTATTCTGTAATAAATATTAAGTAAGTTTTGCGTTGCGCACGCTATTTTCTAAAATCGTAGCCTCTGATTTATAAAACTTTATAGAAATATAAAATGTATCATACTCTTTAAACCCTATTTAATTTAAGAATAATATATCTTTTGTATTTCAAAATATTTGAAAAATATTGAAATTAAAAAAAAAAAAATGAAAATGTAATTTTTTATTTTTTAAAAAAAATATAATTTATTACTCTATTTATATAAAAATATTACAGTGTAATAAGAGTACATTTAGCTTTATAAATCAACTTATTGCTAGTAATTAAAGCTACTATTTTTGAAAATACCATGCACAACGTAATTCATTTTTCTTATTTTCATATGCTTATGATTTTTAAAATTATAATTATATTTTAAACATTTTACACTTTTCTGAAGCCCCATTCCGTTATAAATAATGTGTAGAAGATTCAAATTATATAATTTTAATTTCAAAGAGTTATATATATTTGAATATCATTTATATATTTTCATCCCTCTAGAGAGAAAGTTAACACTCCTGAGACCCTTAACACAGGAGTCAGTAAACATTTAGCTGCAGCGTGTCAAAGCAATCTACTAACATGATTCAGCGTGTCACACAGTAGAGCTATTCGATTCCTGTTATAATGCATAAAGAGTTAGAGAGAAAAGGTTAATAATATAGAGAGAGATTTACAGTTTTATTATGTTTTAATTTTGCATCAATTAATGAAATTTCTCAGCAGAAAAATAAAAGCATAAAATATAACTACTTCTTCAACAAAAATAAGAAAAATAAAAATTGTGCATGTATTATGTATTTTTAACTAATTTATCAGTATAAGAAATATACAACATAAAATGTATGTATTTCTCTTCATTATATTTAAATAAAAATTTTAATGTGAACTTAATGCTTGCCCCGCTCTACTTCCATATTACAAAATCAGTAGTACAAGAAGTAGGACTTTCAATTTGACTCGATTCTGTGCATTCAGTTGTTAAACAATTTCTTTGCGAACTCGAAATACTTTACATGCGAGGTAAGATTTGTTCTTATATAGATACGTATGTAGAAACAGAGGCGGAAAGCAGAGGACATGCGATTTTTTCTCTTAAAACAATTATATCTCTCCAGTAACCATATTCAATGATTTACAAAACTTCTGTAACTGTATCTTTAGAGTTATCTTTCAGATTCTTTCGTAATTCTGTAAATGTCCATAATTCTGAACATGTTTTCCAAATAAGAGGTCAATTACAAATTTATCAAATTCCATTCACTCAAAAATTGACAAATTTGTAAAATGGTGCTGAGTGGCACATTTGTCATGCATGCCTTAAGTTCTGATTAATTGAGATTAAACAGAATTAGAGGAAGATTTATTCTTGGTTTAGTCTAAATTCCTCTTCTTTTTATAGAGCAATTTTTAATACTCTTTAATATAATTTCAAAATCGCACTAGAAAATCACTAAAAAATTTTGATGAATAATTGATTGTAAAAAACAATTTACCTCTAATTTATCATAAATGGTCCCGAAATGCAATGTCCACGTTTAATTAAAGATAGACAGTTTGTGGCGGTACCTCCTCACGCGTAGTTGGAGGTGAAAACTACGTTCAGTATTATATTTTCTGGGAGGATACAAACGCAGCATGAGTAGAGAATCCATCAAATTAAACTTAAAATATTACAAGTAAGACGTTGTAATAATTTACTTAAATAAACCCCTTAAGCGGTCACTTTTTTTTGCCTAAAATGTTCTCAGAAAGAAGACCCATTTTTTTATAGCATTAAACTAGAGCATAATACTTAATAAAATGCGAAAATGGATGAATTTTTTTCTTCAATTTTCAAGTATAAAGTTTCTACTCTTTTATTTTAATTTTATGATTGTTGAACACAAAAAGCCCTTAAATGTTTGCTTCTTATAATTACACTCTGCATGCTATGAAGAATATTTCATTTTTCTTAAAAGAATTTCTCTCACACTCACAATGAATTCCATGTAAGTACATCATTTTTAAACGGTTGAGGGTTTTGTGTGTTTGTGCATGTGTATATGCCCACACAATTTGATGCATGGTGTAATACTAGGCCTCGCTTTGCAATAAGGACCGAGATAATACCGGCCTTTTTTGGATTATTTTTTTATTTTCATTTCTTCTCATGCAACAAATTGCACATTGTCTTGCCAATGCCTGTTCTTTATTGAATATTTTCAAGAATCTGAATTCCTGTCTTGACTAAAAAATTCTCACTACAAAGAAAATCCCTGATGAGAAGTATTCAAAAAAGTTCCATGGACACACAAACACTATATCTCTTAAACACACTAGAACTAATACCCTTACTATAATTATTAAAAATCTGTGCAAATCAAAGATAGAAAGAAAAAAATATCAGTCCCCGTACAGCATACAGGCAATTTGGTTGTGGCAAGCATTCGGTAGCTGTAGAATGTGCGGGCAAACCAGTTAAGGGGTTAAACTAAGCATTAGACATGACTACGTGATATGCAGACAAGAGAATTTAAATAGTAACAATAATTTTGTACTTGTCTCAGTGAGATGTAACCCAACGGATTTAACAATATGTAAATATTTCTTAATCTTTAACCTTAAAAGTGGTAACATTAGCATGGTTTTGAAAAGATCTGATATGCCAGTATTGTTTACTCAAAAGAATCTACTATTCTTTACAATTATTTGTTATTATGTTTAATTGTCTTTGCCGTTGAATATTTGCACATTACTTGGTGGGGCAATGTTTCTCAAACTGTGGAGCATGCCCCCTAGGGGGGCTTGATAAACCTACAAGAGGGGCGCAAGGTCATTGAAAAGTCGAAAACAAAGGATTATTTAATAAAAATTATTAATTTAGTGAAAATAAACAAAGTACATTCTGACATAATAAAAAATAAAATACAAATTTTCAATTATATAATACTCTTATAAATATATCAGTACTGCACAATGTATTTTGTAATTAATTTAACAATACTAAGTTCAGAACAAGTTTAATAATTACCAGCGACACCATGGGCGTGTCATATAAAAAATTATATCCAAAAACTAACACTTATCTTGATAATTTCTAAGGTTTATAATTAATCCCTTGAGAGAGAGAGAGAGAGAATGCCGATTAAACGTTACGTGATTCGCTCCTCAATACCACCATTTAACACGTAGGCGAGCGTATATGGTGAATTGGGAATTGGGTAGAAAAGGAAAATAAATAAGTAAGTCCTTTGAAATGAATAATCCTTCGCAAATACTGTCAGTCTTTTTAATGCACTCCAAAGCCTTCGGAATAATTTTATGGATATCAGTTCACAAAAAAGGTCGTACTTCGGAAAGACGTATATATACGTCGGGCGCAATTAACACACTGGCTGAGCGAAACATTTATATACGCCAGGGGGCGCTTAGTAGCTTAAAGTCGTTTTGTAGGTTCCGCGTTAATTGAATTCAATACATTGTTATTGTGCGAAAAAGGGGGGAGGGGTTGCGATGAAAATTGTGACTGAATGTTGGGTCGTAAATAATGAACGCTTGAGAAGCACGCGGTAGTGACGGTCATTTGTGGTGCTTCGTTTTTCTAGTTTAATAAACAAATTTTGTTTAGATAGAAGAAAACCCCATCTTGAGAGGATAGAACCCGCCCATTGCTTATTGTTTCCAGCTTCATTATTTTCATCAGGGTATCTAATTAATAAAAACATTCAAAACAGAACAATTGTTTCATTAATATTTAGTACGTTTTTTTGGTTTGGCAATAAAAGCTTTTTTTTAATGCAAATCTCTAAATAAAAGTAATTTATAATCTTTTATAAGTGCGAATTATTGTTTTCAAATAATTTGTGTTTTACATCTGGAAACAATTTAGAGATATGAATAACATACCACATTTTAGTAAAACAAGTACTTAACGTAGGAATAGAGCGAATAAATATCTAAATTTTCTAACTTAAAATTCAATTCCTCCCATTTCTCTAAAGTTGCCGTGGTAGCCTAGTAGTCAAGGTAACGAACTCGTGGCCGGCGTGTCATGAGTTTGAGCCTCGTACCACTGAAGACCCACAATGCCGAGGGAGCCGATGCACGTTAAATATGTCGAGACTCCGACGTCCTTCCATTGGTGTGGTAGGAGAGGGGGAGTGGCAGCCTAGGTGTCGTTCATGGTTCATAATTACGAGGTCCGTCATCAAAAGCCCTCGAGTAGCTGAATAGCGTGGCACTAATATTCACTCTCTCCCTGCTTTAAGAATAGAAATATATTCCATAAATATTTTCATTGAAAGATCTAGAGAAAAAGAGAAATCACAGTTAAATTTACCTAAATAAGTTACTTTTAGCTATTACCAGTTCGGTATAGATACCACGTATAGATTTTAAAATATTTTCAATCTGACAAGTAAGTGTTATTGAGTTCGGAAAATATTCAACAGACATACCACTTCTAGCTTAACGTCACACTTTTCAACTTCTCTAGGGCATTTATCAACGGGCTTCGTAAATTTGAACCATGATCAAGTAAGGAGGACGACACCTGAACTCATACCCCACCTCCCCTAACTCCCATACCACACCAACGGGAAGATGTTCGAGCCTCGATATATTTAACAATCATCAGACCCCTCTGCATGGCGGGTTTTCAGAGTTAATAGGCTCGAACTCATGACACGCCGGTCACGCGTCTGTTACCTTGACAACTTGGCTAAGTCGTCCATCGATAAAACTCGAACTGAGATATAATATAAACACGCTTTCATTATATGTTGACGGGCAACACTTCTACACATCATCATTTTCAAAACAAATATATTTTCAGAAAAGCATTTCTAATTCGATTTTTCAATGATCGTAAAATTTTCTAAAATCTCGTAAACAGGATTTTTTCTTATACTTAAACTGGATTTAACTTTTAACTTTGCTTTATCATTTAGGTTGCTGTATATATTTAAACTTTAATTCTACCCGTCACTTCACGCGTGAAAAAAACGACTGATACTTCACGCGCAGGGTGTCTCACCCCCATGGATGTTTACATTCTGCTTTTACTTGAGCTTCATACTTATTATGGGTCCATAAATGAGTACCAAAATTGGTTGGGAGCTGTTCACTGGGGATTTCACGTCATACTGACTACTTTACCGAAACACCTACGCATGCACCCCAACACCTAAGGTCACGTAAACTGAGATAGGCACAGTATGCCTGTGCCCTCATTGGCTGTTGTGCCACTAAATTCAGTTTGTACTTATTAGTATGCAAGATCATTTTCAACAAAAATTTCTCAAGACACTTGATAAAAAAGGGAGACTGAAGTTCTTATTGATTCAGTTTAATAATTTTACAAAGATAATGACAAAACCATTTGTTAAGATTATAAATTAATTATGTAATTATAATTGATTTATAACTAAAAAATACTCTATTTTCCATTTATAATATTAATTTTTAGACCGAACATACTCTCGTATAAAATTGCTAGAAGGAGATAAAAAATTGCTAAAGGGTTAGAAATACGCCTGTAGGTACCCGTATCTTTGAACACCATACATGTGGCAGTACATTTGGGTTCGGTTCCATCCCAATTTTGAGGGAGAACACTCTAGGGGAGGTCAGGGTCTTCCCACTTCTCTTCACCTTCCACCATCCTCACGAGGGGACTTGCGGCTCAACAACTATTTAGAGTGCTCCCATGTTGCAAAGGCACTATACATTAACAACATCCCTGCCTTCTCCGGGATTCAAACACAGGCCCAACGGCACTGTAGTCAGCGTCAGTAGACTAACAGATGGGCGACTCGTATAAAATTAAAATCCTATTACTTTCTCAGAAAAGACCATACAACCTTCATATACTAATCCCACCTGCTTTACTTTGATGAAAATAGGCTGTTTAGGTCATTTTTTTTTTCCAATGCATTACTATCAATTCGAAATCTAAACTTATAAGCTTATAATACAATAAAGCTTACAATACAATTTAAATAAATATACAATCTAATTAAAAATCGTATCAGCTGGTGTGGGTTTGGCTCGTAGTAAAGATTTTTAAAGCTATCGTAATGAATTAAGAAAAAAATGTTCCCCGCGAAAATTATCCTTGCTTCCTTCGAGATGTTGCATATATATATATATATGATCCTTCAACATGAGAACTTGATACCTCGCGCCGCAAAAGTAAAACAGGAAGAAAAAGGAGCCTGAATTGATACATATTCAGATCGTTAGAGCCATACATTAATAGGTAGAGAATTTAACAATGTTGTAGAAATGAAAACGCACTTGGAAACGTTTTTCATTGAAATTTAATAAAAAATGGAATAGCGAACACCCTGTCTTCACGCTGGCAAAAGATGTTAGAAACTGAGGGAAATTAATTTGTTGGCAAGCATTTAATATTTTTTTTAATAAATAAATGTTTTTCACCAGCAAAAAAAAGTGATTGAATTACATTCTCCCTAATATATGAAATACTTAAGGTATAGTATATCAAATATCCTTATAGACATTAAATGCTTGGCAAATAAATTCATTAATAGACTTTCGCATGCTTGAAAATCCGCCATTTCATAAAAAAGTCATTTATTTCTAAAAATACCTACTACTTATGATACATAAAACAAATTAACAGCATCATTTAACTCATTCTGATACAATAACGCCTCAGTATAAAAGAGAATCGCAGATATTTTTTATCCAGGTCCAAGCAAAAGAAACTATCGATATGACTTATGATGACTGGTTATTTTCATCTAATCTTTCTAATCCCAAGGTGAACCAACACTCTATCAGATCCGTAACAATTATGCATTATCTGGAGATTCAAAACTACGGTCAGGTGAAATATTCATCAATCTGATTGCATCTGTCCATTAATTTTACCTTCAGCTCTTTAATCGCTTTAATAGCTCGCCCTTTTCCGAAATAACACTATCAAGCGATCCGTTTCACTGATTACACTATATGTGAACGAGCCGCTTAAATCATTAAGCAAAGAGTGGCCTTGCCACAAATCACCGAATTAAATCTTGCTCGATGCATAATCTTTGGCAACCCACAATGTATCTGAAACAAATGGTGAATTGGAAAGATAGGGTTGAGGAAGCATAAATATATAACTTAGTTCTTAAATTATGTGGTAAAGGATTTCGCAGATGATCCATCTAGTCTCATATATCTTGCTCTATCTTGAATTTATTGATGACCCAATCCTAAAATAGGAAAATAAAAGGAACAAATGTGTCAACTATAAAATATAATTTACGCAATGCAAATAATCCTTGTAATGACCTAAAATGTTTTAATAAATCCTTTGTGGTTTGTTGAATGTATTAAACTATCTGTTGGAATAATCAAGTAACACAAAAAAGATGGAATTTCAATTTGTTTAGTACATTCATTTTTTTTTTATTATTTGGATGTGTTATGAAAACTTCCGTTATAGAAAAAGGTTACTTTTCCCGGAGAGGAACTTGGGCCTCGGTAGCTTACTTGATATAATAAATACCAGTTAAGCAAGGAAAAGTAAGTTCGAATCTCACATTGCTAAAGAACAACGTGTATCGAGATGAAAGTTTTTATGTTCACATGATTTAGATGTGGAAAGAAGGATTTCACCTTATATGTCCTCTTCAGCATTTCAGTATGTAGACTAGACCAGACTAGATTAGAAGCCGTAGTCTAGACTAGATTACAGCGGACATATTGAAATAGGATCTAGAAGTCAAAGTAATTGGTTAGAAATGTCACTAAACGCTACCATCATTATTCTTGCTGTAATCGAACTAGCATTTCAATTGCCTTTTCTATTGCTTCCTATCATGGCATTAGGCATAGTCTTTCTAATTGACGATAATGGTGGGCGGTATAATAAGTAAGTACCGTCATCATGTGTTCATCGGGAGGAAACATTTATTAATAATTGAAATGCTTAGTGCTTTAATACCTATCATTCTCTCTCAAAAAAATTAGATAAAATTTTTACTATGAAATATTTGTTGGCTCTCTAATGTTCATTCTAAAAATATATTCATAGTGCTTTTTCTATTTGATCTTTTTTAAAAAAATGAATCGGAATTCATTTCAAAAAACTTTTTAGTTAATGTATTAAAACTTGTTATTTAATTTATCTTCATATAAAAACCAAGAAGTAGAGAAAAGAATAAACTTTTAAAGTTACTAAAAATATTTGTAATCATTTTTGCGTTTAAAGTTTTACTCACAAACTATTTAGAAGGAATTTCTAAACTCCCAAAAGCCCGGATATCGATTTACTGTAACATTATGTATAACTGAGTGTGGATGTGTATATATTAGCTCTTATATTATTTCAGAAAGTAAAAAAAAAGTAGTTAATATTCCTCAGTCTTCTAATTTTGGCTTTCTCGTTTAAATAACAATTTTTTATTTAAAGTTAGGTCTTTGGCCACGGTCAAAAATACACAATTAGAGTCTTAGATCCTATTTGTAGTATTGAAATTGCAGAACTTCAATTGTGGTTCTAAAGTCATACTAACAAAAAAACATTTTTTTTTTATGTAAATGATAGAGGTAATGCAGAACATTATGTATAAAATGATAAAAATGCGCCTGAAAAAAAAGCTAGCTATTAAAACTGTAACCTAAGGAAGGGAAGCTAATTATAAAATTTTTCTTTTTGTCCACATACAACTTAGTATAGAGAAAATAGGGTTAGATTTGTATGCAATTTTGAGGTACATATTTACAGAGCATAACATTAATATTTAAAGCAAATACCCTGACTACTGAAGTAGCTTTAAGCCGTTTCACCGTCAGGCTTCGGCGACGGGTACGAGCATATACTTTTAGGTTGTTTCAAGTCTATGCCATACTTCATCCATCTAAAAAGTCCTATTTTTCACATGAATAGATATTTTCATAGGGAGAGCGTTCCGGTTGACGTGCCTGCGTCTGTATCGAGATACGTCCTAAAACGAAGAGCAACATGTGATATTGTGTTCTGTTGTCGAAAGGTGATGCTTCTGAGCTTTTGTAAATGGTACACAGCCACTAGACTTAAGATGTGAAGGAAAATGTAACACTGGCTGTTCAGAGTACTGAAAACGCTAATAAGCGTTGATGCAAGTCCTGATTCTATGAATGATCTTTTATGTGGTGGATCCAGGGTACATTAAATTTGACAAGAATCAATATCCTCCACATTGGGAAAATGAGAGGAGGGGATATAACTCGAGATTATTATACTTTCCACTTGAGCATAGCCATAATTACGAGCTCCTAGTCTCCAAAATCCCTTTTGTTATTTACTTACTCGGAAGAACCGTGCACACCGAAGGGTTTTGAGTTGCGAACCAAGAACCTCCAAGAAGATACTTTATTTAGATACCTAACGAGGTGTATATACAATACAGTCCTGAATAAGGACTTTCTTCAAAATTCTTTTAGAATAGAGGGAAGAATATAAAATACAGTGAAGTAAAAGAACTTTAGAAAAGTGGCCACTCATCGGATGCAAGGATGTGATTGAAAACAAAAAAATAACTATAAATACTTCACACACGCACATTCACACAAATGCTGTCTCACTAATGAGGCAGGAGAGTTCTTGATAAAGATTTAAGATATATAGGGACAATACAATTAAAAGAGAATGCAAAGACAGGGAGGGGAGGAATGTTATCTGAAAAAGTGAATGTCCAACATTTTTTAATTTTTTTTTCTAATTATAATTTTGGAAAGAGGGCAAGAAAAACAGTTCCCACGTAGCAACATAGGTGTAGATTACCTTAAATGCGATCATTAGGTGTGGCTAGGGAAAAAACCGGGGACAAAAGTTGAAGAGTCACCCCCAGTGCATTTTATGATATTATAAATAAATAATATGTTCACGTGATTGGGTAAACTAAAAACTGATTCAAAATATCAATTTAAACATGTTTCATTTTACATTAGATCTATCATTTTAAAAGTAATTTATTTGTACTTCTTACCCTAGAACATCAAATAAGAATTATACTTGATACACTCTTTCTGAAGCAAAAGACGTTTTCTTTTTGCGACTGTTATTTCCTAGTTTTTCCTATTTGATCGGTATATATCAAGGAAGGAAAGTTCTTGTCTCCTCGTGTTTCTTTTCCCATAACTCATATTGATTTGTTTGCACCGTTAGATCGATTTAGAGATATTGCAAAAGCAGCAGTTAACCATTGGTTCGTGTCTCTGAGGTCCATGCGTTTTGGTTCTCTGTGTAAAGCTGAATCATTCTTTAAATAAAACATGATTCCAGTATTTACGATATTTTACGGATACGTGTAACCAGATAATTCTTTTTGCGATTCTTTTTTTTCCGAGTAATTTTTTAACTTTCTCGAAAATAATGTATTATAATAAATTGAGAATATAGTACATATGATTCAAAAAAAATATCTTCGATTATTTTTTTGTCTGTGTTCAAGAAAATTTATAAATCTATACATTTAAATTTCTGGATAGTGTTTCTGGAATGCTGGGTTTTCACTGATGGTTTTAGAAATCATTGTAGACATAAAAAGACGTAAAACATGTATACTACGACACATCAATTCAGTGGAGATAACAATGCGGTTTTTGTTTAAATCTCAAATGGTATTTAAAAATTCATATTTAATTAGAATATAAAATTTATCTTTAACTGAATATTGAGCTATTTTTGTAGAGCAGAAATTATAAAATGTAGATATACACACAGATCTGGGTTTCTGTCAGAGAAGTTTTCAAAATTTAATTTTTAAATAAACTATCTCACAATAATACATACAAAATATGTTTTGCAAAGAAATTTCTCCTTAAACTTTTTTAGATATTTTTGCAGGGAATGTAATAATGATACGTGTTAGTTTAAAATATAGAAAAAAAACATATTTGAACCATATTGTACTGTTTAAAAAAGGATTGGAATAAAAAAAAGTGCGAAGATCAATTATTTACACTGTTATTGACCATAACATGCAGGGAATTATTTTTCAAGTAATAGTCGATATTATTGGAGTACATACTTAACATAAAATGGTTCTGTAAGTGAATCTGAACGTTGTAAACAATTTTTTTTAGATGAGCTTAACAATAAAATATAAGTATTTCTCTCTTTTTAACTATCGACTTTTTAACATGGATTCCAGTCATACTTCTACAAAATATCATTTGTATAGAAGGAAGGATACACGTCTAATTTTTTTGAGGATAAAAATTCTCCTTCTGGTGCGGTGGGGAAGTTCAGAGAAATGAGTGATATATAACTCATGTCTCGTAGCTCAGAATTTTAAGGATCTTACTTAAATTACCCCATTTTTTTATTTTTGAGGTTTTTTATTAAAAATTGTAAATCCATCAACTCTCGTTTTTGATATAATTGCTTTTGCAATGTGCAGTCAAATTTAGTTATTTCAGAAATGTGATACTTTCTTAAATACAAGATATTTTCTATGAACCCGTGAAACGGTCACTTTTTTTTTGCCCCAAACGTTTAAAAAAAATGCATATTTTTTATTGCATATATAACTAAGCAAAATAATTAACCGAATAGGAAGTATTTTATTTTAATTTTCAAATTTAATGTTTTCACGCTATTTTCTATTTTATAATTGTGTAAAACAAAAATCCCTATGTGAATGTACAGCGAAAATATATTGGAGATAGCCTGGGGCCCACTACTGTCATCAAATGTCCGAGAAATCGACTATTACAACTGTGGAAGCTTTCATGTATGTGTAGTAATTACTTTGGATGACCGCACATGTACCGCAATGCCTTTGAAAAAAGCATCGTGGCTGTTGTGAAGAATAGAAAGGAGTCTTGGAGCCGTATGTACCCCTTTTCATGGCCGCAGTCTGTCCTGAATTTATTTGAATGGACGGCAATACCAGGCACAAGCCGGTCATCTGGACGATGAATTTCATGAAAGTGAGGATATTAGCAGGATGGATTGGCCAGTAAGATCTCCAGAACTCATTCGTATAGAGCATGCCAGGGATATTCAGGGAAGGTCAATTGCAACTGGCAAACTGCCTCCAAGAACTATTCAAGCCCAGAAAACTGAGTGGTTGAACGAATGCGATTAATTGTTACATAAACTCGTAAAGCCCCTTATTTCCGGTATAAAATCACGGTGAGAGGGTGGTTTATCTGAAAAGGGAGACTATATTCCCTATTAACCAATTTTATCTGTTATATTCTGCAACCTCTGTTTCATACCTACCGACTTTGATGCGTATTGCGCACAATCATAAGTGTGTATTTTAAATGTTAACTAGCTGCATGGCCCGGCGTTGTGTGCACGAGCTTTCTCTAATTTTATAAATTATCCCTTTCCTTCACAAAATCAGCACTTCTAACACTCTTTTGCAAAATGACTTCCACCCCAACCCCCTCCTCCGCTTAGCTCGGCGTTGCTCGGACTTTTACCGAGTGTATAACTTAAAATTCCCTGTTGCTAAATTTTGTCGCTTCTTCTCTTTGTCAGATAGGTTTATTTCCCCCGGCGTTGCACGAACATTTTTAAACGCATAGCATATTGTCATGGAAATTCCCCTTACCCTCTCGCTATTAGAGCTCTCGAGTAAGTGAACAGTGGGACTTTAATATTCACTCACTCACTTCGCAACTTTTTAGGTCCCAGAAACGTAAATGTACCATTTTAAAAATAGTTGTATGTTGAAAAAAGTAGAAAGTCTTATAATTACAAAATTTCACAACTGTATTAAATGCTGAATTAAAATTGTGAGTATTTTTTTAAATGTTCGATACACGGAAAAAAAGAGAGTTTCAAACAGTTATTTTATAAATGAAGACGTTATAATAACTTTGAATTTTATATAAGTAGTTATAAAATATATAAAATTGGAGTATATTTTAAAAATTCGTAAAAAAAAGTTTTCGGCATTTTATTTTTTAAATCACTAACTCTAAAAGATCGAAGTATGAGTTTTTAAAAATCATTTTCATATAAACTCATCGATATTGATTTATTTTAGAAAAAATCTTTAAATATGCAAAATATCGTTAAAAAAAAAAATTATACTGTATCGTGACGAAATAAATTATCTTTCCAATTACAATTTGCTGGCGAAGTTATTAAATGTTCAAATACTGTTTTGAATATTCTTAAAAAGATGTTGTCTCAAACCCGGGTACAAACGTTTGTAATCAAGCGCTCTAACAGAAAAATAGAACACTCTTGCCGAACATGGCAAAAACATAACGGAAACAGGAGTGAAAAGACGTTTAAAATAAAAGGAAGAGATATTTAATTTCGTTAAATCAGGGGATTTTCATTATTTATAGACTTTTTAGAAAAATTCGTGAAAAAAAGTTGTCGATATATTTTATTTTTTAAATCACTAACTCTAAATGACCAAAGTAAGAGTTTTTTAAAAATCATTTTCATATAAATGCATCGATATTGATTCATTTTAGATAAAAATCATAAAATATGTAAAGTATCATTTTTTTTATTAAAAAAAAAATCACACTTTATTGTGCCGAAATAAATTATCTTTCCAATTACAAAATTGCTGGTTAAGTTATTAAATGCACGAATAAAATGTTGAGTATTTTTTAAAAAATCATAAAAATTAAGCGATGATGTTGTTTTTGGTGATTTTCAATATTTAAAGGCGCATCTTCTTTTCTAGTGTAACCTTTCATCAAACGTGATGGGCAGAGAGGAAAAGAGTTGTTTGGCGCCAAACAAGTTCTCTCCGACAAACCCTTGCCTATTGTAAATCTGCGTTTTTTGTTAAAGTTTTAATTTTTTTTTCTCGGGCTTCATTTTTAAGTAAAGGTGTTCAAACTTCATATATGGATTGCAAACAACGGTAATTTTTGAACAAAAAATTTAACAAAAATAGTTCTTAAGTATTTCTCGGTAAAAGGGAAAACACGAAAAACAGAATTTTTTTTTTAAAAAAAAACCATAATTTTTGAGTGATTTTTTTAAATTTTTGTACAGATTACGTATAATATCGTTCTACACACGGAAAAAAGTTTCGTGCGATTACTTTGATAAATAAAAAAGTTATTAAGAATTTAAATAAAATTTTGAGTATTTTTTGAAAAATCGTAAAAAAAAGTTTTTGACATTTTATTTTTAAATGACTGATTCTAAAAGTCAAAGGCATGAACTTTTTAGTGTATAATATCATTTCATTAACACTAAAGAAAAATGCAAACGGAACGATTTAGAAATCATTTTCATAAAAACGTATCGATTTTGACTCATTTTAGAAAAAATCGTATACATTATATCGTATCGTGGCGATGTATATGATCTTTCCGATTCTGTAATTATTTTTTGTCTGAGTCTCATTAAAAAAATTAGATCATTGTTTAAAAACGTCGGAGATAAAAAAAAAAACTTCGAAAAATTGGATCTTCACCGCTCGGTGATAAAAAATGCCTACAGGGGTAAAATAATTATACGTTTTAATGTTTTTAAGTAATATCTTTTTAACTAATGGCAATTTTGGAATATAAATGGTCCAAATGGATTCCTCGGATCATTCCCGGTCTTTTGGTGCCTTCGACGAGTTTCTGCATCGTGTGGTTCGTGAGAAGATAGATACACCAAGTCACATAGGCACATAGACAGATAGATATATACGTTTGCTTACCTTCGAATTTTAATTGTGTAGATAATTTTTTTTTTATTTTTTTGTATATCAGCACTCTATATACATACAAAATTTTAATAAAATCTCCCCAGTAATTCTAGAGTTAATCAAGAAAATCTAAAAATTCTCTTAAATTTGAACACCAGTATATTTATATTTTGTATATCAAGGCTCATTTCATTAAATTATTTTAAATATAACGAGTACATTTAAACTCATAACATGCAAAATATTAGATTAAACTACTTTTTTTCATATTTTAAATTAATCACAGTAATTCGGAAATATTGTGTAAAGATTATAAAAATTCTTCTTAATATATCATTAATTTATATATTTCTATAGTATTATTAATTAATTATAATAGTATTAATTTATATAGTAATTTTTCCTCAGATAGCAATAGTAATATACCCAGGAGTTTTATCCCAATGGGTTCTTATAATGTCATATTGTGGTGCGTAGACAAACAGATGTGTAAAATTGCAGTTTCTTTTCAAGGCTTGATGACCGATTTGGCGTTCAAATGGAAAAATAAAAATTACAACTTTCAATCCCGTTTATATATTCACACCATAAGAAGGGAGACATCACAAAACACGTATATACATGAGATTTAGCCGGACTGAAACCACGACATACCCGTCACTCTCCGTTTTGTGTTTTCGTTTTTACAGACCACGTTTTTTTCATCTCCGGCTTCCTCTCTCCTGTCTAGTTCAATCTGTTCTCATCCAGTCTAATCTCTACGAGTTTGCAACACATCCTACATATGTTGGGCCCGTTGCCAAATCTTTCATATATAAATGACCTGTTACTAGATCTCTAGGTCGGTCACACATCTCTTTCCAGGTGCGCGTGCTAGATCCTTACAATCTACGAATGATTTCTTTGGCGTGAATAACTGTCTCCTATTAGTGGAAGTATTTGCAACGTGTGAAAATAAATGAATCTGAAGAAATAATTGCCATTCATGAAAACCTTATGTAATTCGATGCAGATGTTTCTGCTTTTGTTCAAAATAAATAAGTTCCTCATTTATATCAGCATCAGCAATGAGGCAAATAATAATTATAATAGTTATGGTACTATAAATATCCAACACAACTCCAAAAGAAAAAATATAAAAGTAGGTTTCTGCGATAAGCACATAAAGTTTAAATTAAAAGTTTAAATCTAAAAAAATAATTAAGAAAATTAAAAACATTCAATAGGGAATTAAAGTTTTGAAATTAATAAAAAATACTAAACATAAGCTTCAATAACACAATAATAAATTATAAATAACGCAGAATAGAGTAAATGAGAATAAATCACACATAATTATAACTTTTTTAAAAAGCAAAATAAAATAATCTTATAATAATAATAAAAACTTTTGCAATAGATTAAGAATATTTAAGTAGAATATAAGCTGAAATTGAAACAGAATAATAGTTAATCCTCATCACTCGCAAATAATACAGAAAAAAAAAATGTGGTTTCTATTGTGATTAATTTGAAAGGAATTTTGTTATGAAATCCACATAAATTAATTCTAAATTAAAAGTTAATTCTTTTCTTTGTTAACACAAAATTTTGAACAATGAAATTCGTAGATATTGAATGCTTTGCAATTTCTGAAAGCATAAAAGAAATTTCGCGAGATGTAAATAAAACTTAAAAAGAATACAGTATATTTTATATTTATTAAACAAATACTTTTTTGTTTCCATATGCTTTAGAAAGGTAAATGAAACGTTTATACAAAGTAATCTCAATACTTTCTTTTTTTATATCAGACTTAATTGCAAGATAAATACGATTTTTTATCTTACTCTTATAATTAATTATTTTAAATGCATGTCCATTTGCAGATGATTAATTATTTTTCAAAAATAAAAAAAACAGTATCAAGATAGATAATAACATATATAATTGGAAGGAGAGTGAAAGATTCTGGAGCTCAATTTGTACCAGTAATACTGGACTTAGATTAAATCCGTTTTTTGCCCAATACGAAAATCACCCGAACATCCGGTATTCTGATTAGTGAATCGGGCTGCTGTGCCGTAGTACCATGTTTCGAAATTCAGAGAAAAAATAAGGATTTGTAAATGTATAGTGGATGTGTGACATGGGTTCATTCTATACCAGAGATTCCCCAAATTTTTTGTCTCATAGACCCATTGCTATGTTTTTCGGTTTGGGGTAGACCCTTGCTTACTTAATATTAAATTTTTGCAAATTTACCAACTTAAATGCTTTTTTGACAGCTGGTATAGAGCTATTTACTTCAAACGATTTAACTTTCCAACTGATGTGAAGTATAGCGTTTTAAACTTAAGAAAAACCTGTTAATTAAATTAAAATTTCATTAATATATAAAACAACTGAGCAAAAAACAAATGCCTTTAAAGAGAGAATAACTCTGGTGCTTCAATAACAATTTTTGAACATTTGAGATCAGTTTTGTCAAGTTTAACCCTAAATCTCCTCCATTAGTAGCGTCCAGCCCTTATTCCTCACCCATCATTTTTTGTTTTGAAGATTAGAAACCACGCTGAAACTCCTTCTCACTAGGAAGAATAATTAAAAATGCTCTCACGATATTCTATAATTCGTGATAAATAACAAGTATGTCTTTTTAAGGTCAAAATTGCTGACATGGTCCTTGTTTTAATAAAATTTATGCTATCTCCTTGTAACTGCAAATTAACCTCTTTAAAATTAGTAAATAAATCTATTAATTAGATAAAATATGGCTTTACCTTGAATAAATTTGCATTTAAAATAAAAGCTATGATTTATTTTAATGTGTGCCACTATCATAGACCCCTATTTACACCTCATAAGCCCGCAAATTATTTTTTCGCTGACATGGACCCCTTGCAGATCGTCATAGACCCCTGGGGTCCATATAGACCACTTTGGGAATCACTGTTCTATACAGTCATGGAGGTTGCTGGAACGAGCCATAACTATCGTGAGGTCAGTGGAACGGAAAGATAGGTGGTCGTCTTCTGTTCACCTCCGGATTGTTCTGCCACAAAATTGGGGTGGATCCGAGCCAAATAGTACTGTCACCTGCATGGTGCTCAAAGCTACGACTAACGGCAAGAGTATAACTAGTCCTCTTTTGCGATGCATCTCATGGACCCGACCTGACTGATTCAGGCTAGAGGCATTAGACACAACAATAGCATTCATCAACTTTTGTAAAACTAAAGAATTAATATAGACGTGCAAGGATTATTTTCGTACCTAAAAAGTGGTATTGAACTCTTAGAATTCAGTAAGTAGAAATGTTTAAATATGTCTCAATTGTCATCGCAGTTGTGAACTCAGATATCTTTAAGATGAAAAAACATATCTTTTAATTTTTTCAGTCAAAAGTATAACAAGAAATATGTAAAGATTTTTGAGTAATGTTTACTATTCTGTTTCATTAAAGTATGTTTAAATCGGATTTCTAGGAGATAAAGTATCAATACATTTATATATATTAGGCAATATAAAAGTACACATATATCTAATAATATATGATTATTATAAGGCAAGCAGTCTTTTTTAAAAATTTCTTCTTTTTTATATACTCTGGGGAATGATTACGCCTTGTGATTTTTTTAATATTGTGTTAAAAATTTAATAATGCTACACATGAAAAAAAATCCCTTTTCAGAAAAAGAAATTATTACACAATAACAAAATAAATTGGATTGCGTTTTTCGGCAGAAAATCTATTATGACTGGAAAGAGACTGTTTGTAGAGCCAAAAGAGAATGCTCTTTAATAAAGTGACTTTGGCATAACCTCGGTAACTGACAGGATGACAGATTTGGTCACCAAATAATGTCAATTCATTAAATTTAATGACAAAATAAAGGCAAATAAAAATTTCCATGGATGAATTTTTAAAAAGTAAAAACTCCAAAAGTTGTATGATTTTTCTTAGCATATATGTGTGAAATCGTTACAAGGAAAAAAACATTACAGCCAATGGTGGAAAAAGTAGTAAGTTTCACTAGTCTCATGTATTGTTATGATTACAGATACAAGGAACAATAAGGTATAGATAAAGACGATACAGGGCAGCATTATTAGTGTCAAAGCTTGGAAAGAATAAATAGTTTCATTGGATTCATGCATTATTATGACTACAGATACAGGGAACGATAAGGTAAAGATAATAGCGTACAGAGAAGCAACATTTCAGTCAATGCTTGATAAGAACAGGGAGTTTCATTGGTCTCATGCATTATTACGATTACAGATTTAAAATTAATGCTGTGTGAGTTTTGAATTTGGATTATTTATGGTCTCAACGTATTTTAATTGTTTCGTATTTGAAAATAGTCTACTGAAACTATGAGAGAGTTTTAGGATAAATACCGATTTGTCCGGTAAGAACCTGGTTGTTAAATAATTACAGGGATTTTTCCTACATTTGAGAGTTAATCAACCACATAATAGTACGTTAATTTAACATATGATTCAGTAGCGCAGATTGTTAATGGAGTTTAAACATTAAAAATTTAGACCTATTTGAAGCATGTTACTGCTAATATAAGGAAATGTGAACAAATTATTAGACTAAGATGGATGGATGAAATTTCTCCAAAAATCAGTCCATAAGCAGTAACTGTTGAATAAAAATAAATCAAACAATAAATCAAAATAAAGTACTAAAAGAAAGAATAAAATTTTTCAAAATACACCCTATAATTTAGTTTTAAGAAGCACTATGAATGCTTATATTTAAAATGGAACGAAACACAATATTTTTGTTAGCTCTTTTTCCCAACAAAATTCCTTTTGGAATTGAAGTATCTACAAGAAATATTATTTTTTATTAGAGGTAAGAATTGCATTGTTTGTTGAGTTCGAATGATCAGTAAATTTATCCACATACTCCGAAAACTTTTCAGTATATATATTTTTAAAAAGTATTTTCGGCTTCAACATCTTGTAAACTTAAATCACTTTAAGGCATTGTTTGATAGAAAAATATTTGTATTTTAAGTGGAACATATATTTTGCTCTTTCATAAAATATTCTTCTCCCCAAATATTCTTCTATATTTGAAGGAAATTACGCTTCTATTCATGTAATTGTTTCCAGAAATAATTAGAACAACTTACTTATTTTACTTGGATATAAAAGTTTCAGTTAGTTCAAATCTTGCTACGTTTCAGTTGCATTTTTTTAAACATATTTATTAATGTTCAATATCCTTTAAAAGAATTTTAGACCAGTTTAAACGAGTTTCATATGGTAACATAATTCTGAAAATAAAATGATTCTTCACTAATCGTCAAGTATTTTCTTAAGATGAATATTTTGTATTTAAATGTAAATACTCCCTTCGAAATATTAAATAATCTATTCAAAAATAAAAGATTAGATACAATAAAAGTCTTAGTTTCTATATTTAAAAATGCCAACGATTTTTTTTAATTGTATAATATAAGTCGTTTTCCACTTGCGCAAAAATTGATACAATGCATATATTATGTAATCAAATAAAAGAAGCTTTATTGAATTCATATTATCGGTACACGTGATTGTCTGCCCAAGAGGAAGAACAACATACATTTTTTAGTATGAAATATGCCCTACGTTTACTGCAATGGTTGATTGAAAATGTTTCTTCATACTCAGAACCAGACTGTCCTACATTTCTTCTAGTAAGTGGATTCCACAATTAGCTCCTGTTTTAGTTGTCGGGTGTTCACCGGAGGATGTAATTGTTCCACAAGGAGTCTCGCCGAAGCCTCTCACACATATATTATAGAATTTAAATCAGGAGAGAAAGCTAGGGTCAATCCATTCGAGTGATATCTTCACTTTCCTGTTGCTGCTGATTTTTAGCAGTTCAGAGTAGCCGTACATTGATATTTATGAATTCGAAGTCTGGACCAATAGCACCTCGGAACAAACGCCCATGGGAAGGGACCACCGTCTTACCAGTTACAGAAACTCTGTCAATAACGTGGGGCTTAGTCAGCCCATTCAGCATAATACCTCCCCAGACGATAACTCTAAGACCATCCTGGTGGTCTCTTTCCATGAAGTTACGGGAACGAAACCATTTCCCGACCTCTCTCCGAATCAACTGGCGTTGAGAATAGCTTTTGGCACTGAAATGTCTTTCATCCATAAAAGGGACACGACTAAATTGATGAGATGTACAGTTTGTGAGATCCTTACACCACTCTAAACTGTGCTGTCAATGGCCAAATTTCAAAGGAATGTAGCGTTCAGGATGGCAAGCAAATAAGCCACCTATGCGAAGGCATCTGCCTTCAGTAAACCACGACACACTGTACACAGTTGCTGAGCAATGGCGCTTACTGACTGGTATTGGAATCTTTTCACCTTCAGGAGGATATAGCGTTCACTCATTGCAGTTGTTTTCTATGATGAACACCGCCAACCTCTCTAACACCTGTACCTATGGTTTGGAAAGCTTTTTCAAGCACGCTAAATGACACTTTTGTTGATTCTGAACTCTTCCGCTCAATGGTCAAACGCCACTCCTCCAGCTTTCCGAACATTTTTCTACGAGTGAAGTCGTCCAGGTGACTTCTTTTATCCATATTTAGAGATAGCACTCACTTACACTTGCAGCGAATGGCTTTAATTGTCCCTTCATTCTTCCTGTTATTGTAGTTTTAAGCTGCATGCGCCAATTACACACGTTTTACGCTCACTTACGACGCTAATTACATTTTGCTCTTGACGTTTGCAAACGCATCATCTTTCTACTGTATTGCGTGTTCATTATACTGATCGCAATAGCTTCTTTTTCTGTAATTTCGGGACTATCTTCTTAAAATTTACATTATGGCTTATGTTTTGCACACTATTCTAGTAAAATTTGAGATGTGGCAAAGAGTAAATGGCAACATCCTCTTCAACCCTTTCCTTTACTCCTATTATTGATAGTTATAAATCAGCCTATAATAGAGGGAAGACTATTCTAGGAAGAACTAATTTAGTATAATGATTCGTAAACGAAAATTTATTAGCCAAATGCCTAGAAAGTAATCTAATGCATTATATTTCTTAAAAGCCTCGTATGTCTAAGACTATCATATGTCTATAGCATTGTAGTATCACATTTCAAATAGTATTTGTATACAGTTAAAATGATTTATGTTTCCAAAACATCGAGAAAACTAATATCTTAATATATATATACAGAAATTTAAAAGTTTTCAAGAAGATATTGCACTTGAACTATATTTTTAAAATGTTGCGTTTTCATCTAAGTAATTTCAGATATTGGAATAATGTAAGAATGTACTGATTCTTTGTTTTTAAAACTTTTCATTTGTTACATTAAGCATTAAACATTAATAAAAGAAAACATCAAGGAACCTCAAAATGTTCAACAATCAAAACGTAATCTATGTATGTTTTAAATAAGAATAATTTTTGAAAAATCCTTCTTAGTTCTGTTTCAATTAAGTAGCTACTGATTAGTTATGAATCTTTGAACTAAGTAAATAAGTGGTTAAAATATTAATTTTTTATCTAAAGCATGGGCAACGAAATTGGAAGCAGTTGTTTTATTAAAAATTTACAGTTGATTGTATGCTATAGTCGTAGTCCTTGTTGTAGTTGTTTTTTGTTTGAAGTATCTATTGATAGTAGATAGTGTAATAAAGGGGTATGCAAATTAAAGCATCATAAAAATTATGCTATTAAAAAGCATTTAGTAAATATTTAATTAAAATATTTTAGTAATCGCATGATTTTTGTGATATAAGGATTGAAAAATAAAAACTTTTTGATTCAAATGGGAAAATAATATTAAATGTAATGGAAAAATATTTGTTTAAATAAATGAATCATGTTTTTAAGATTATATATTGTGCATAAGATTGGGAATGACATTTTGGAATAAATTTTAAAAGAGAACCAATTTTGTTAAATGGCTATAATTATTTAAAAATAAATGTTTCCAATTACTGACTTATTATTTTTTTTTAAAAAAAAAGGCACATGAACTTAAGTAGATATTTTTTGGTATTAAAATTTATCAAAAATAAATTTTTTAATACATTGGATAATTCTTGTTTTTAGAAATTACACAAAAGTTTTTTTATATGTTTCACTGAATTTCTAAAGTAATTGTTAGTATTCTCGCATTTCAGTATTAAGTAAAATGAGGTATAATTCCAAGTGCTATTAAACTATGAATATATAAATATTACATTGAAAATTTGCATACAAGATCAATAATAACCTTTTAAAGTATACTTTTATTTAGTTGTAAGTAACCAAAAATGTGCCACGTCCTTTTACTAAAAATTATACTTCATCAACTTCTAAAAGAATGATCCGTACGAAAGAATGTTCTAAAAATAATAAATAATCTATAGTACTTTTCTAACCAATAAAGAGTTTCACTAAATTTATTTCTTTTCCCCTTTTCTGCTTTAACGACTTTTTTTAACGTCTGTGTACACTTACATTAGCGTAAAATAAGGAGAGGAAAAAAGACCTCAATCAGCTGAGAAAGAGAAGAAAGTATAAAGAGGTCATTTTACTTTCTTGTGACCTTAATACTCGAGTGTGTTAATTTAAAGCTTTTTAAATTAGGCAGATGCTATTAAGGTGTAAAAAGGCGAGAGCAAATTAAGTAATTCGGTTATGTTACCTTTTAAAGTAAAAAAAGGGAGTTTTTCCTGAGAAATAAACTTGCTTTTATATGTATATTAATTTCTGAGTATATTTATATACAGATTATCTAGAATATACTCTTTTATATATACACAAATAATTTTTAGTGAGTTAGACAGTTATTCTGAAAATGTTAATGTTAACTAAAATGCAATTGACAATAATATATTACATTAACTAATTGCAATATATATATATATATATATATATTATGCATATACGTGTAATAATTCCCTCTAGCATTGTAATATGGTTGCTCTATGGTGACCATATCTTTGATTGTCAGCATGAATTAGAGGTGTGGGATTTTCAAAATGATCAGACATTTTAAAATTCTTAATATGACTTTATTAAGAATATAACTTAAATTTCTAATAATTTAGATAAATTTTAATAAGTGAGAATCTAATAAACCAAATAAACAGCGATAGTTAAACCGAATCACGTAATTTAGACCACTTTATCTAAATAATTACACTGTCCGCCTACTCTCAATTCTGATAATATTACAAGTTCTAATATCAAATAATCAGTCCTACCTTAATTCAAGCTAAGATTCAATCACTATACAGACACACCTGGGTGCGTGTGCAATGGTATGCACCTTGTATCAATGGCTGATCTCGGTAACTTTATGATAGGCCGTCAATTCACACTCGTATCTCTTCCAAACATAACTTTCCCTTAATTGCCATTCTGCTTACTGAAACTTCTGTTCTTTTAAAAGCTATCTTATTTACATTTCATAATCGTATTTTACTTCTTGGATTTTGGTTGGAAAAGAATTGCCATTAATCTTGGCCGTCAATAAACCCAGAGGTTATGTTACAGAAAAGACGCGTGAGCCCGTCACAGTATCCTTTTTGTTAACTCTTTTTACTAACATTTAAACAAGCTTTAATTCTTTGGTTCGAAAATAACTCTGTAATCTTGATCGTAATCGGCTAGTCCGAAATCCCTGTCGCGCCCATTCTATCCAATCAAAACTACTACTACATAATAATCACGCGCTTGCCACTGCCGGTATAAAAGGCGAAAATCTTGTGTAATCATTCTCTTTGTCTTTGTGTTGTGTCTCCTCCAAGATGTTGCTGCTGCTTGTCTCTTATTCGCTTTGCTTTATAATCGTCGCAAGATCGTCTCGTCAACGTGAAAATGTACCGCAATTTTGTCCTAAGCTTTTGATGTGTGCGTCACTATAAAAAATATGAACGTCCACTGAAGATTTTTTCTTAAAACCCTATTAACACTTGACAAATTAAGACAACTCGGCCAATACGTTACTGATAGTCGGCAAGGATATTTTTCTGCCGCGAAGATGTGGAAGAAAAAGATGAAATATTAAAAGAAATAAGAAGAATTCATCAATATTTCACGTAATGTCTAAAAAAGAAATCTTACAACAAAATTTTAAAAAGTGCAGCGCCAAAATGAAGAAAAGAAAGGAAAAAAAATTCTACGTATGTGTTTATTCATCCGATGTTCAAAGGTGTCCGGAACGGGAAAACTCCCGTTTTCCTGCTTCGTCTTCCTAATCTGCGATAGTACACACCAGAGAAAAAAAAATAGTTTATTTCATCCGCCAATATGTGTTAAAAATTATAAGCAGGCTACAATTCGATGATTAGTTCTGTGTTCCAATGAAAAGGAAAGAACGTTTCTATCCTTGAAGAGCAAAAGAGGTGCTTTGGTTTAAAGATATGTGAAAAAATGTGCAACACTAGCTATTTTTCAACCCAGTGATAAGACTTTATTTTTTTTTTCTGCTTTAAATTGAGTGTACGTATATCGTTTTCTAAATTGGTTTTTGAATGACTGATTTTAAAATAACAGTGGTACCTCGACATACGAAAGTCTCCGGACATACGAGTTTTTCGAGATACGAGCCTACAAGCAAGTGATTTTTGCTTTAGTTACGAGCGAAATTCGAGATACCAGTCCGGTTCGGTTCGGTTCGGTAGTAACACGCAGTCGCGCCATCACGATCAGTTAGCAGCGTGCTTCCGCTGCGATACAAGTTGTGTAGCGTTCGCGTTTGTGTTGCGTTTACATTTACAGTTGTAGTACAAGAGTTGGTAGTCACAGCAGCATACTGAGGTTATGCAAGAAATTGGTTTTGGAGGAGTCAGAGGAGGAGGTTATTTTTACAAGTGAGATAAAGGAGATCTTAGGAATGTGGAGAGAGTTTCCCCACAGTTCGTGGGAAAACACCCAGAAAAGTTGCAACAGGTCGTGCATCTGACCTTTTAATGACACTTGCCTAACTCATATCCGAACATTCTGAGAGGGAGAGGAAGAAACAAACCTCCTTGGACATGTTTTTTCTTAAACGGCCTACAGGTGAAAGTTAGAGAAAAATGTAGCGAAAGGCAAAGACCAGGAGGATATCTAATTTATTTCTTTACATTCTCTTTTTGTTTTGTGCACAAATATTTTGATATTTATAAATACGTTTTATTATTCAAAACCACGTAACAAAAAATAACTGGGGTGACATTTTGGAGGTTAACCGACAATGGTAGTTCAATTGTTTTGTATGGGGACTTGCTCGAGATACGAGTAATTCAAGATACGAGCAAGGTTGCGGAACGAATTAAACTCGTATGTCGAGGAACCACTGTATTTAAGAAATTTATTATTATTAATATGACTGATGATAATTTGCAAATAAATTTAGAGTTTAAAATGCTATTTCATATATAACCAGTTTGGATTCCCAAAAAAACGATATTGATATAAATTTATGGTTTATTCTGTTTTTTAAAAATATGTGTAAAAGTTATTTTTATTTTCCAATTATGTCTAAAAATTGATTGGGGGTCAACCCACCTATTATTGTGTATTTGTTTTTTATAAAGTTACAACTTTTAAAAAAGTTTCCAGACATCTGGGTTTTTTTTTGATTATGAGAATTGGTGCTTTTAAGTTTTTTTAAGTGTTTATTAAATTCTACCAATGTTTTGAATTTTTTTTTTGAAAAAAATTTTTTGTTGATATTATTTTTTTATATTTATATGGGTTTTTAAAAATTTTACTATGAAAAATTTTTCAAAACAATGATACAATTTATTTGATATTAAAATGAACAACTTTTTTAAAGTATATAAAATGATAAGGGTTTTAACCTTTGGTGAGAAAAAAATTTAATAAAAAATTTTAAAAGTTTTAAGAAAATTTTACATTTAAAAGAAAATTAAAAAGAATTTTGGGGGAGTAATTTATTCCCCTTTTTGGGAAAAAAACTATTTTTCTTTGTTTTTAAAAAAAAAATTTTAAAAAAAAATTTTTTTAAATGTTCTTTTTTTTAAAAAAAAATTTGTTTTTTCCTTGTTAAACCCCCCAATTTTTGGGAAATTTTTTTTTAAAAGTTCTTCATAAAGATAAAAAAAAATTTTTTAAATTGTTTTAAAATTTTAATTTTTTAAAAAAATTTTTTTACCTTTTTTTGGGGTTTTCTTTATAAAAATTTTTTTTTAAAAATTATAATTTTAAAACACATTATTAGAACCCTAAAAAACCCAAAAATTTTAATTGAGATTAATTTATTTTGGGCAAAAAAAATATTTTTTTTTTTTAAAAAATTTTAATAAATTTTTTACTGCAAAGTCAATAAAAATGAAACACCAAAAAAGAACCCTTTCCCTTTCTGGTTTATTTTTTAAAAAGGCTTTTTGGAAAAAAAGCCCTTTTGAATTTTTTAACCAAAATATCAAAAAGTTTTGGATCTTTAAAATTAAAATCAAAACCTTGTAAGGGTATGCCCTGAAAAAAAACCTTTTAAAACCTTTTTTAGGTTGGGACCCCCTCGGAGGGAAAGGGCCAGTTCAACAGCCCTTCCCAAACGCGAACCCGGACCACTTTGATTTTTTTTAAGAGAAATGGGATTCGTGGGTAAACAAATGGGGTTCCTTTCCCGCCCATGTCCCCGTCATTGCACAATTAGTAGAACAAAAAACCTGTGGTTTCCAGCCCGGAATAAATGAAGCAATTTACGCCTTGGGCCATTCCACTCTGCTGCAAAAGGAAACATTGGTAAGAGCCGACACCGAATAAATCCCGGTAGCAGAACTGAACCCTTGCTTTTTTGGTTCTTAATGTGACTGCGGGGAAAAATAAAGTCATTCAAAACCGCCCCGTCATCGGGGGCAGGTGAAAACGAGGTAAAGGTGTGGTAATTTTTTCCCCGCACCCAAACATGACAGATCCTTAACAAAAAGTTGCTTCTTTTTCCCCCGTTAACCAAAAAATCTGAAGGATAATTCGTAATCCCTATAGGTTCCCTTTTATTTCTCGGTCAAATTTTAGGGAAATTTCGTCAAAATTAATAAAATGTTTTTTAAAAAAGGGAAATCCTCAAATATTTACCCCAAAAAAAACCCAAAAAAAAACCCCCTTTGGGATGTATTTAAAATCACCAATCTTTTTCTCCATTTTATATTTGTTTTGTGGAAGGGCTACAGTCTCCCCGGATGTCCCGCACCACAAGGCATGATTTGAATATGTCATCGTTACCAACCCCTGATGTAAGTTTCACATGGTTTGCATGCTTCCTTATGGGGGGTTTAATTTTTTGTGTGGCCAGCAGTGCATTATATTGTACTTTAAAAAGTTTGAGTATGTATTCATGTAAATAGATTTATTCCCTCTTTTTTTCTTTTTTTACGATAGACAATTGCAATGGGAAAATTTTTTTTGGTTCAACAAAAAGGAAAAATACTGCAATACTATTATACAGACAAACCTTAAAGTTATTTTTTTTCGTTCCCAATAAATCATTTCCACACACAAATTGCTCATTTAAAAAATATTTTGTTATTATTTTTTACTGAGAGTACAAAAAAATAAATTTTAACAAAATTATATTTTTTTTTGTTTATTTTAAATAATACAAAAAAATTCAATATACAAATTCCAGAAAATTAACTTTCCCTAATTTCATTTGGGGAAATTTAAAAAAAAAAACCCTTTTATACCGGGATTGTCATTTTTTTCCTTTTTTAAGTACTTTTTTTGCTTAAAAAAATTTTAAAGGATAAGTTTTTTTTAAATTTGTTGATCCCAAAATTTTATATTTTTCTTGGGAAAGCGCAATTGGGGGCAAGAAAAAATGACCAGAAATTATGAAAGCAAAAAAACTGATCATTACAAATTATTAAAAACCCCCAAATGTTCCCGAAATTTTAGTTTTCAACATTGCACCTAACTTGAAGCTATCTGAAGGTCCTAAAAGAAATAAGGGGGAGGCCCTTTTTTGCTTTTGGGGGGGCAATTTTTTTAAAAGTTGTAATTGTTTTAAATTAAATATGGGATAAAATTGAATGATTAAACGGTACTTGGTGCAATGATGATTTGGAAAAAATTTTTTTAGGTAAGTCTATTAGATTTAAATTTTTTCACTTTTTTTTTTTAGGTTTTGTAATGAAAATTAATTAGAAGTTTCAATTATTTTGACAAACTAAAATAAATGTTTTAACGAAATAAATTTAGTAATAATCTCAACCCCCCCAAAAAGAGGGCGCACAAGATATAAAAAAACCCTGGGAAAGAGGTTAACGATTTTTGAATTTGTATTCGTCGAAAGGTTCAGAAAAGCCCCAAAAGAAAAAAGAAAAAAAAAAAAATTGTTGATGTTACATTATTACTAGTCACACTGAAATTCCCTTTTTTTGGGTGGTTTAACATTTAAATGTATTGGGATGTTTTGATGTATCTTCTTTAGTGAGACTTAATAAATTCCAAAAAAGTTATACACATGTTATTGATAAATTTTTGATACTTATAATAAATCTCAAGGAAATACAAAAAAAAATTTAAATCAAAAATTAATCTAAAATATTTGATACAATATTTATGCTGTATTTAACACAGACAAGTGTTTTCTATTGATTTATATTTCTAGATCCCTCCACTTCCTTTTCGAAATTGCTTATAAAAATTTAAAATCGTAGCTAAATCAAATTTTTCTTAAAAAAATTTTAGTGGGAAAGGGTACCAGATTTTTATGAAGAAAAAAAACATAAAAACAAGTAATATAAAAAAAGTTTTTAAGTCAATTCCTATTTTGATCAAAAACGAAAAAATTTTTTTTTTTACTACTTTTTTTTAAATAGTTAAAATTAATAAAAATATGTAATACATAGGACAGAATCACAACATTAAGTGGTAATTAGTTTTTTTAAATTTCATTAAAGTATCGTATTGTCCTTTTTTAAATTTTAGTCCAAC
This sequence comes from Trichonephila inaurata madagascariensis, assembly GCA_019973955.1. NCBI lineage: Eukaryota > Metazoa > Arthropoda > Arachnida > Araneae > Nephilidae > Trichonephila > Trichonephila inaurata. The sequence continues at coordinate 17,635 of BMAV01010666.1, read as the reverse complement.
GGGAAAAATTTTAAAACGTGAGAAAAAAAACCCTTTTTAAGTTTTGACACAAAATTGCCCAAAAAGGTCGCTAAGTCCCAAAGTGGCTGTATTTTTTAATTTTTTTAAAAAATTAGTTTTAATCAATTTAATTTTTTTTAATTATAATTACATTATTGTATTGTCATCCAAAAAAGTTTCCCTTTTAAAAATTTCAGCTCCCAAATTTAGGGCCCTTTTAAAAAGTATTTTTTTAACGATTGAAAATTTCCCAAAAAATAAATAAATATACAAATATATAAATAAATAAATAATAGACATTTGGGGCTAAAAAATAGGAATTGAATGATTAACGCCAAGAGTTTCATCGAGAGCAGGAGATACGCAAATTGCTTTTCAACAAAAAAGTTGAACCGAATCAAAACAACATATTCGTTAATTTTAAAGTAATTTTTTCTCGTGGATAAAATAATTATAGCTAGTAATTTTTTTTCTACTTCCATTCAGTTGAAAGCTTAAATTAAATTTTAAATCGAAGATTGTTTTTTTAGCACCTTCCCGGCCTTAATTGGCAAAATTATTAAACTAAAAAAAAATTTATTTATAATTGTAGAAGATTATTTAAGTGAGTATTTCTCAGAAGCTTAGAAATACTTAAGTTTAATTAGTTTCTAATTTACGAATTACGAGAGACAATAAAAAAGAAAAAAAAACATTTTTCTTTTTAATTATATTCGTGGAATCTCAGGTTTCAAAGACAGGAAAGGTTAATCAGCATTTTGTACGTTTATTAGAGTTAATATAGTGCTTGGGTCATTGAAATATATTAATTAGACACCTCTTGTTTCTGAAGCATTATGAATTTTGAAGAAAATATAGAAATAATTTATAAATCTACATTTTAATTAACTAGATTTAATCTTTTTGGGTAGAACTGCAACACTTGACTCCAAGGTCTTTAGAAAAATAACCAATTTTATGGTTCTCTTAGTCGATAGCGTCATTACTCTTTAATTATTCTCTAGACACAATCACGACACAGTTTCTAATGGACTGAATTTTTTTACTCACAACACTTTTTTTACATTCTCATCGAAATTACTGGGCATGTACAGTTGGGCTTGCGCAAACACAGTTCACACATTCGTATTTGAAGGCATAAAAATACACACTTAACTCTCTTAATTACACAGATGGCGTTTCGTATGCCGTGAACTGGCATACCACCCCACATTGCACTGGTTACACCATGTAATCACTGTATTAGTTATTTACTCAAAATGTATTTAAATTGTTCACCACTCAAATTGCTCAAAAGATACTTAAATAAATACACTAATAAAAAATATACAATTCAACAAATAAAAAAACCAATGCACTTGAATTAATTAAAACACACAAAAAAGATTATCAGTAGTACTTAATCACTTGGCATTGGCAAAACACAAACTTTAGATATGGCTCTTTTACAAGGATTAAATTTGCTTTCATTTTTAACTAAAAATGAATTTTTTTTAAATTTTTCCCTTTAACAAAACCCTTAAAAAATTTTAATTTAAACCACTTTTGAGGAAAATTTCTTCAATTTTTTGGTTAAAAATTTTCCAATTTTTTACATTATTTTTTCGAGCATCCATTTATCCCTTTTTGTTGCATTTGGTTTAAGATAATTGGGATGAAAAAATTTCCACATTAATTGCACTGTTTTTAAAAATTTTTTTTCCCATTTCTTAAGGTAACTCCCCTTATATTTATCAAATTGGGCTCAATAATAAATTCAAGGTTTCATTAATCAAGAAGTGAGCTGGAGTAAGAACTTAAAAAATCCTTTCTCATTAGCGGGTAAAAGGGCGGGAGGTCGGAAATTTTAATCATACCCTCGATTTGAACTATTAGGGTTTAAAAAATTTCCCTCATAAGTCAAATTTACCCCTCAAAACATTTTTGGGATGGGTTTTAAAAGGATTTAATAGCAGCCCCCCCATAGACCCCCAAAAAGTTAAGTGATTTGGGGGTAAAAACCCTTCCCCCTTAATCCCTTTCTCCCCAATTTTATCTAGTTAAATTGATCATCGGGTTTTTAAAACCCATTTAGAATTTTTTAAATTTTTTATTAGCCCTACAAAATTTTGGCGTTGTCAGAAAAAAATTTTGCACATTTCTATCTTCGAGCCATAAATTTTTCCCAATGTCGCAAAAATGCACGGAAGTTAAATCAGACACTACTTCGATGTGTACAGCTTTAAACACAAAACAGATAAATATACAAACATAGTTTTTATAAATTTCCCTTTTTGCTTCGAATTATTTTTTTATGAAGAAAGGACCAAAAAGGTCTACACCCGAGGGGTTTAAAGGGGGTAGTCAGGGGGAAACCCCTTTTTCCTTACCCAAATTTTTTGCCCATTTTTTAGATGTTATAACAGGTTTACATTTTAAAACATGGGGTGAGTGAGTGAGTGAATATTAACGTCGCACTGTTCAGCTACACGTACACTTAAAACATATAATACATTTACGAACTTTTTTTCTACAAAGTTTACAATTTAGGGGCCCAAAAATTTTTTTTCGGAACATGATTCACAAGTGAAAAAAATGAAAGGTATTTGAAAGAAATATTCAATTATCATACATGTCAATTTTATGTTTTTTTAAAAAATAATTTGATTTTTTTTGATTAAAATCAAAATTTGTTTTTCCCTTTAATGGGGCCCCACTTTTGGGCACTCCATCTGAACCAAAAAATGAATTGAGATTTTTTCAACTTATTTTTGAGCAAAATCGTTGTTGTTGTTGTAGACATTTAATATCTAAAAAAAATTCTTGACTTTGTACATCTTTTATTAAGAATATTTCCGCTTCATCCAACTCATCCGCTTCTATTTTTGGTTTTGCCCTTTTCCTCCCCTCACATTGCTTACAAAACCTAAAAAAATATAATTTAAAGGGATACGCAGAATTGTTAAATAATTTTTAAAACTAATTTTAAAAACTTGTTCACTAAGTCATTCAATTTTAAATGTTAAGTACTGGAACGCCCTTTCCCCAAAATTTTTTTCAAAAAACCCCGTTCTTCAGTTTTTTGAAATGATGTGATCGTTTTTTTTTACTAATTTTCACATTTTTTTTGGATAATCACTGCTTTAAGGGGAAACTTGGACCGTTCCACCAAAATTTTGATTCAGAAGTTTGTCAGATCTATTTTCACGAGAAATAAATCTGCAGGATTCGGGTTTGGGATGACAATGACCCTTTTCCGTACGGGGAACAAATCTTGAATCTTGGAAATTCTATTCTGCACAAATTTTTTTAAGGTCCATTGGTTCTTTTTTGTAGCCAAGACAACACTATCATTGAATCAGTCCTAGATAAATTTTTTGATTCTAGTTTCGTTACAATCTTTTTTTCCCCCGGTTTGGGAAAAAAGGACAGCTGCACATAACTCTAATCTGGGAATATTTAGGCACTTAATTGGTGAAACCCCGCTAGTAATTAATCCCCCAAAAAGTCACCCCAAATTTATTTTTTTGATTTGCAATACCCCGCAAGATCCGTAGTAACGCCTGACGCATGAAAAAAACCTTGAATTCTATAGATGAAGAATTTCACTACTACATGTTTTTTCGATTTTGGGATCCCGGGGGCCGCGGTACCCGGGAGTGGTATAGGTATCGGACCGGGGGATTCTAGTTTCGTTATCAATCACTTTTTTCCCCCGTTTGGGAACGGGACATAGCCATCCTGTGATGACTATGTCGTTCCGGTTCCGCGAAAGGGCTAGGGGTGTGGGATTACCCAAAATGAGGGAGACATAGTAGTTTTTAAATCAACTTTTATTAAGAATAATTTTATATTACTTAATTCTAATTAAAAATTTTTTTTGGAATTAAAAAATTTTGTTTTAATTGACACGAATAATTTTAATTTTTTAATTATGATAAAAAAACCCGGGATTCAACTAACTACCTATATCAAATATTATTTTTGCAGATCCCCCTTCCTTCACCTATAAAAGAGATATTTATAATTCATTTTTATATACGACGATTCCAACTTCTTTATATTGGGCTTCTATTCCTTCCAAAAGCTATGGGACGTTAAACCTTGATCTGAAAGATTCCACACTAAGCTTTTCCTAAAACCTTGCCGCGCTATCGATCAAATGATTCCACACTAAAAACTATCTCTAAGCTTGCCGCGCAAATGGATCAGAATAAATTCCACAAAAAAAACTATTTCTAAGTTTTGCCGCCCCATATCTTATCATAAAAAGCTTTTTATCCTTTTTAAAGTTTTATCTCATTTCATTTTTTTGATCCTTTTTTTTGGTATTGGGTTGGGGTTTGCCATTAATCGGGCCGTCAAAGAACAATAGGAGTTATGTTAGCAGAAGGACGCGAGAGATCACAACCCTCCGAAAAAAAAACGTGATTTATTTAAGGGGTTCTCAATCCCCTTTTAATAAATTACGTGTCTAAACCCTATTTCTAAATTTTTTTTCCGCTTTCTGAGTTTTATTTAAATTTTAATTTTTAAATCCTCTTTTTAACTTTTAAAATTTTCCCTAATATTTATCTTGATTTTAATTTTCATTACTCATCTTAGAATTAAATTTAATATTCAAGTGACAAAAAATTTTTACTCCAATAACTGGGCCAACATTAATAATTACTGTTTAATTTATGCCCACTCTCATTTTTAACATCCAATTACTTAAAAATAATATACATTTAAAATTTTTTAAAAAAATATTCTGGGTGCGCAGCCCCAAACCTTTTGCATCTAACACTGCATATGGAGTTTGGAATTTCCCCGCCCCTTTTTGTTGAAGCTAAAATTTTTCATAATTTTCAGGATTTCAGGGTCAGCCCCCCCCTTTGAAATAAAAAATTTTTGAGTCTCTTTTTCCCATAATATCAATAAATTTAAAAAAATTTTTATATATTATTTATATATCACAATAAATTTTTCCCCATCCCCACATCTGGTTCCAAAAACTCCCAATGAGCCACCCCAAGCCCGTTATTATTATTGTTAGTCCCCTTTGACTACCCCGGTTTCCCAAACCCAGATGCCCATAATACGTAACAATACAACAACATATATATATATATACACATATTATACAATTACAAACTTTTTTAAATAAATATTATAACAAAAAACCCAAAAAGGAATTTCGATCTCACGAAGTCATACATCGAAGCAAACAAATTTTGATTACAAATGTTTTTTCCGAAAAAAAAATAAAAGTCAAAAATTCCAAAATTAAATAAAAAAACTCATTTAAAGGTTTTACTTGGCTTATAACTTTTTAAACACCCCCCCGAGACCCTTCCAATTTTTCCGACCACTTGTTGGGAAAATCATAAAAATAAAAAAATACAACCGATTTTTATATGGGGTTTTCCAAATCCATAACATCCAACGATGAGGGGGCTACCAATTTCTTTCCTCGGTTGTACTTGGTTTTTTTGTTTTGTTTTTTGTAGGGTTGTAATCCCCCTTGTCGTCCTTTTCCTTGACTTCCCTATTGTCTCCCCTTTGGGTGGTCGGGGGGTTTTTCTGTTCCCCCGTCGTGGCCTTTGATTAAATTTTTTCAAGGGGAAATTCAGTTGATTATCTTCGCTCTTTTTTTTTTATTTTCCCCCAAATATACCGGGTGACAACGTTCTTTTTTATTTTTAGGGTTTCCCCTTTTTTTTGCCACTTTTTTGTGGTCCACCCGCCCCCGACACACCTGGGTCTTTAATAACCCTATTATTCCTTTTTCCTTTTGTTTTTTTTTTCATTTTCCCCAAAAGAACCTAGGAAGTGATCTGACCAGTGATTTGTTTTTAGGGGGCCCCTCTGTATTTTTATATTGATTTGATTGGTTACCAACCCTTTTGCTCTTTAAATTTACGTTTTAAGCAGATTTTTTTTTTTCCCAAAATTGTGACCCCATTTAATCTTTTTATGTACTTTTTTCCGAAGTACGAGTTTCCCGGGCTTGGGTCTTATACTATTTGGGGGTACCTGTTTTTAAATTTGACCTCGTCACATTTCCTATGACGATATATTTTTTGGGTCACGTTAACTGTTAATCTTTTTCCTGGGTTTTAAAATTACAAAATTTTTGTTGTTTTAACTTCTATTATTTTAAGGTCCCCAAATTTTTGTTTAAATTTAGCGCATACTTTTTTAGCTGCTGAACTTTCAGGGTGTGTTTCAAAAGACCCAATCATTTACCCCTTTTTTTTTATGTCTTTTCTACGTCTATTATAATATTTTTCCCAACCTTTTCCCGTTTAATTTTTGTAAATTTTTGTCTAGCTTCCTTAAAAACTTTTTCATATTTTGAATTTTTAATTTTTTAACTTTCCGATATCGTAACTAGTTTTTGAAATGGTGTAATCAATTTTTTGACCTAAAAAATTAAACTTTTACAGGGGGGTTTTTCCCGGGTTTTTTCATTCAAAGCCGTACTAGCGGGAAAACAAAATCAAGAAGAATTGATCCCAAGTATCGGGTTTATCATTAACATAATTTTAAAAATCATTTTCCATTCCAAAACCTTTTTATCCCATTTGCCGTGGTCGATATGCAAATGTTTTTTCACATGCCTTATGCCTAATCTTTTTACTTAATGCTCAAAAATCTGGATATAAATTGGGGGCCATTATCACTTATTAATTTTATTGGAGCTTCCCCCAAAAAGGGGATATAAAGTTATCAAAAAAAAAAAATCCGCTATTATACGAGATGAGGCCTTTTTTAAAAGGTATAATTTCAAACCCATTTGCTGAAATGATCGGTTATTCCAAAATAAAGCGGTTACGTCTTATTCTCGATATAGGATAGGCCCAAAAATTTTAACGTCACTATCTCATTCCGGATAATTTAATTTTAATTGATTTTAATCGACCAGCTGGTAACGCGTTTTTATAGTTATTAACCCTTCAAATATGGCATGTAGAGACATATTGATCAATGAATTTTTCATGTAATGGGGAAAAAACAAACGTCCCGGGAATTTCCATGATTTCGTTTTAAATCTGCCTTTTGTCCAGCAATTCTTTTGCAGGGAAAATTTCCATTATTTATTCCCTTAAAAAATTTTGGGGTATCCCCGCATTTTTACCCCCAATGCGGGGGGGGGTTTCCCCAAAAAAAACAATCCTTCAATTAAAACCCGGAAAAACGTGGGGGCCAACCCCACATATCGTTGAAATTTAACCGGTTTTTCCCCCTTTCCGGGTTTTTAAAAATCTATAAAAACCCCCAATTTTGGGTCATTTTTCGTTCTGTTATTAATTGTTCCTCGGGGAAGGAAAATACCAAATCCCCGATTATAGCACAATTAATTTTATCTCCAATTATACTTTTCATATGCTTTTTTCGGTGTTTAAACCCTATTTAACTTCATTTCTGACCCACCAACGGGAATTTTTCCCAAACTACCCCCTTTTTCTTCAACCAGTGAATTTGAATTTTTTAACGATTTCTGATCCTAAAACGATTTTGAACCCCCTTATAAAAACGATACCTAGAAAAACATGGGTATTCTAAATCTGTCGAATGAAAAACCAATTCCCTTTTGAATTGTTTGAAACCGAATATTCAACCCCACAACCCCTAAGTTTTCATTTCGCACCCCCCGTGCTGTTATTACCTGGGCTTCGGATTTTTAATTTGGGATAGAAAAAAAAAAATTTTCTATATACTTTTTCCGATATAAATGATTTATCTGCCCGGTGTCCCATAAGGGGCTTTCAAAAAAAGTGTTATTTAATAAAAAAAGGAACGTGTGGGAAATTCTACGGGGGATATCCCTATCGGAGAAAAACTTAATTGTTTTCTTTTTACACCCCTTGAGGTTGATCTTTAACCTTTTAAAGTATTTAATCGTCCCCTTTGACCATTCCCCTACTGAAATTTTCACTAAAAACCCCTTTTTTTCCCACGGTTCCCCCTATTAAAATTATCATTTCGCTCATTTCGAAAAAGAGTAACCCCCTTTTTTAATCTCCGATATTGTTCTGAAAACCTATTCCTCTCGAACCCCTTATTACTTTGACGGTTTTTCTCGTAAAAAAACATTTCCAACCGTTATTTGGTCTTCGTCTTTCTTAGAATTTCCCCCAAATTTCCAATTAAATTGGGGATCAAAAAAATTTGGATCCTATGCGATTTTTTACCTTTTTTCTTTTATTATCGTTCTGAGAACCTCTTTTTAAATTTTCAAGAATATTTTCTTTTGAATTTTGCCAACACTTCTAAAAAGTTGTATCGTGTTTTGTGGATTTCTCAATTTTCCCTAATTCCCGACCGTGGGTTTGAGTCGAACTAAAAAAATGACCCCCTAACCTGCTTGGGACATTCCTAATTCTAAACTTCTCTATTTTTTTTTAGTTGAAACAAAAATCAGATGGTTCCTGATTTCCCCCCTGGGACGCGTTGGGAAAAGGTTTTTTCAATTTTTCTTTTTTTTTGACTGGGGGGAAAAGCTTTTCCAATTCAGTTTTGAGCTGCGCAAAATCCGTGGCTGTAATTTTCACTAACAACGATCCAAATATCGAATACCAATCTTGAGCCCCTTCCCCGGGGATGACTTTTTAATAAGCACATGACAGAATTGGGATTTCAAGTAACTTTTATGTTATTTCCCCCAATAGACCCCGATAAATCCCGGGGAAAGTTCTTCGACCCCGAAAAATACATTTCCGGGAGAACAGTACTTCCCCCTCAATTTCCTAACCCAGAATTTTCAAGCCGGGACGGACATAGCCATCCTGTGATGACTATGTCGTTCCGGTTCCGCGTGGTTGGGGGGTGTGGGAAACAAAAATGAGACATAGTAGTTCTTAATCAAACCCTTTTTTAAGAATTTTCTTAATTTTAATTCCAATTAAAACTTTTTTTTAAAAATGAGAGGAACACCTTTAAAACCCTTTTATTTAAGCCAGATCACGCAACTAGATCCTTTAATCTTAATTATGATAAATAATCCGATTCAACTAACTACCATATCAAATATTACCTTTTTTCAGATTCCCTTTCCCTTTACCTATAGAGAGATATTTATAATTCAATTTTATATACGACGATTCCAACCCTTTTTATTGGGGTTTATTCCTTTTCCAAAAACTATCGGACTGCTAACTCTTGGGTCTGAAAGATTCCCCCACCCCGTTTTTCTAAAATTGCCGCGCCATCGATCAGAATACCCCCAAAAATTTAAAAACTATTCTGCTTTGCCGGCTATCGATCAGAATTTTATTCCACACTAAAACTATCTCTAAGTTTTGCCGCGCTATATCTTATCATAAAAAGCTTCTATCCTTTAAAGTATATCTCATTTACATATTTGATCCGTTTCTCTTCTTGGTATTGGGTTGGAAAGGTTTTGCCATTAATCGTGGCCGTCAAAGAACATAGGAGTTATGTTAGCAGAAGGACGCGAGAGACGTCACAGGACAGCTGCACATAACTCTAATCTGGGAATATTTAGGCACTTAATTGGTGAAACTCTCGCTAGTAATTAATCTCACTAAAGTCACTCCCGAATTATTTCTTGATTTGCAATACACTGCAAGATCCGTAGTAACGCTCTGACGCATGAGAAAAACCTTGAATCTCTATAGATGAAGAATTCTCAATTACTACATGTCTTTCGATATTGATGCCGGGGCCGCGGTAGCCGAGTGGTATAGGTATCGGACCGTGGCTTGCCTTCTCACGAGTTCGAGCCCAGTACCACTAAAGACCCGGCGTGTAGGGCAGCGATGCACGTTAAATCTGTCTAGAGCTAAAACGTCCTCCCGTTTGTGTGGTGTGGTAAGTAGGAGAGGGGGTGCCAGCTCAGGTGTCGTCCACGTCAATTGACCATGGTTCAAAATTACGTGGTCCGTCGCCAAAAGCCCTCGTGTAGCTAAACAGTGCGACGTTACTATTCAATCAATCAATCGATATTGATTCTATTTAGGTTCTCTAGCCTAATTAACAACTGGTGCCATTCATAACACACTTTATTTGGGAGTGGATCTTTCAAGTCAATACTAAGTGTTCAAAGCTTTTGCATAAACATTTTGGCCTTGGACACCACGGGTCCCTTAAGTCCTAATGGATCGAACAGTCTGGCAATAGTTGATAAAAGGCTTCTCTTTTTGAATACGAATCGTTAGGTATCACGTCAACGTTAAAGGAAAAGGTGTCTTTTTCTGGGTCCCAGGACACACTCAACGTTTGGGTCTCATTTGGTCTAGAAAAATTGTAGAATTTATTTAGACACTGCGAAAGTTCCGAATGATTTCCACAGATTTTATGCAATTCTATGGCTGCACTTTTCAAAATTGCAACTAAATGACGTTGTATCTCCTTAGCCTCTTCTAAGGTTTCTGCACCGCATAATGTATCATCCATGTAGAACTTGCTTCGAAGGACTGGTTCTGCTACCGGGAATTTATTTTCTTCTTCATAGGACAATTGTTTTAATGTTCGTTGCCCTAAGTATGGGGCACCTGTCATCCCATACGTGACCGTTTGAAGCTCAGATGTTTTAACTCTGTCATGTTTATTGTCCTTCCACAATATTTGTTGCAGACAGCGTTGTTTGGAATCAATTATGATCATTCTATACACATTTTCTTAATATCCGCAGTCAGTGCATATCGGTAAGTACGAAATATAATCATCTGAGCATATAAGTCATCTTGGATGACTCCTCCATTGAACTGACTATCATTGAGTGATAATCCATTATCTGTAGAACTAGACGTATTGAAGACCACTCTCATCTTAGTGGTACTTTTTTCGTGTCTATAGACGCCATGATGAGGTAAGAAATAGTTCAGCTTTGGATTGTCATTTTCAATCACTTCTCACATATGTCCCAATTTTTCATATTCTTTAATGAATTCTCTATACAGTTTTAGATATTGTGGATCATTTTACAATCTAATCCACAGTGCATTTAATTGTTTGAGTTATACGAAAATCATTATTGCATTCTTGAGGTGTAGCCTGAAATTATTTCAAAACTAAATTTTTAGTTTATCATAACAGAGCAATTCTTCCTCTGACACATAAATCATTATGTTATTCGCTCTGTCTTCTAGGATATTTAAAATAATTTCCGATTTCCATTCTTCGGGAACCTTTTTCGTTTTGAATGCTTTCTCTAATGACTGAAAAAATAAATTATATGACTGAACACGTGAGGGTACAGAGATAGTTAATGTTTTTAAACTTTTTATTAACGTTTCTATACTAATATTGTTACCTGTTTCGGTGGCTCTCATGGTTGAAAGTGAAGAATATTGAAAGTTTGCTAAGTACTGCGTTAGGCGTATTTCACTGTATGTCTAAAAGAAGGGAAATGTGTACAGTTCATATTGTCATGATTTATTTGGGGCAGTTAAGTTTGCGTGTGTAAAAAATGATGAGTTTCACTATCAGAACGTCCTTCATGCAACTGTAAAATTAACAAAGTCATAAATTTACGAAGATACAAAAGAAAGTAATGTTTGGTAAAATTTTTATGCAATTTGAGCATTCTTGTTGTTGCATTTTTTCTCTAACAGCTTTTTTTTCTTCTATTAAAGCAGATTTCTTCTCGTTTAACTTCTCTCTCTCTCTCTCTCATATAAGTTACCTTTCAATTTTCCTTAGCTAAACAGAAAAATTTGAAATAAATTTTAAATGTATTTAAATACATGAACAAAATCTGAAGTTTCCAATAATTTTTGGGATTTTTTTTATATTTTTGTGTGGGAATAACATGTTTTTAATTACATAAACCACCGATAAAATAATAAAAACATACTGAAATATTGTTTGATTTAGAAGTGAACGAGAATGTATTAGATACCTATACGAACGCTTCGGCGATTTGACAGCATAAAAAAAGACGATATATTTTTGTAAAGACAGCTGGATAGTTTTCCACCCGAAAATGTGCTGGAAAAAATTTTTGAATGAAAAATGCGTATACATTCGTAGAATTTAGCATGAAACATACCGAACACCATTTTTTAAACATGAAAGAATAGTTCATGTAAATAGAACAATTCGAAAAATATATTTTTCTTCCTACAAAACTAAGAAACTGCTTCAGAATACTTGGGAAGAAAATACTTCAATTATTTAGCAAACAAATTTGTTTAAAAAGAAGAGTGGAAATTATGGTTAAAGTAATTAAGATATCACAAAAATGAGAGAGAGAGAGAAAACACGTTGGGGGCAAGAATCACAAGCACACGGCTTACGAGAGTATTATTCTCTATAAATGCAAAAGAAGAAAGATGCATGTAGAGAATTTATTTCCAGATTTTTAACAAGAAATGTCGGAGATAATAGGAATGCCTCGGGATTCAATGGCAAAATTTTCATTGCTTTCTACTTTTATAAATGTTTACTCTAAAAACATTCTCACAAGACATATGACTACAAAGAACATCACTTGTTATTATAAGTATTCTTTTTCGTGTCATCGTTTCATCTTAAAAAATAGCAAAATTCCTTTTATTTTACAATCTTTTTTTGTCAGAGAATGCTGCTTTATACTGTATTTTCAAAATAACTCGTCTCTTAAAAGAAAAATGACATGCAATTTTTTTCACTATAATTCAAAGTTGCTTATCTCTAACTACCATCTTTAACATCTAATATATTATTACACCTTCCTTTTTCTTTTAAAACTAAATTTGAGGACTATCTGATGTACAATTTTGAAAGGCGATATTTATTAATGCACTTTTAATACTAAAACAAGTAATATGAAAAAAAAAATTAAGTCAATTCCTACTTAGATCAACAAAGGAAAATGTTATTTTAGCTACTTCTTTTTAAATAGTTACAATTAATATAAATATGTATATACATATGACAGAATCACAACATTAAGTGGTAATTAATTTCTATTACTTATCATTAAAGTATCGTATTGCCATCCAAAACAAGCGCATATATCAAATTTCATTTCAACTGATTGCTTTAAAACGTGGGGAAAAAAACCTTTTCAAGTTTTGACGCAAATCGCCAAAATGGTCTCCAAAAATGATACCAACGTGACTGTATTTGTAATTCTTTAAATAATTAATTTTAATCTCAATAAAATGTATTAATTATAATTAAATTATTGTATTGTCATCCAAAATAATCATGTATATAAAATTTCAGCTCAATTAGTAGGAATTGAAAAAGAAAGAAGCGCAATTTTAATACAATTTTTAAAAATGCACTTTTAAAACAAAAATCTAACTTTAACTACATTCCACTTTGGAATTACGAGTTATCATCAGGAACAAAATGTAGATAGATATTTCCTAACATGGGTCGTTACAGCCATAGCCGGGAATTTAAGATCACAAACTGGAGGCCGGCGTTTTTTCTTTCAATTCATTAAATCGTGTTCTGGAACTGAAGATCTGTTGAGTAGAGAGGCACAGATGCATGTTAAATTTATCAAGGTTCTAAGTCCTCACATTGCGTAGGAACTCGTAGTGTAGCACCTATACAGGTGAAATCCTTGTCACTTGAAAATGGTTCGGAATAAGGAAATCAATTGCACTTGTGTGGGCTCAAAGTAAGATGCTAATGAGCAATTAACTGGTAAATCAATCGAATGGGTTTCCACAACGCTCCACAAAGAGGAATCAGATTGTTAAGGAGGCAATTCAAAAATGAACACGTCTAGAATTAAAATGAAAATTGTTTGTTGTCTGGTATTGAAATAAGCCTTCATTTAAAGTGCTGTGTTTCCTGTAGTTTCATCTAAATAATTGTAACTGTTGTTTATATATCAGAATTTTACTGGGAAATCAAAATTGACTAGAAAAAAAACCAATTTTAACCAGATGATTGCCTACGTAATGTTCCTTACAATACCGGTTGAACATTGCTACAACATAGTGCACACTCTGCGCGTTATGTGGATTTATTTTACATAGAAGCATACACTGACTTTCGCGCTTCTACATTTGAATATTTTGGGCAATCTCAGTTGAAAATAAATATTTTCGTTTGAAATGAAATCGTAAATCCTGCTCACATTTTCGTTTCACTCCGAACAGCTCGCTTTGGATTGCATTAAAAATTATTCTCTTGTTGCATTTACATCTTGATTTAGACAGTGTAGGACATGAATTTCTAAAACAGACGTCTAATTATTTTGAGGCTCACCCTCCCCGAGAATTGATTTCATAAAACCCATTTTTAACGGATCTCTACTCAAAAAATTAAACATGTATGCCAAATTTCGTTTAAGGTACCCGAATACTTTAGGAACCGTGATTTTGAAAAAAGCATGAAAAAGAGATAATTTTTATGATATTTAGTGAAAGATTAAAAAATGTATATAAAATTTTTTTTAAGAACAGTATTACAATAAAAAATTATTGAAGTACAATATTTTGACAAAAAATAAACATAGAATGACCAATTTCCAAAATATTCTCCTTTTGTGAAAAGTGCTTCTTTATTATAATAAATTGCCTGCATTTAGCTCAGATCTCTCTACAGAGGCTCAACTAGAATTTTTGAAATATATAACTTAGAAGTTGATTTATTCATATTTTACTACAACAGAGGGGAGAAATTTTAAGAAAAAAATGCCGATAATTATTTCAATTGGTGGTAACTCTGAAAATAATGTAAACTTTTCAAAAATCCTAGTTCAGACCCTCTGGAGAAGTCCTTACTTTGTGTAATCGAAATATTTTTTTATTTTAGAACCCTTTTTTATAAATAGAGAATATTTTGAAAAAGGATTATTCTAAGTTAATTTTTTGCCAAAATATTGTATTTAAATAATTTTTTCTGTCAAAATATCCTTAAAGCAATTTTATACATGCATTTTAATCTAAGTGACATTAAATATCATAAAAATTATCCATTTATGGCTTCTTTAAAATCAAAATACATCAAGGTGATATCCGATATCACCGAAAAAACGAAAAACGAAATTTTTTAACTGTAGCAATTCCTCTTGGGTGTCGATTTTTTAAACACCGTCCTGAGTCTATTTTTATGCATCAAAGAACTGTCTGCTCAATTTCAAGTCTGCGCGTCTGTTGTTTCCTGAAATTTCAGGATGAGAGAGTGAGTGGCTTTTCTATATATACAATCAGAAAAATAAAAAAAACCGGATACTCAGAGGTTGTATGTTTGGTGTATGTAAATTCGGCATTTTGATTTATTTATTAATTTAAGAAACAAGAATTAGTTTTGATGCATTGAATTAATATAAACATAAACTTTATATTTAGTTTTTACTTTATACTATGTGCTTTTATTTCAGTTGTGGACTGTAAAATGAGTATTATTGAAATAATTGTTAACCTTCATTCAGTATTTAAAAATTGATTTTAAACTGACAGTCCATAATAATTTATCCATTTTTTTGTATTCGACAAAATACTTAATGAAAAAAATCTATGAGATGAAGTCATCTTTAAAAGCCTTTACAGGCGAAACTACGTGTTTATGTAGATTTAAATTAAAATGACCACCAAATTTTAATTAGTAATTTTTTTGAAAAAGACAAAGATTAAAATATATTTATATAATGACTCCTACAGCTCCATATATCAGTTATAAAATTTCATTATTTAGGGATATATCTGGGAAAAAATCTTTTTACAGGGGAACTTAATCAAATCATCAACAAAAAAGGATTTTTTGGATCAGTAAAAAAATATGAAGAGAAAGCTGCTCCACTCAGTAGCAATTTTATAAGCGGTCGAATAGATGAGCGAAGATATTGAAATATAATTTGTTGAAATAAAATTTTAAACAAGTTGATTCCCAGTATAAATGGGAGAATCAACTTTGACAGACAGTAAGGTCATACTGATAACTTACGAAAGCGAAGACAGTGATATCTCCGCTTGGGTCATCCGAATGCGTCTCACGCTTGCTGGATAAGATTTAAGTCTAGAGAACCTGTTGTCCACTCCATATATGCTGTATTGTTTCAGATTCATGAAAGTTCTTCACAAGCCGAGCTGTATGATTTCTGGCATTGTCCTGCATTGCAGGATAGAAATCACCAAATGCTGCATCGTAAAGTATGGCATGGGGTTTAAGGATCTCGTTGGCAAGCCTATGAGTCATTAAGGGAGTTCATCCATGTGGTGGGTTCAAAAAAGATTATTTTTCAATTCCTACTATTCACTCTACCGCTCTATATATGTACTTATGTATTTATTTATTTATTTATCTTGGAGGAATTTTAAATCGTTAATAAAATACATTTTAAAGCCCTCAATTGGACGCCCATTTGGTATAGTGGTTAGCGACGCTGACTGCGGTGCCGTAGGTTCAGGGTTCGAACCCGGGTAAGATATACGTAAATGTTTGTGTCGTAATCCTTCTCTTCTTCGTGATGTGTGCTTCACCCTTACTTTTATGTAAGCCTCCGTGTGATACCTTGTGGTGCACGGGGCTATAAATGTTCTCAATAAAAAAAAGCGCTCAATTGAGCTGAAATTTTATATACACGATTGTTTTGGATGAACATACGATACTTTTTAATGATAATTAATTACCACTTAATGTTGTGATTCTTTCATATGTATATACATATTTATATTTTAATTGCAACTATTTAATAAAAAGTAGCTAAAATAAATTTTTTCTTTGTTGATCTAAGTAGGAATTGACTTAAATTTTTTTTATATATTACTTGTTTCTTCATAAATTGCTTCCTTAATATGTCTAGAATACTGTGGGGCAAAGGGAATTTTTAAAATTCGAAGTTGTTATAAAGAAGCAGGTGTTATATATAGAAGAGCTGCTGTTTGGAGCGCTAAGTTAAGATTTTTATTATTTTATCGGGCTTGAAACTTTAAACATGTTTTTCTCAAAACATTGTTTCTTAAACTTTTTTCCATTATATCTTAAGAACGGTTTTACCGAATGACTTCAAATTTATAGGCTAAACTCAGCACATATATACGCGCACCAAATGAACTACGATAATTCCAAAATTCAAAATATTTTATTTTGTGTAACAAAAACATAAAAAAAATCATGAAATTTGAAACTTTTTCTTCGGTGGTCTACCAAAAATCTAATTTTCGATATTTTCAATTGAGTTTTATTTTTATTCGGTTGCATTTAAGCTATAGATTTTAAACTCCCCTTAATTTTTTTTTTTTTTTCAGATAAGCCAATCAGCTGGAATCGTGGAGGAATTGAGCTTCCATTTTTTCGAGATGGGTGTGTTCAGAGTGCTATAATTTACGCTCTTTTGGATATTTTTGGCTAAATATTTATATACATACTCTTAAAATACTTATAAATAAATGATAAAAAAAACTTAAAATTCCATTTTTTTACTGGTCGCTAAAAAATAGGTAAATAAATCTCTAAGAATGCTTAAGAAACAGGCCATCATATGGGTGGACCCCCTTAAATCACCATTCCGTATGGTATGCCGGTCAGAGCATCCGTCTATGCTTATACCAGCTTTTACCATCAAACCACGCAGTCTATAATGTGACCAATCCTGAACGAATATTGGGTAATTTCATGTGCCCCTTTCTCACCATACCAAAATACGTCTGGCGTCACACACTAAACGAGGGGTACTCGAACTTTTTTCTCCGTCAGACCACATACATGTAAATGGTATTTTACAGGACTACATGAGGAAATGGGTAAAAAAACTATA
>BMAV01010664.1:51892-86525 GCA_019973955.1 Trichonephila inaurata madagascariensis | reverse complement strand
CGGTTTTATTAATAACAATTAATTGAGTCGCATATAAGTTTTATTGCAAATATATTTTGTATTGTGTTTCTGGAATTTGAGTACTTTTAGAAAAAAAATGAGTGTATTATTTTTTTGTTTGTTAAATATATAGTACTAGGTCTTTTAAGTGTTTGTATTTAAATTTGTCAGAAGGTAATTTGGCATTAGGTTTAGTTTTAGTAAAAATGGCGTTTCTCATTAGAAGTAGGAAAATTGACTTAATTCAATTATAGCGCGGGACTTAGATGAGTCACCTGATCCGTCTATGTCTAAAATTGTTTTAAGGGATTTAATAACCTCTAGTAAATATTACAAGGAGGAATAGGCAAAAGAGTTATTGGAAGTTATTACAGCCGAATGATTAGAGACAGAACAGCAGCAAAAACTAGAACAAGAACAATTATCAATTGAAAAATTACGCTTGGAAATAGAATTATCTAGGAACGCTAATCAGAGTGCTACTCAAAATAATGATCAAACCTCTCGTGTAAAATCTTTAGATGAAATAGTTAAAATGGTTAGGCTCTTAACTGTAAAGGTACCCAATAAATTAGACGGGTGGGACTATTTCTTTTCTAGTCTTGAAAAAGCTTTCGCTAGTGAAAATGTCAGCGACGAATTAAAACCGAAGGTTTTGTTATGCATGTTAGTAGACAAAGTGTCAAACTTATAAGTTAACCTAGGCGAAGAAGAATTAAAAGATTACGAGTCTTTAAAACAGGTTGTGCTCAAGGGGTACGAACCCTCACCAAAAATATGTTTAGAAAATTTTAGAAAGGCCAAACGTAACCCTTACGAAACTTTCTCTCAGTTCGCGTCTCGTTTAACATCGCGATGTGGTTATACTACTTAAGTTAAGAGGAGCGAATGATTTTCAGTCAGTTAATCAACTGATCGTAGCAGATAAAACGTTTGAAATGTTGGATTCTGAGACGGCGACCCATATTGGTGTGCTCTAAGGGGAAGAATGGTACAAACCCAGGGACTTGGGCAAACAATGTGATATATTTTATGCTTCCAAGGGGAAATCCTACGATGGACCTGCGAGAGTTAAATGGAATGATAATGAAAAGAGAAGTTTTAATGGTAGTTGG
The DNA here is from genome assembly GCA_019973955.1 of Trichonephila inaurata madagascariensis. Taxonomy (NCBI): domain Eukaryota; kingdom Metazoa; phylum Arthropoda; class Arachnida; order Araneae; family Nephilidae; genus Trichonephila; species Trichonephila inaurata. The sequence goes on along the minus strand of BMAV01010664.1, from coordinate 85,410 downwards.
GGTAAAAAGCCATTTGGGGAGAAAAGGTGGGATAATAATTTTTCTTCTAGGAAAAACTTTGATAAATCTAAAGTACCTGAAATTAAAAAAATCGCTTGTTTCACCTGCGGATCAGACACACATTTTAGGCGGGATTGTCCGAGAAACAAAAGGGTAGATAATTAAAGACTAAATGTGAATAAGGTGTCAACGGAAGGGACAGAATTGGAAGATAGGACGGTAGCTGCTAGAGTTGATTTGCTAGGTAAAGTCATTCCTTGGCGGGCTATTGAAGACAAATTAAGTAAATTAGTGAAAACATCCATCAGTGTAGATGGGAAATTAGTCCATGCATTAGTGGATTCTGGAACGGAAATTACTGTTATCAAAAAAGACTTAGTTCCTGGAATATCGGTTGAAGTAGCTTCCACGATTTATTTGAAAGGTATTTTCGGTCCAGGGGTTAAATGTCCTTTAGTATATGTTCCAATTGGCCTTGCTACCGGTGGCCAGGTTAACGTGGTGCACCAGCAAGTTTTATGTGCTTTGGCAGAAGTTTCGGTAGAAAATGTGTTGCTTCCACCAGATGTTTTAGATATGTTGTGAGGAGCCCAGAGTGAAGAGAATTCACTGGCTCAAAGCTCTCAGGACCTGAGGGTTGACTCAGGAAATGTAGATGAAACCGAGGTTTCATCTGGTATTCTGCCAGAGAAAGCACAGGAGAACGTTGAGGATGGTCAAAAGAATATTACTTCATGTTGGAATGAAGTGGGAACATTTGGTACTAAGGATGAGGAGGTGACCGCTGAGATGGATAAAGGAAGCATGTTGGCTCACAGTTTTCGTTCCGAGCAGGAGTGTTGTGCCGATTTAGCATTAGCTTGAAAGCATGCTGAAGAAGGCAAAGGAAACTACTATGAAGTAGATGGGTATCTATTTCATAGAGATAAAATACTCGGGGAGAGTATTGGGCAACTGGTGATTCCGAAATGCAGACAACTGAGGTGTTGAGACTAGCTCATACCTTCGGGTTCAGTAGTCACATGGGTCCCAAGAAGACGCTTGAACGAATAAAGTATTCTTTCTTTTGGGAGAGTCTGAGGGCCAATGTGAAGAAAGTTTGTGAATCATGTAAAGAATGTCAGCTCACGCGATCGGTTTGGGTTACAGACCGATCACCCATTGCACCTGTGGCAAGGCCTGAATTGCTATTTCAGGTGGTGAATATGGATCTGATAGGTCCAATTGACAAGGGAGCTCCTAGGAGCATCCGAGCTCCAAGGGACATAAATATATTTTATGTTTGGTTGATCAGCACACTAGGTGGGGCGAGGCTGTGCCGTTGATTAGTCTCAGTGCTAAGGTAACCTGTGAAGCTTTGTTAAGCATATTTTCGAGAACAGGGATACCGAATGTTGTCGCCTCTGATAATGGGACGATTTCCTTAAGGCAGAGGGATATTAATTTAATTACAGGAAAGCCGTTTAAAATCAAAACTGGTTGTATATCCCAGATATTAATTAATACTATACGAGAGAATACTGAGTATCTTTTAGATTTAGGTGTAAAAGAGATGGGGCAGTCCAACCGTACTCTGCTCGGTGTTTTGTTAGGAAGAGTAAAGCGATACCCGAAACCGAATATTAAATGTATTACGTATGGAAATTTGAACCTGGTGACGCGAACCGAGATTTATCTTTTGTTGAAAAGGGAAGGTTTTGTAGAAAAGTGTAGCGCAGCATCGTGGGTCACGGTACTGGATTTGTGGAAGTGGTATTTTTGTCGTTCTCTCACGATGAAGATAAGGACTATGTTGTATATGTTTAGTTTTGTTTCTTTTGTATAATGTGTTTTCTGTATAATTATCTGTTTGTATAAAATATATTTGTTTAAATATCTGTTTGTAACGTATTTTGTATAGTCTGTTTGCAACCCCATTACAGTTTAGATCTTTTTGGGAACATAGTCACTTATTTCAATTGTGTAAACTATTAATATGGTTTCATGTGTGTATGTGTTTATTTTAAGAAACTTTGACTAGAACAAACATCAAGACTATTGAATGTTGTAATTATTGTGTGTTCTGTTTGTGAATTTTCTGTTTCACGGTTAGGAACATTCCTGGTGTCTGAAATGGTAAAATCAGCCACAAGGGGCTAATTTTACTCTTAGGTGGGGCGTGTAAGGACTTACTGCTTGCAGCTGGCAACAGGTCGAACGATACACACGAGAACTGGCAGCGGGCCCACTATATACAGAGGAAGACCTGGCAACGACAGGGGAGACCAGATCGGAAGAGACCGAACCAGGAAAGACGGAAAAAACGGAAGGAGAGAAAAACGTGGTCGGAGGAAGGAAGACGGCTGGACGATGGATTATAATCTTGTACCATCTTGATATTTTCTTCTTTTTATGAAGTGTCCCATAGAAGGAGTTAAATAAAACAGAGGGACAAAATTCTGACTGTAATTATTTTCACAATTCGAACACGACCCGATCCGAAAAGAACCCACAAGTTTACACCCACTATCTACACACGATATATAACAGATGAAACAGCTCAACAAGAAGAACATATGGTCCGAATCTCAAAATTCCTCGGAGCAATGCGGGATTTAAAAAAATTTATAACTTTTGAATAATTTTAAAATGTTAAATATGGTTAAAGAAATGAAGCTATGGTCCTGAAAAAATATATCTACAATGCTCATAGGAAGAACAATCGAATCCAGCCAGTACGGTCGACCAAGGTGGCATAAGATTCGAGTTATTTCTGGGGAAGCGGTATGGAGGGAAGGGCCAATTCCATGTAAAGCTCGCGCTAATACGAAAATAAGGCGGACCTCCAAAAATCAAATTCAAGCTCATTTCCTTAGGGGGGATGAATTTTTTTCAGTCCCCATAGGATTTACATGGGAGCATGATATTTTTGTGCTTAAGCCCTTCCCTTACACAATGGGTATGAAGCACATGACTGGATGGGTGGACGAGTGGAATACTTGGTTCCAATCTCAAGTCCGAGACTTGAACAGGAGCGAAGATATTGTGAATTTTAAAAAAATTAAAAAGTTTAAGACAATTAAAAACTATAGAAGAAATAGCAATATGAGCATGAAATTATAATGACTGGAAAAGCAGATAGAGAGGGATCGAATGAGCCAGGCTTTAATATACTGTGAGGCTCGGCTACCGAGATATTGGACAAAAAGCTGTAGAGGGAGGAATGCACAGGGAGGATGCGTCCCAAGAGATATGGTTTATAACAATAGTTATTATGATCCTCCAAATATCAGTCCCATAGCGCGAAAAAAGTGGCATGTTAAAATATTAGACAAATAAATATGTACGCATGCGCATCGGTGTTGTTAAAGTATGCGCAAGCATCCATGACGGTGTGCATGCGCATGATAAGAATTTACCCTAATCCTTTTTCCATAACGCCCCAAAAGAAGGATAATTTCAAAAATAAGTATACGAATACAAAAGGCCTTTATAATTTGCTACAATGTAATAAATGTGTTAATGTTCATCGCAATGCGTTCGTAATACATACATCTATAATCATATAATTGCTATTGTTATTTAAATAGGTATACTAATATTTACTCTTATGTTTTATGTACATGAAACACACATTTAAAGATTAATTTAATATATATATATTTTTTAATTTCCTGTAAGTGTGATTGTTTTAATAGCAAAAAGTGCTCAAACAAAGGCATCAGAGGAGCTCCGTTGGCGAAGGACGATATCTCCCTACTGGTAGTTATGTCACAAATCAGCTCAAAGCAAAGGTTCGCAGACCCGGAGGGTATAGCTCAGTGGTAGAGCATTCGACTGCTAACTGAGAGGTCCCAGGTTCCAACCAAGGTGAGCCCTTCTTCATGAAAGTGGAGAGAGATATTTTCTGAGAATTTCGAAGGCGGGAATGATCTGCCCCGTTCTGTATATTTCTAGACAAAGCANTTTGACTATGGTAATTAACACAGTAGGCAATAAACACAAATGATCATTGATAAGAAAAAAATGTCATATTACAAGAGGAACTAATCGAAATGGGCAGTAATTCAGATCTTAAAGTAAAGTTTAAAAACGCATGTCAGCAATTTTGGCTTTAAAAAGACAATGCCTGCTACTTATCCCGAATTATGGAGTATTTATTTGCTTTTCCAAGTGAAAAGGAGTTTCAGTGCGGTTGCTAAGCTCTAAAATAAAAGAAAGAAAAAGACTGGACACTAAAAACCGAGGAGATTGGGGGTTATACCTGACGAGATTGATGCCAAATGTTGAAAATTAGTTATTGAAGCACCACGTTCATCCTTCACTTATTAAAATTTATTCAATTTGTATCAATTAAATTTTAATTTCATTATCATGTGTTTCTTAAGTTTTAAACACTATACTTCCCTACAGTTAGACATTTAAATCTTTTAGAGTTAAGTATCTTAAAAAGTAAGTAGTTTTATACCAGCAGTCAAAAAGACAGTTAAGTTGATAATTTACAAAAGTTCTATATTAGGTAAGCTGGGGTGACCCCCAAATCAAAAAACATGGCAAAGAGTATGAGATGAAAGTTTGAAAACATCTAGTTTCTTGTAACAAATATATGTTTTATTTTCTGCTTCGACCTATTGGTGGGAACTTCTAAATCGTGAAATTAAACCGAAATTTACCTTTAAAAGTTCAAGTCAGACCAAATGGTCCTTTATGACGCTGTTGAAGCCTTAAAAGATAATTATGATAATATCATGAATATTCTTAAGACATTTAGTGACAATGAAATGAGAAAATTGATTTTAGAAAAGAGGCAGTAAATTTATTTAATAAATTAACAAAACTTGAAACTGATATTTTAGTTATGTTTTGGGAAGAAATTTTACAAAGATTTAATTCAATTAACAAAAAATTACAGGCTCCTGGTTTGGACATCTGTGAAGGGAATAAGTTAATTATGTCATTTAAAACGTTTATAAGCAATGTAGGACATGAATCACTAAAGGAGTATCAAGACGCAGCCAAAAAATTAAGTCCTAGTATAGAAACAGAACATAGCGATGTGAACAAGAGAGACGGGTTATTTCAAAATTTGCAAATAAATCCACAGAAAAAGCTGTGTATGGGACAGAAAAATTTAAAAGAGACACGCTTATTGTGTGTGTATTGCATTATATAGGCAAGATAATCCTTGATTTAAATAGAATATAGTAAGAAATTAAAATTTTTGATGGATTTGTGCAAGATCAAAGAACGTCCATCTGGCGAATGCACACGCTATTATTGTTTACTAATCAGATGACGTAGACCAACATTTAGTAAATGAAGGTGTCAATTCAAAACTTTATGTTCGATGTAATTTTTGAAAAGAAACTTATTGACATTTTTCCAAATTTGTATACCATTTTTCTAACGCTCCCTATTACTAGTTGTGAAGCGGAGCGTGAGTTCTCTAAAATGTCCTATATAGGAAACTAATATAGAACAATCACAAATACTAGGTTTAATTATTTATTACTTCTTTGCATTAATATTGATCCCGCCAAAGATTTAAAATAAATGTGAGGGGCAAATAAAAGAATTTGCAGCATAAAGGTGTAAAAAAGGGGTTTTTTTGTAAATTATGTTATTGTTTATAACGTATTTAAATTGATCGAAATAAAAAAAAACAACCCTTAAATTTCGTATATTTTAAATTTTTCCCACCAAAAATGTTTTTTAGAAAAATGCCAAAAACTTTAATTATTTAGAGGGACCCTCAGATATTCTTAGCCCAGAGCACCCAAAAGTCACGATTCGGCCCTGTGGCAGTTGGTACTTAATAAAACAGAAAAGATAGATAATAAAAATGCTTGCGACCTTTCTCCCGTAGAATTTGAGCTCTAATATGTGCGTGTGATGTCAGAAGCCCGGCGTTGCCTGGCTCGGACGAGAAGAGAGGGGGGAGGTTATGGGCGGGAAGAAATCGAAAACATAGTTCTGGAAATGCTGACTCGTGCATTTCATTATTTCACTAAAACAGTTCGGGGATTTTTAATTAATTCACTTATAACAAAGAAAAGACTTCGAAAAAAAAAAGAGAGACGTTATTTTAACATCGTGCGTGAATTGACCATCTCCTTTAGGGATTTGGCGAAAGACCTGATTTCATCGTTTCCCTGTGACATATATATACACCATAAAATATTATTAGGTTGTGTTTTCATGTGTGTCCCATATTGGGTTTCAATTCTGTGTGTCGGGCTAAAAACAAAAAATGAAACATATCTCGAGTAACTGATTAAAATTATACATTGACTCCAAACAACATAGCTATAAGCAGACACTCTAATATTTTTCATTAAAATTAAATAAAGATAATAAGAGAGTCAAATGTAACTTGTGTTTTAATATAATTCTAAGCATATGTTAATAGATATTACTAATTTGTATTTCGGAAATCTTGTAAATTAACAAATCACCCCAATGCAATATTTATTATTTTATAAACATGCAAAATTTTCATTAATGAAGCATCCAGTCATGTAGATATAACAATGATTTAAGAAAACTAACCAAAAGCATAAAAATTTCGTTTTTAATTTATATTTATTTTCAGCTACTTATTTCTTGCTATCTACTTTATTCAATTCCTCTATTATTAGTTCACTCTCTCCCTATATATATCTTGCTCAAATTGTCAATCATTAATAAAATACTTTCTATTCATCCATTCAAGTTCAAATCCTTTTTTTTTTTCAAAAAGTAATTAAATTTTATTTTTAATTTTATTCTGCGTTATTTCTGGCGAAGTTACAAATAGCTGCAACAGATGGCGCCAATGTGTTTTTCTAACAAAGTAGGAATTGACCTAAAAAAATTTTTTTTTATATTACTTATTAAATCTTTCAGGAAACTACAAAAAAGCAAATTTTCAATTTAGCAAAAGCCTAAGGTGAATTCATTTCCCTCTTATTTAAGTATATAAATTTCTTTTCTCTTCCAAGTGCACTTCAAATATTCATATCACTAAGATACACGTGAATTGTTACCTCATTTGATTTCTAAAAGTATGTACCGTAAAATCCGGCGTATAACGCGCACCTATACTTTCAAGCTAAATTTTTCAATTTTTAGGTATATTCGCCGTATAACGCGCACCCCCTTTTTAACGAAGAAATCTGAAGTATTAATATACATTGTTTTTAAGTTTTGAAGTATTTTATTCAAGGTATTATCCCAGACTTTTGAAAAAATAGTTTACCTCTAGAATAACAACTGTTCTTGTTCATAAGACAAGTCGTTTCTTTTAAATAAACAGTGTTTCAATACATCTAGAAGTAATTTTTTTTATACCCATCCTTTTTGTTATTTTTAAAGCTATCGTTTTTATACCCGGCGTATAACGCGCACCCTTAATTTTCGATCTTATTTTTTGTGTTCAAAGTGCGCGTTATACGCCGGATTTTACGGTATATTTATTCTTTGTTTACTTAAAAGTTTATTATTGTGTCTGGAATTTTTTCATTCTCTTAAATAGAATTCATTCCAAGTTAATGAAAGAAAAATGTTTTATTGGCTAGAAATGAATTGCTAGTCTTATATGTTTATTTTCTAATACTAAAATATTTGGATATAAACATTGTGACCTTTTTAACATGGAAAATTTGTGAAATATGTCTTGATAAGTCACAAATTTTAACTTGTATAAATGAAGAAACATAATATAATTGAATAAAAAATATTATAACAAAGATAAATGGGAAAAACACATGGAAAATTCTCAAATGTTTCACACAAAGTTTTCTTAAGAGAATTACTATTTTTTGGTAAAATGATATACAGGTATCATCATTGGAATAATTTTTGAAAAAGAATCACAGCTTTTAAATGATGTGCAGGATTAAATATTCCACTTCAATTTTTCCCTTTTTACAAATTAGCAAATGTATTTTTTTTTTAATTAAAAGAAAAACACAGGGTAGAAATATATGCCTGAATAAATGATTTACAATATCGTACACAGGGACCTATTAAAATTATCACAAATCTACACCAGAATAGCTGAATAGACCAAGAGCAATTTTAAAATCATGAAACAAATCTTATCAAATTCGATTCAATATCTTAAAATTACACAACTGCCAAGTATAATTCAGGAAGCTTTGAAATTCTGAAAATAAAATGTTTTTTTTCCCCACTTTGAATGGTATTTTTTTGTTTCAGTTCAGTAAAATGTTATTCTTATGTTATAAATTAAAGTTCACAAATCTAATTCTCTACTACAATATCAATGGCACTTTTAACAAAATTTTTATACTATAGAAAATAAAGAATTAAAAATAGTAAAGTATAATTTTTAATGGTTTAAACATTTTTTAGTTGCATGAATGTTATATGGTTCAGGAATTAAGAAAATTTAATATAGAGAAAACATGTATAGTTATGTGTAATATTTGTTGTAATAAAATATTTTTATATTAATCATACAAACATTACTTAAATTATCCTATATCACAAAATACAAACTATGAACAGAATACAAGCATTTTAGTTGTATTTCAATCACAAGGTCATTTGTATTAATAAAAAAATTTAATGAGTTATATGAAATTTTAACACGTATTTTTTTAAAATAACTGAACCAATTTATTTAGACTATAGTATTAACGGTCCTCTATCAATATGAAACAGTATTTTATACTTTAAAAGCGAGAACAAAATTAAACCTTTTAAATGGAACAACTGACAATTCTTCAATTGCTCAATAAAATGTGAATAACAATTTATTCAAAAAATTTTCCAAAAAAAATTCTCTATCTTTAAATTACATAAAAATTTCAGCATCAAATCCCTCATACTGAATAAAAAATGAGAAGAAAGTATTTTCATCCCATAAGGTTACATGGAACAAACAAGAGACAAGAAGAAAAAAAATCTCAAGCATTTTCTAGCTACTGCAATTTATTTACAATACGTATACACTTTCTCTTAAATCATTTCATTTAAGAGGACACAAACATAAAATAGAGATTTCCAAGGACAATTAAAGCTTCAAATTGATCGCAATACATACATAAAATGTAAATACATGTTAGATATAACATCCATTAAAAATGCACAATATTTTTAAAAAAATAATAAATCAAAATAAAGGTGGAAATTTGGTTTACATTAAGATCGAAATAAGTAGAAAAATGAATTTTATTTTACAAGATGTAAATGTAAATATATATATACAACACAATATGACATTTAAAATTTAATTCTCAGAATCTGAAGTGGTTTCATCCTTGTTACTTGGTTTGCAGTAAATAACAACAGGTTTCCCATGTCCTACAGAAAAAGGAATATTCACTAGGATCAATATTTCTAGAAAAATCAATATTTGTATGAATTGCAAATTTTCAAATGTACATTTTCTTCATTTATTATTTTTTTTTATTTGTCAGAAATCACTAGTAACAACAAGATGAACTCAGCTATTAATATAAATGGTGGTATAATATACATAATTAAAAATTATGTCACAAGCAATTCAATTTACATAACAGCTTTTTTAGTGTTAATTTAAAAGTATAACAGAAGTATAAAAATATACATGAATAGCTTTACATAGCAATGAGGAGAAAGTCTGACACACAGTTCAGCTAATTAAAAATTAATATCAAATGTTATTCAGGTTTGAACAAGCTGACTCCCTTATCTAGTTATTCAGGATAAATCAATTTGAAATTTTATGCATATTATACAAACAAATATATAATATGCATAAAAAAATTAAAATTAAAAACAAACATTCACAAAATTTATTTTTCGATAAAGGAAAATTCATTACCATAAATTCCGGCACATAATGTGCACTTTTAGTACAAAAAATAAGGTCAACATTCACTGGTACGCAATATATGTCAGGTATAAAAATTAGCTTTCAAAAATTAAAAGAGAAGAGCTAAAGAAACTAGATTCCTACAACTAATGAAGCACTGCATATTTAAAAGAAATGGCATTCCTTATGAGATCAAAGGGTTCTAGTTCTAGAACTATACTATTTTTTCTAAAGTTTAGGATAATACATCAAATAAATAATCTTAAATCAAAGGAGCAATGCACATGTACATTTCAGGTTTTTGTTTAAAAAAGGGGTGCACGTTATATGGCGAATACACCTAAAAATTAGTATGAGTGCATGCGTTATAAGCCAAATGTTATGGTAAGTAAAAAAACAATTTTTTTTCATGATTTTTAAAATGGTCATACAATTGACTATGTTGAAACATGCCATGCAGGGGAGTTTTTTTTGCCATCAAGATGTTACAATGCATGTATCAATAAGTCCCTCAAATAGATAAATTTTTGTATGATTTGAAAATAATTTCACAAATTACACATAGTTTCATTTTCAACTTTGTATGTTCTTATCAGAGTTTTAAGTACAAATTTTTAAACATGAAATCCAATAGGGGGAGAGAAAAAAAAACGTATTTACTTGAATCTAAGACCCACTATTTTTCCAGTGTTAATATTTCTGAAAATTGGGTGCGGCTTAGAATAGAAGGCAAAACATTTGTTGGTTGGGGAAAATTGAATTTCCATCCCTTTCAAAAGGAAAAATGTAAAAGTCCATTGTAGTACCTCTAATAAGCAACTACCAAAGTACTAGTGGAGTGAATCTTAGTATAGAATAGTTACAAATGCAAATACTCAGCAAGTCTAAGTCAAATAAAAGTCATGAAATGTCAGTACAAAAAAGAAGTCCAGGAATTTGAAATAATGAATGTAAAATTTTTTACATATCTTTAGGAGAAAATGCAAAACATACGATTTTCAAAATAACCACATATTCAAGTTTGATAGTCAAAGTTTTGAAAATTGCTCCAAGATATTAGTATTTTTATTATTTGCATATATAATTTGATCACCTCACATCTCCATCAAACATCAAAAACCTCAGACATGCATACTTTTTATATGAAGCTTTATATAAAGAATGTGGTTAATTTATCATCTCATGAGAAAAGTGACAAAAATTGTTAATTTTTTTAACACATGAATTTAAATAAGCATTGAAAGAAAAATATGGGGGAGGCAATTGTCTATAAATATTTAACACGACTTTTTTTTATCATATGTTTCTTTTCAAAAAATCAAAAACCACTTCATTAGCATCAAAAGAATGGGGGGGGGGATTCTATTACCCCATAAAGAGGAGATTAAGTGGATAACAGAAAATTTATACAAATATAATTTGCATATTTCCATTATAATTCAATTTCAAAATAAATTATATTAAAAAAAATTGAGCAACTACATTTCTTACACACACACAAGTTAAGAAACTAACAAAATACTATACATATATATTTAATCACCAGTTTATTAATTATGATGCTAAAGTGCATGAAAATTTATTAAAAAATACAACTTTAGAAAAGTCTGAATTTTATGAGATAAAAATGACAATTCTGAAAATTATAATTTAAATCTTTCCAAAACAATATTAATCAATAAATACTCAGAATGTAAACTGCTGAGAGAAAAAGAGTTTAAAATTACTGCAAAAGTGTATTTGATATCTATTTCTTAAATATTTAATGGGATGATACAAAGAAATAGAAGAAAAGAGAAAGGAGTAGTCCTCAAACATTCTTATATCAAATTCATAAGCTATTTTGACAAGCTTTAAATCAGCCATTTCACTTTTCTAATTATGGGAAGCTAGACATTGAAATTTTACTTGCTAAGGATACAATTAATTTGTGTCACATTTCTCCACAAGAAAGAAAAAATACAGAATAATAAAAAAAAAACAGTTTTCAATTAGAATTGGGGGAGGGGGGAGAAAATTGCATCCAATGTTACTAATATGATAACTTAAACGCTTTTCATAATGAATAACTTAAATCTAAAAACCATGAATGATTTTTTTAACAATTTCTGGAAATAGCTCTCTTGTTTTTGGGTGTGTGCTCATAACATTTGAAAGAACAGTATTATGGGAGAACTCCCATACTTAAATAAAATATTAATTATATTAAAAACAGAATTTATATTGAAGTACTTAGTTTAAAATCTTTGTTTTTTCAACATTCCACAAAACCTATATAACCTATATTAAAAACCTATATAGAGTAACTAATTATCAATGAAATATTGTAAATTACTTACGTTCTGCATTTGGCTCATTTTTGTTCACATCAGTCTTTGGCACATCTAAAAAATAAGCCACATGAGCATTATTAGTTAAAAACCGCTCAAAGTAATGGGTAGAAAATACTTTTTTAAGAAAATTTTTAAGATCAACCAATCACAGGCTGAAATATAAAATAATTACCTCAAATCTTACAAATTTAATACTGTTTTATAAGTACCATAACTTATCACTGGGTGCATTTCACAGTTTATTTAATAACTCAGTAACTGTTACAATCTTTATAAGCATGATCCAAATAAATTACCCACTGCAAAACTTAAAGCTTAATTCTGCCAATCACTTTTAAAAGAACGGTTTTCAAAAACCATCTATTTAAGAGTATTAATAATGATGATACCTAAAAATGAAATTAAATTTAACATTTAAAAATAAAAAATATTCATATACATTTACCTTTACCATCTGATATATTGCTTGCTTTATCAATGGTATCAGAATCTGGTATTGGCTCCAAATTAGAGTCTTCAGGTTCAGCAGTTTCAACAATTTCCTCAACAATAGCCTCGGGGCAAAGTAAGTTTTCATCATCTAATTCACTTTCAGCAAGACCAGGAATATTTTTAACACCTTCTAGATAAACAATTTTTATGTCATTCTTTAGTTGGATATCTTTGGTATTTCCCACACCAGAAGTTGAAGGAACAGCTATATTTGAAGTCAATGCAAAATCTTCTGCTTCATTAAATTGAATTCCTAAAAAAAAATAAAATAAAAAGCTTGACATTAACTGGATTTATTGGATGAAACATGATTTGTATTTAATCGTATTCAGTATAAACCAGAGGTTGGCAACCTTTTAGTAGTGGCACGCCAAACCAATCTACCAATATTATTCAGCATGCCACACAGTAGGATATTTTTCCAACAATTTGATTCCCACAATAATGCATTCAGAGTTACAGAATAAAGGTAAATAACATGGATTTAAATATTAATTTTTCATCATTTAAAAATAACATAAGAATTAACAGAATAAAATATAACTATTTATTCAATAAAAATAAAAAATACTAAAACTGTACATATATATTGTATTTTTAAACATATTTATTTTTTTAAATAAGAAATAAACAAAATATAAGTATTTCCCCATCAGTATAGTTAAATAAAAATTTTAATGCGCACCTACCGAAATATCAGGGGTATAATTTGTGACTTTTAATTTGACACGATTTTGAGCATTCAGTTGTTAAACGATTTCTTTTTCTAACAAACAATTCTTTGCTGACTCAAAATATTTTTCATGTAAGGAAAAACTTTTTACTTAGATATGTAGAACAAAAAGTAGAGTACATGAAATTTTCTCTCTTCAAACAATTATATCTCTCCTGCAATGGCATTCAATAATTTATAAAACAGCTGTTAATTTATCTGAGTTATCTTTCATAGCTCTGTAAATGTCCATAATTCTGAAGATGTTTGTCAAATAAGGTCCATTATAAATTTATCAACTTCCATCCATTCAAAATTAACAAACTTGTAGAGTAGTGCAGAGTGCCATAGGGTTGCCAGCCCCTGGTATGAACCATCACTAAACCCATGTTCTTAGATAAGTTATAAAGTAGCTAAACTCTCATTTAAGAAATAATCATTTGATGAAATGTTACACTGTTTTCAATAGAATGATTTTTGCAACAATATTTGTTTTAAAAAAGGGTAGATAATTCTTAGTGGAAACTCACTCAACAAACAATTTGTTTCAGAATCTTACAATGCAAAACAATTAATAAATTAATGTTAAATACAATATGCTCTGTGACAAAAGATATTCTTAAGTCTATGCATAACATATATTGAAAAAAATTGGATGCACTGTTAAAAAGTGTGAATCAACTTAATCTTTTCATACATTGCAAAATGAACCAATCTCATACAACACTACATATACACTGAAAAAATATTTCAAATTAATTTATTTTTTCAATGTTTCAAAATTTGGCAAAAATGTGTGATACAGTATTGTCATTAAATAAATTTTTACAGAGCAGAGTTATCAGGGTGATGCTTCTGAAAGTGGGATGCAACAGATTCCCACACACAGCATTTCTTTTATGTGATGCAATGCAATACTATAACCCTTTCAGTGATCAGTTATTGGATGCAATCTTCCTTAAGTTCATGGACATTACTGTTATGCACCTATAGGTGAATATCAAAATAATGGAAACATCTTAGATTTATAAAGAATCTTTTATAAGTATGGTGTAGGACTGCCTTTGGCATGTAATACAGCCTTGAAATCGATTAATACCAGAGCAGAATAATGTTTAGAGGAATATTGTACCATTCTTCGTGAAGATAATGCAAAAGTTCTGGAAGAGATGACAGTGGAGGATATTGATTCTGTATTGAACACTCTAAAATAGTCCACAATGGTTCAATTATATTGAGGTCAGGTGACTGTGCAGGTCAAGGCAGATGTAACCTCATCTTCATGTTCATCAAACCACTATTGGACGTCCTGCTGCAGGGAGAGGTGCATTATCAACCTGGAAAATTCCATCTCCTTCAGGGAACTAAATTTGTATCATAGGATCAACCTGGTCAGCTAAAAAACTTTCTCTATATTTCTCCCCAGCAATCCTTTCTTTGTGTTGCATTTAGTCCAGCAGAAAATAACGACACACGGCTGCACTTACATCACAGATCCAACTTCATTCTTTACAGTAGAACATAAATCACTAGTTAAAAATAGTTCCACTACTAAATTATGCATCAAATATAATTTAACAACAAAAAATAATTTTTAATGTGTCTAAGCCTATATTAAATCATTAAAATGAATAAAAATATAAGAAGGAAGTGTAAACAAAATGATTTGCAATTTATAATGCACCCATCCAATTAAAAGAAAACCTTGCCTCAAGTTCTAATATATATCAACAGAATTTATAAAATATAAGCAATGATATACCTTCATGTATATACCCTGAGGCTTCTGGAGACAAATAGCCTGTTTCAAAAGCATTAGAACTTTCTTTTACTTCAGGAACACACTGTGAAGGTTCTTCACGTGTTCCAAAATCATAGTCATGATCCATAATTCGTCTGCGTTCTTGAAGAATCACTTTAATTTTTTTCTTTGGAGGTAAGAAATTGTAGTTAATTCCAGAAACTTCTCCAGAAAAACGAAATGAAGATCCAGGTTCTTGAGGTCGATTTTGAGGAAAATCTAAAAATAAACCCCCCTCCCCATTATTACAATATGTACACATTCCAACTCTAATTAACAGTGAATATTTCCATCACTTCACTTATACCAATTATATTATAATACAACTTTTAAATAAGCCAACTAAAAAATTATGGCACAATTAACAATTTATATTTAGCTCAATTATATACACAACATATTTCCATATCATAAGTAAAATTTAAAACCTTTCTCATCTTTAATTTTTAGATAAACATCAAATGCCATGTTTATTTCATTATTTGACAACTAAAATTTTTTAGTCATTAGTTCATTTTCTATCCTTTAACCCTCTCGCTGGATATCCCGCGATTTCCATGGGCAAAGTCACGTAGCAAAGGTAGCACTACGCAGCGAGAGCGTTAAGCAAATTGATGCATTATGTACAAAATAACATGGAATAATCCCTTCATTTAATAAATATTACTATAGATTTTATATGTACAATATTTTCACAAAAGCAGAACGAGCCTAAATTCTCAGAAATTAAATTAAATTCTGTATTTTTTACATAAAAAGAATTTTATGGACATTCAGTGTTAATAATTCAAACAATATTGCAAAAACTTGTAGTATTTCATTTCATTAACAGAAGCAAGGTATTGCACTTTGGCCACCCAAAATGCAACACCTTGAAGGTAGAAAGCAAACGATGTGAAATTTACATAATGCGTTAGTGGCAATGAAATATGCAAATCAATAATTTTATAGTGCAGACGCACATCACGGCCGAACCCAACCCACATCCGCTAAAAAAGGGGTGGAAAGATTGGCGATTTGAAGTACAACAATTGTTTTTTCGTCCATTTTTTTCCGCATAAGCTGTTTGCACATATGACTTGTGGAAGACATTGAGCGTCTTTTGACCAAGTTTCTGAATTTGATCAAGGAAAAATAGTAGCCTATAGGAGTTGCAGATTGTCCTTCGGAGAAATCAGTCAATGTGTTGGACAAAACCCAGCAGCTGTAATGCGGATTTGTCATGGCTGAACGCAGGAGGAAATGACGGAATGACAGGGCCGATCACACCCACCTATTAAGCACCGCTGCTTGTGATGAGTCGGATTGCGCACTTGGCAGTGAATGGATCGCGAAGCCACATCACAACAGATTGTCTGTTACACATCACTCAAGTGTTCACTCGTAACATTCGACACCGTTTGCAAAAGAGTGGAATATCCACAAGGCGTCAATCCCTTGACTGGAAACAACAGATGTTTGCACTGCCAATGGTGTGATGAACGACAGACATGGACTAGACAACTTTGTGCTCACTGATGAATCCCACTTTTGCCTGCTACATCACGATGGTCGGATTTGAGTTTGGAGAAACCATGGTGAGAGGCTGCTGAATTGTTGCGTTATGCATTGCCACATTGGTCCTGCACCCGATATCATGGTTTGGTGGTATTGGATTTCACTGCTGCACCCCTCTAGTATGCATTGCCAGTACACTGAACAGCCAGCACTACAACTGAGGTTTTGAAGCCTGTGATCCTCCCATACATTAAGCACTTGCCATCAGCCATATTCCTACAGGATAATATGCAACCACACGTGGCATGCGATGTTCAAGAGTTCTTCACCCATCAGATTGAATTGCTTCATTGGCCTGCTTGTTCTCCCAATCTATCACCAATCGAAAACGTGTCGCCCATGCTTGCACAACAACTGACCCAAGATACACCACCTGCTGCAACACCAGATCAGTTTTGGTAATGAATGGAAGCCACACGGACTGCTGTACCCCAAGGATACATCCAAAGCCTCTTTGATTTTATGCCAAGGCGTATGGCAGCGATTACAGCCAACAATGGCAGCTACACTAAATACTGATTTTGTCATCATCCACACATCACAAGAGTGTAATTTTAATAGTCTGATTTTTGTACAGCATATTATCTGCCAAATAAATTTCGCTGTGATATCTCTGGTCCTTCTTGGTGTTGCATTTCATGTAGCCAGCAGTGTAGTTTTAAGAATAAACTTTTTTTTGCTCTAAATTAAATTGTATAGTCTCCGCCCACTTAAAAAAAACCTTTTCATGAACAATTTGTACAATGAAAAAAATTCACAAAAAAAGTAGATTACACACTAGTTAATTCAGCCCTAGATTACAGAGATAAATTTTGATATCCCCATATCCATACAAGATTAAATCCTTAAAGACAAAGAAAAATGTAGTAACTAATGAAGAGGAAATTTTACATTACACATTCTTCTAGAGTAGCCTGAATTATTTAAAATAGAATTTATAATTTTTAAGAGATCTGGCAACGTAAACAGATTCTTTGCTTCTGGCATTTAATCACTTAATGGAAAATATTCTTCATAAAGATTACATAAACAATAATCCTATTGGCAAGATCATTAGCAATAGTTAAGCTTTATTTTACTGTTTTCTAATACAAACTAAAGACTTTGACTACAGTTTTGAAATTTAAAAAAAATTAAAGCATATGTAACAAACAGTTACTTACACTTCCCGTACAAAGGATGCAGTTCTTCATTAAGATCAATTAAATCTTTCAGATTACGTTTTCCAAATAATTTGCCATGTTTTCCGCTAAAAGAAATATATGCACTCTCAGGTGGAATGTTTTCAGAATTTTCCATTTCAATTTCTTGGTTAACTGGCTCAGGAGGCTTAGCTAAACAAATTAACACAATGATAAATTAAATTTTTAATTGAAAAAGTTAAATGCATAATTAAATCCAAAGTATAAAATTTATTAAATTAATTCAAGTTTTAGAAGAAATATACAAGAATACCTTTAATAGTGAGACTCTCCAATTCAGAATCCAGTTTCTGAACTTCTTGTTCAATGATGCTGTTAACAGATTCAGAAGCAGCTAGCTCTTCAGCCAAGCTCTGAAAAAAGAATAAGATTACATTTAATTACTTCAAAATTAACCGATGAATTAAACTTAAGATAGATTACATTTACATTTTAATACAACACAACTATTTTGCTTAAAATCTAGAAAGCTAAATGTAGCTACTATATAAATATTGAAAAAATTTAAATAAAACTAAAATAATTGAATATAAAAAGGAGAGTGGATATTCCTTCAACAAAAATAGGAGTGTATATAGACTAAACAATTACTATTGTGAAGGAAAGTTTAATATTTTTATTTACAGGAGTATATACATACGTTTATTGGGAGGGAGGGACATAAAATTCTATATACATATATAAAAAAATTACTATTAATTTACTTATATAACTTAAGGAAGAATATATTTAAATATTTGCTAATCATGTCTATTGAAAAAGTTAAAATTTTGAAACACGTTAAGTTAACAAAAATCCAAATTAAACATTTCCACACCAAAAAAGAAAGAAATGCACAATATTAGTTCTACAGTGTCACGAAAAGTTATACAAGAAATATGAAACAGTTGCAGGTGACCTTAATTGTAAATTATGATTAATTATAAGATCCTTTAAACTTTTTAAAATTTCTAATGAGGCTGCAGGTTGGTGTTTTATCATTGCAGACCTAGTACATTCTACAGGAGATAGTATATCTTTTTTAGTGTGCACCATATAGGCGGATACCAATTGCTGCAGGTAATTTTGAAGCTCAGTTTTCTCCCCAGACAGAGGCACCTAAGCACTGATGATGTGAAACCAAACTTAGGAATTTAATTTGCCGAGAGTATTCAAACCAAACAGGCACTCAAGGGATTTTTTACATGCCACATAATCATGAGATGCAGGCGCTTTTGATTTTCTGCATCATGAAAATCCATCAACTTGGGCCAGGGTTGAACGCATAACCTTGAGCATGCAAGGCCAGTGACAAACCGACTACGCCACCCAGCCGATAAATCTTTAAAACTAGCATTTTTAAAACTAAATATAATTTTTAAAATATGAAACACTAAAAATAAATATAGTCGGACCTCAATTAAATGACTACAATTAAATTAATTCAGTTTCACAGAGATCTGGAACAGTAAAACTGAAACAGATGCATTTTTCTTCTATTGAAATTTAACCAAATTTCAGAATTTCAAGTTTGGTCTATTTAACATAAGATATAATCTTTTGATTATAGTGTAAGGTAAAGTATCTAGCCTTGCTTTATTTGGAGCCTGAATTCTACACATGCATGGAATTCCATATGATATGGATGAGGAGCACTTGTTTCTTTCGAAACCTGACCTATCTTTGTGAATAAAAAGTGTCAGTGAATTGCTTTCAAATTGAGCAGTTATAAAAAATAATTTTAAAAATTTTATTACTCTGTTGTTTACAATATACTTAATTCAATAGTTGAGTGAAGCTCAACCAATAACTGAATATAGTTCGAGTAGGCTGAACTGCATATTGAAAAATTACATTAAGAGAATATTCAGAGATTGATCCATTTAAAGTTACAATTTTATCAAATAATGCGACTGTGTTTCTCTTGGTTGTCCAATTTTAAAGATTCCAGTCGTTGATATGAGATCAGAGTATAGAATTCCATGTATTTTTAGTAAAAAAGTTTCAAGTAGAAAAAAAAGGTACCATTAGCTATAATCGTGTTGAAGTATTGCTTTGTGAGTGTGATTTGTCAAAATGAAAAGATTCTGTAATACGAGCCATCTCATTATTACTGTATCGGGTTTTTGTACGAAATCTACAATGATAAAATAACACACAATATCACCAAAAACTTTCTCTCAGAACTTCAAAACTTATTTTTTAGAAATTTTTAAACTTTGGATTGTATAAGCAAAATACACCAAAAAGAAATTACTTTAAATAACATTAAAACATTACATTAATTACTGTATGTGCAGTAAACTTACATCACATTTCTCTCTAAGCATTTTATGCATCTGCTGCATTGCATCTTCTGTTTGCCAACAGCTGCTAAAATCCCTTTAAAAAAATATATATATTTCCAATGTATGTTAAATGAACAATATTTTAAACACTTATATTTGTTAAATTATTAGGAATTTGTGAGGAAGATTCCACTGTTTTGCTGATTCTTATACAGATTAATGTCAATGTAGTGAATATTCAATATTTTCTTTCGTAACTTGGCAGATTTTTAGGACTAACATTTTTGTCTAAAACATGAACAAAACAAATATTGAAGTAAAAAACAATTCTTTATACTAGTCAAGGTTACTAGGTTTAGAAATTCCTTAAATAATTAGTATGTGAACTCATTCTGGAAAAACAGCACAGAATGTAATCCCTAAGTATTAGTTTCCCAGAAGATATTCCAAAAATTGAATTAGGAAACTAAAACACAATGTAGTTATACTGGAATGAAAATATACCTTAGAAAAAGCACCACAAAGATTTCTCGATATTTTAATGATTCTAAACGACTTTTATTTAATTAATTTGTTATTGAGCTAAGGATTCTAATTCATAGTATCTTATTAAGATGTCTCTTGCTAATGATCCTTTTATAATACTAATATATTTATTAATAATTATGTTTTATTAGTACTTGGGTTTCCAAAAATTAATTTTTACATGTTGATACATAAAACCAGCTCTTCTGATTACTCTCTTCATCAAACAAAAGCATACTGATGTTCTGCTCTAAATTCACCACGCTTTCTTGGTATAAGAATCCTATTTCACAACTTTTGTTCTTATAAAGTATAATTATATTACCAGTTCAAAATGTTATATCAATGACTAATAAGAAGTGGTCGATTGAAACATGAGGGCTACTGTGAAGGAGCTTGTAATTTTGAGCTACAGATGACACCTGTACAAGGAGTCCCACTTTCCCAAACCTTCACACTACATCAACATAAGGACTTCGAGCTTCAACATATTAAATGACAGCTCCTCAACACAGAGTCTTTAATGATTATCAGGACTTAAACCTATGGGTTAGCAATAAGAATTCACTGAGCAAACTGGTTAATAAAGAATATTTAAGACCACGCTCAGACAGTATGGGTTTAGAGCCATGTACACCAGTCTCCAAGAGAATCTCCGTTTCAGCAGACATTAGCTTACTAAGCAGCTTTATTTAAAATTAAAAATGCTTGCAAAGTAAATTAATAGTCTAAATGAAATTGGTTTTTTGTCAGTCTTTTCCATGACCGGTCATATTTTAAAATCAATTGCATGCATATATTACTTCTCCATTTGGCTAATCAATTTGCCTTTAATGACTACTCATCCATGTACCAAAATTCTGGGTTCTTTTGAGCATGTGTTGGAATTTCTTTGAAAAGTATGCAGACTAATTCAGAGAGTAAAAGCAAAAGACAATGATAAAACTGATGTAATGAACATAAGCTGTTTTGATCATACATTTGATAAGAAAAGTTTTAATTGGCAGCTTTTATGAAAAGTGCTTTTAATCCAAATTATATGATAATGATTTCAAAATTTAAAAAAGAAACAATTACAACAAACAAATCTTTATCATCAATATTTTTAAAAATATTCTTCAACTTCAATCTTACCATGGAATCTCCAAAACAGAATCAAAAGTAGAGGAATTAATAAATGAACTGGATAGTGAACCACCTCTGTATTCAGTTTTAGTATCTCCAAGATTTAACAAAGTAATTCCCAATGATCTGAAACTAAAAAGGCAACAAAAAAGATTAAGAATGAGACAAGCAGAAACTATGATAAAAAAATAAATAAATAAAAACTGTATAAACAATACTATACAAATTAAACTAAATGAACTAGAATTTTTTTTTAAACAAATTTTACTGACCTTTCACCTCTTTGAATAAAAAATGCATAATCATATGTGTGAGTAGCAGTAGTTGGGTAACAAGCAGAGCCAAATACACCAAATACAAAATGTTCATCACTGAAGAAAATATTTCCAGCAAAAAATTTTCTCAAATTCTTGTGAACAATCATTTCTCGAGCACTTGGAAATGCAACAAGATTTCTCCGGTAACGATACCATCCAACAACAGCCTGAGAAATTATAAATACTTCAGACATGATTTATAACTCTTAAATAAACTATATATATATTAGTTTTTAACTAATTTAAATCGAGTTCAAGATTAAGATTACTTTCTTTAGATCATATAAATATCAAGACATGCACCATTTTAACAATCAAATAAAATGAGATCATGAACTTAAAAATCAGAAACTTTTTAATAATTTTATAGATTTAATACTTTCTTTCCATAAATTATATAGATTTCCCTAAAACTATTTTAGAATCAAGCACAGTAATTATAGTTTCAGAAAGAGAAAAACACCTTCAACACTAGTGTGCTTTTAATTTCTACATTCTAAAACATCCTTATATCTTCTCTTTGTGATCACGATTTTTAACAATGAAACACTAATGTAACAAAATATAACATCTATAAATGGAAATCTTTCTTTTTTACATTTTGGAGGCTTGTTTGTATTGACATAAACCATCCTTTTACTGAACCTGTACCAATTTTTGTGGGTCAAAAATCTTGCAACTGATTCCCAAAACCAGTTTTAAAAAAAATTTCCTAATTTATCAGATTATCCTCAATATTGTGGCTAAGATATAAATGTATTTTACTTTGAGGAGATAAAAATCTATTTTAAGTTATATTTTCAAAACAGTTAACACACAAATATTTTAATAAGGAATAATCTTCAGACATGTTTCTTGAAATTAGTAATCAAAGGGAAAAAAATACATTTTTATTAAATTCTCCTTTGTACTTGAAATAGAAATAACAAATGTAGCTTTCTAATGATTAAACCTTTATAACTGTAGAAACCAGAAACAGCATTCTACCAAAAATAAAAGGCACAAAACACATCTAACTCCCCCCCCCCCCCAGCAAAAAAACAATTATCTACTTATATACAGGGTGCTTCTGAACTACTATGTGCAAACTTGAAAGGGAAGCACAAAGCATCAATAGAATTGCATAGAAAAGCATGGTCCTAAATGAATAGATGGAGATGATATGGAGTTCTTAAAGTCAGCATGCTTATGTTTCTTATTGCTGCAGGTAACCGAGTGAGGCAAATACCAAACCCCTAAATGTTTGCTTATGTGCACCAGACCCTGAGTGAAAGTGAATATTTTAGAGTTCCATTGCAGGATATAATGGGTGGGTTCAACTAACACAAAAACCAATTTGAAAGGTCTGTCGAATGCTGTGAACCCAAATCCTGGCACCAATGTAGGTACCATTACTACTGCAATTACTGCAGCCAGGTTACCTGTGTGGCATGTTCTACACAAAAGAGGCTTACATCCTTTTCATCTATAAAGTGTCCCAAGTTTTCAAGCAGAAGAAAATCCCAAATGAGTAGCGTTTGTACAGTGGTTTCTGCCATTTCCCTAGTCTGTTTTGTTCATTAATAAATTTTCCTTTATTTGTAAGGTGTTCAAATACTTACAGCGCACACGTGGGACCCTATAAACAATCCACACAGAACCAAACCAGATGCAGCACAAAACTATTCTGCAGTTAACATTGGGTGGGAGATGTGGTTGACTGTATGAACCATCTTTCAACAGGAGGTAAAGTCTGGATTTGATCCCCCCATGTTCCTGCATGAGTTCGGTACAGAACGTGGTTCCAAAACGAT
This sequence comes from Trichonephila inaurata madagascariensis, assembly GCA_019973955.1. Taxonomy (NCBI): domain Eukaryota; kingdom Metazoa; phylum Arthropoda; class Arachnida; order Araneae; family Nephilidae; genus Trichonephila; species Trichonephila inaurata. Next base: position 61,505 of record BMAV01010664.1, on the reverse strand, counting down.
GGGTTTCCATCTCATACTAGAATTTCCATATGACTATCTTGACAGGATATTGCTAAGTCAACAGATTGAGCATAGTGGTCCCACCACAAAAAGCCGCCCCCCCCCCGAAGATCACCACATTTAAAACCTATTTTCTTATTTGTGAGGTGCAATGAAACCATTGCCCACAAAACCCATAATATACTGAAATAGACTTGTTGAAAGAATTGCCATCACTGTTACTACAACCGGTATTTTTGAAAATGTTGATCAAATCCATGCAATGTAGGCGTCACTCATACATGACAACCAATCGGCAGAATTTCGAACACCTAATGTGATACTTCTAATTATTGTACTAATCATTATTATTATTTTTTTAAGAATAAAGTGTTTAATACTGCTTTCTGTATCGTGTCCTTGTCTTGTCTTTATGTCTCCTCCTTATCATTGGAGGGTGGCATTTGGAATCCTGCTTTCATACACGATTCTGATTTTTATATAGTGCAGAAACACCTTGTATTGTTTTCATATAGATAAGTCTTAGAATCTATAACTTTTTTGTGCACCATACTCATGCAAATATTTTAAGTAAATACAGGTACTTTTTTTTAATGCACAATTTTTAAATAATTTACACTTCTAGGAGAATACGTAACACAATAGGAAGATCACAGTATTGTAATACTCAAACAATGGAATGAAGCATAATTTCGAAATGAATAGTGCTAAAAAGACAACTTAAAAATATTTTCATGAAAAACTAAAGCCCAGAGTGGAAATTATTCCCACCAAATAAAACTAGCTCTTTTAAACTTCTAATTCAAATAGCTATATCAAATAGGTGCTTCATTTTTCAACACAAATTTAGCATTCCTGTTTTGATTTTAACTATTTACATAAAAATTTACATTCATGAGTAAAAATATATGAATGTACCTTCTTTCTTTCTCCCAAAAAATCATCCACCACATCTTCCTTCACATTACCACAACTGTCATAAAAGGACAGATAGGATCCACAAGGAATACATGAATAAACACCTATTAAAATATTCAAGTACATTTCAATATGCATAAAAAATCATTAAAAACTGCATTTTTATAAAGCAACAAAAATTTGTATTTGAAGCAAATTTTTATTAATTTAGATACCCAATTTTTCGAAAAATCGTTTTCAGCATTATTAGGAAAATTTTCATAAAAATTGAATAAAAACAGATTTAGAGAAAGATTTAAACAGCAATGAATATACTAATCTTAAACTTTTTAATACAAAGAGCTTCTGTATAACATGGTTCATTAAATTACTTCAAAAATAGTTGCAACACAAACACATTTATAAGCAACACACGAGCTATTGGTAATGAACTTAGTAATATTGAACCACAGTAGTGACAAGGATGACGATATATGGAACCAGTAACATTCTCCATATTTTCACAAGACACCACACCGACATACGACAGATTTAATGTACAACAGTCCCACTTTCATAATTGGTGTTTAGTGGCAAGTTTACTCTAATCCATGATTTGACTGAAACATAGGCAATGAGTTCATGATCATATCACTCAGCTATGAAATGTTGGAGGGAATTTGTAATTGCTATTTCAACAGTGTACAGTAAAAAATATAGTTACAAAATCGAGTCACATACAAGTTCAATGTACATAATACATCACTACATAGAAACTTTTCAATATTTTAATAATTTGAGCACATATATTTTTATAATTTTTAGTGGGTATTTGGCATTTTTGAACATCTTTAATTAGATAATTAATACGAAATTGCAAATTAATACTTAGTTAAATATCTTAGTTTGCATACAAAATAAATTTCACATTAAGAAATACGTATGTACAATAAACTGTCTATACTGCATGGCTTTCAATTTTCTTTATTTCTTTTCATCAAACATAAAAATCCATTTGAGCTGCATATGCTATCATATCACTCTCATACCAAATTCTATTCACCTCTTTATCTCTTAATAAGAATCAATATGCAACAAATTCTCTCTTTTGAGATGCATTTCAAAAAGGGCAAAAAAATCATGAAAACTGACAAGACTTTACTTGAACTACTTAAGAATAAACTGATTCAGATACAAACATCAAACATACAATAATTAATTTTCTACAGATGGTTTAAATATATTTCTCTTTAAAATATGGATTTATGTACAGTAGAACAGGAAATAATTTTTAAAAGCTACTTAATTACATCACACAAATGCAATTTACTAGTGTATCTGTAGTATATTTCCTAGAGATTTTCATTTAAGGATTCAATTAAAAATAGTCTTTTTCCCGAAACATAAAAGTATTAATCAGAAACATTTTTCTCTCAAAAATGACTACCGAATTTGAGAGCTCAATAAAAATTCATTAAAACAAACTATAAAGATCCCATTTAATTTCATTCTTCCATGTTTAACTTTGCTTTGAGTTGATTGTTTATGAATGTTATGTTAAGAAGCAACATGAGGGTCTATTGGTGATGGACCCCATAATTTTGAGCTATGGTCAAAAGACAAAGATGATAATTGAGCTGGTTAATATTTTGAAATAATAACCAGTTAATTACACATTTATAATTGTTCTCTACCATGCTGAAATGGTGTCTTAGTACTTAAGCAGAATATTTGTTTAAAAATGTGTAAATATTATTTGAAGCACTGAAATGGATTTTTGAATTATACTATTCATCCAATAAAGAGAAAGTGATGCACAATAAGCAGAAAACATTACACACACACACACACACACACACAAAGGATTGAAAAAGAATAAGATTTCAGATTTTCATTGGGAGATATGTGATCATAAAATTGCCCCACAAAATAAAAATTGACAGAATTTTAAAAAACTCCAATTTTACTCCAACTTTGAAAGAAATTTTACATAATAAATTATTCCTGGAATAAGACATCAAATTAATAAAACGTAATATATTGATATGGGGAAAAAATAAAAATAATCTAAAGATAATTTTGTCTAATGCCAGTCTTAAGCCAATTTGGTATGCATTTTTAATAGATGTCCCAATTCATATAAATCCACATGCTACACACTATCATTAATCACATACAGCATCTTTAAAATTTAGAGAAGCATTTATAAATTTTACATCAGCAAAAATGGTTGATTCAAATGCAAATGAGTATAACGAATGCTACTCTACAAGACAATGAATTCAACATAGTATCGAATCTGGAATACCGAATTTGGATTCATCCTTTGAATTATGTGAAAGAAGCCTTCATGCAGTATTTTTTAAAATAAAATTAAAACAAAAAGTAATACATTTATATATAGAAACATGAAAAAATCATACTGATAATCAGATCTTCTTCAGTGTTATACATGGACTGATCACTTATTTCACGTCTAACACACTTCTGGGCATTTCCAATGAGAAAACCCTCCTGAAAATTAAAAAAAAAAATTGTTATGTATATAAAAACTTATTTTATAACTAACTGAGAGACATATAATAAAAATAAAGCAAAAGAAATTATTCTATAATTTTGATGCTGGAATGAAATTACTGTAGCGAAAATAGTGCTTATATAACAAACCTAGTAAAAAAGAAAGTCCTATTAAGTCACTCATTTTCTTCACTTGATAAATAATTTTACACTGTAGAATGTCATTTATCCGAATCAACTGGGACTGAACACTGTTCGGATACGCGATTGTTCTGATAACCGAAAACCTAATGTGATCCATGCAGTATATGAAACCGGACACTATATGAATATTAAAAATCATTACACGCACAAAACGTGCTTGAAGAAAAAGCAAAATAGGTACAAAATCTCACAATTTTACCTTTGTTGTGGAAAATAATCATTTATTTTTCGCTGTACCATCATACACCTTCGTTTTTTCATTGCAAGGTCTCTGATTCTCTTGAGCAGCAGTAGTTGATTAAGATAGCTTGATTATTGTTTGTACCACTCCATAGCTGTCTCTAATGCAGAAAACACATCAGCATTTAATGGACCCTTGCTACTTTCGTTGTCTTTGTCTTCATCAGTTTCATCATCGACAGGGTCGGATTCTTGCACGGAAGTCACAATCTCATCATTATTTAGCATTTGAAATCCACAGTCTTCTGCATCGCATGCCATCCAGGTTTCTACATCTTCATCACTTTCTTAAAATCCTGGAATCGATTGGACGAAGTCGGTTATCTCCACTTTCTCCCTTAGTGAGACAGCTCAATATTTCAGGTTTTGTCTCTATGCTCAAGATGTTGCACTTCTGTTTTGAATTTGAAGCCATAGCAGTTCATAAAAGAGCATGTATACAACCCCTCACTTGGAAACAAACTGACCTAATATTCAGCGCAGATGTTTACCAAATCACACAACTGAAATTCCCAAATATCCCTGAACTTGGGTTTTCCTGTCACTTTTGACCTCACCTGAAACTGTTGAGCATTGCACTGTTAGAAAATGTATTCATACAGTATATGTCGTTGACAAAAAAAAAACTGGTACGGATATTTGATGCTCCGGATAATAAATGTTCGGGTAAACAATGTTCTACTGTAATTAAGAGCATTTCATTGATAAAACAAAACTGTCTTAGTTTTAATAATACGAATGGCTTAAAATAATGATTAGCTAAGAAGGAATTTTACAGAGATGGTGCTGTTATTAAAGTTTTTGCAAGTGACAGCTTGCTTATTTTGTTCAGATCTCAACCAGTGGCCAGCATGTTTGTTTCTTAAATTATATATAGAATAAAATCATTAAGTATACACATAAGATTTTTTTTAAAAAAATTGAACCAAAAACTTCTATTCTTTAAGTAAAATATTGCTATTAGGAGAATGAAATTCCTTTTTTTCACCAAGTTTCAAATACCTTTGAACCCACATTTTGCTAAATAAAATGCCTCTCTCTCAAAAAAAAAAACCTTTGTACTTTATCTCTTTTCAGACTTATAGTGAGCTCTATCTCTATTCATATAATTTTTAATTAAAGCAAACTTTTTATAGAATATGAATACTGCTATAAATATCATAATATCAGTAGTTAATATTTAAGAATAATATGTGGGACAAGTATTGAACAACACAATAAATAGAAAACAATTTTTTAAGCCATTTACACACACACAAAGACATTTTGATAAGAAATTTTCTGAGATATATTTTCTCATCAACATGAGTTATAAAAACTTGTACACTAAGGTAAATTTAAAGGCATGTATATTACATACAAGTAGTTTATAATAAAGATGCTTTTATCAAAAAAATACAATGACCAAGTTAGAAGTTGGCATCAAGAATATGGCCAAGCGATAACCATTAAATACATAAGTGCTTTAAAATATTTTAGGCTTCTTCATTATACAAACTTGGAAAGCTTTACAGATAGTAGAATATATGTATGATCATCTCATCAACTTTTAAGGCTGTTTTCGCCATAGGTACAAGAGCGTGAACTTAATGCGGACAGAAAAAATGCCTCAACTTTTATAAAAATGTGTCACATTGTAACTCATGTATTTGTTTATAATATAGTGTTTTTAAAATTTCAAAATATTTCATAAATAATTATTCATCTTTTAATATGCAAAGGAATAGCTTATTTAACATTATGGTATGGGAGAAAAAATGCAAAACACATTTTATAAAAGAAATGTATCATCTAGGATAAAAATGAGCAGTATGATAAAATAAGTGATTCTGTACAGGATAGTGAAGCTAGAATATAATATTAATGTTCAAGTACCTTTATATATGAAAAAATATTACAAATTTGGGTCCTATTCTTTAACATTAGCCGAAGACAGCCTTGAAGGTAAAGAAGCAGAACCCTCTTTTAAAAAAAGCCCAATGTATTAAATATGCCAACTATAATTTTCTTTTTTTCTCTTTAAATAAGCAACCACTCCATTTTCCCCTTCGCATTTGGGGGGTGCTGCATTATTTGCCATAAATGAAACTAAATAAATATGCAAAGTGTATCCCCTACTTTTTAAAATTCATCTACGAGTTCACAATATTATCTCCAAAAGAAAAATTTCCCAACCAAATATGAAATAGCAAAAAGCCACTTTAAATTGGATATTTTTCAGGATCAAAATGATCACAATGGGACATAATTAGAAGTTTGTATCATCACTGTCATTAGATGTTGCAGCAGAAAGACCTTGTTTCATACCTTAAATTATATATAATTTCTGAATAGAAGCTAGTTCACTAACCACAGTAGGTGTTTTAGTCCTTCCATATATGTACAGCTCAGCAATATGACTTAAATATCCAAAAAAGAACAACATGACCAACTTTAGTCGCAGGTACATTATGATCTCCAATAAAAGGTGTATACAATACTCCAGCTCTTAATGCATTTGTCTAAACATCATCTTAGAAAAGACTATGCAATTTTGAGAAACTGCAATTTGATTTTATAATTTGAGATATGATTTAAAGTTTTCATAATGGGCAATATCAGCAGATAGAAATGCATATGTCAGTAGGACAAACAACACAAATCGTATATTCTCCTTTTTTTAAAAGTATGGTAATGCAATTGAATTCTTTATTTATAACATTCTTTATATGTTTGAAAGTATATTTTTCATTTGTTAAAACTACATGGTAAACAGAACAGCCAACAAAAAAAATAATTTTGGCATATGAAGCATAAAGAATTCAAACACATTCCAAGTCCACAGTGATTTGAGTTCTTGAAAATATTACAGAAGTAAAAATTTAAAATATTTTTGCTCTATTGAATCAGAACTCAATAGCTATTGAAATACATGTAGGATGCAGGACATGTTATATGATTTTTTTAAGAAAAAATTACTGGCAACAAGTTCTACAGTGTTCATATACTTATCTTCAAGTTGCAGTAAATATAAAATGATGAATAAAAGCTACGGGGGTGGGACGCGTAGAGAAGTGATGGAAATTTCGTAAAGAAGCATAAAAATGGATGGATATAGACGGTAAAATCCTAGGAGAGCCCACACCATTGGCGACAAACCGAAACATGCGCCAAGCCAGAACGAGATGGCGCCAGGCGAAAACGACAATGGCAGCAAGTGAATATAGCGCGATAAGGTGGATACGTAATGAAAATATATGCAAACAATACTGAAATTAAACATTTGAGATAAATAATATAAAAAAAGCACTTGCTTTCTTACTGGTGATCTTTTCCAAGTGTAGGGTACAGCGTAATAACAGATTTTAAAAAAGTCCTTAAGGTCTCATCGCTAAGCAAATGATCGTGTGAGCGCTGCCATATATATTCTCCATTCAAATCCATCCCAAACTGCACTCTTTCGTTGGTATAATCCCATTCGCTCATTACATTTAGGACATTCATAACTCGAAGCAATCCTTCCTTCATACACCATTCAATCAATTTTTTTCTAACCTTTCACATTCAACAAAGTAAAATATTCTAAGGTATATTCACTCACACACGCAGCCATACTTCCAGCCTTGTGTCCAATAACAAAATAAAATTCGAAATGCCCGCCGAAAAAATACGAAAATTCCACAAATAGTCGGGTTTACCTTATCTAGTGTATCAAAGTAGGGTTACCAAGATGGCACAATTATCGCCAACCAAAATAATTTACGCCAAAGGTGTGGGCTCTCCTAGGACTGAACCGATATAGACATAAAAACATAATGAAAGGCTGACAATGCAAATATAATACAATATATATTAGTCCTATAGTTAAATTATACATATAAGCATAGAAGATAACCAATGACCTTTACCAGCTTAAGGAACCACGAAAAAAGATTTTTTTTTCTGAATAGCATAGTATATATTTTATTCAGAAGATTCAAGTTTAAACAAGTAACCCAAAAATACTTGGAATTTAATATTTCAAGACAAGCAATACTACTTTACCCAATTAGCCCCAAACCTTAAATATTTTTTTATCTTTTGTTTCAAAAATACAGTGAAAAACATATCACAAATAAAACCTAAAACATAATTCACACAAATATAGTAATGAGAATTCAAAAATGCGTTCATAAAAATTAAAAATAAAAACAAGGCTCGCAAAATCATACTCTGACTTAATAACCCAATTAGAAGTCATAATTATAATTTTCATTTCATTTTTAGAAAGACATTTTAATGCAAGTTTTTGTCTTTTAAACAGAGCAAAAATATAGAAAATATAATTCAATAGTTATAAAGAAGGATTTCAAAATAATCTTATAAGTAACAAAACTGGAGTTTTACTATACAAATTCTTAAATTAAGGTAGCGAAGGATAACATTAAAAATATGTTTGATATGACAGGCTTAGTCATTTCCACAACAATTCATGCATTAAAAAAATCACAAGCATTATGGCACACATACTTGAATGTAACTTTTTTAAATCAATTTTTATGATTAACATAAAATGTTTTAAAACTGTTTAGTCATTTATACAATTAAAATATCAAAAGGCTATCCTACATTTTCAACCCAATTTATTTCCCAAAATTATATCATGATGCCCGTTTTGAAATTATGGCATTAATAGATACAAGCATTTTTCTTTTTAATAAATAAAATTAACTGGTCTTAGTGAATAGATTCAGTAATCAATGTAAGTTGAAAATAACCACAGTAATATAAATCGGAAGTCATATTGTTATGTCTTGCAAAAACATTACAAAATTATAAATTAGTGGGTGTGATGCTACACAATACAACTCATTGACAACTAATAAATCATTCTAAATACGAAGTCTCAAAACTAACAAATCACAAAGAACAATAATTTGCTGGCAACTCCAGAAACTAAAATAAATTAACTTTAAAAATAAAAGTAATATTTGCCTATTTACCAATACATTTGAGCAATTTTCGATTTCAATTTTATTTTAAATTTCAAAAAATTTAATATACTACACATCATGAACCAAGATTTTCAGCGATGTCAACAGTTTATTGACGTATTTAGTATGCTATGAACACTTACAAAAAATATACACGTAAATATTTCCTAAGAATACAAAACTGCTGTAAATTTTTCACGAACTATAAATGGTAGCTCTGAAGCCAAACAAAATCAAAACATACTTACTTGATCACCGAAACTATTGGAATTGTCAAACATTGCAGTTGAGAGCACAAAAGGGCTCAAATGTAGTTTAGGTTGAATAGCCATGGCGGCTTCTAAATTCTGAATTTATTACAACAAAATCTTCACCATTTACAAACCGACACAGACAACACACGCCACCATAGAAGCAAACCACAGCGCATATCTTCCAAACAGGAGTGTTGCCACAAATAAGTAGCTTGTTTTGTTAATAATAAAAGGCAGTTAAGCTTGTTAAATCTAATTTAATTTTGAGTGAAAAACCCTCGACTGGCATTTAGAGAATTAAACTTAATTTTTAGACAAGATTTACTTAAGCCATTTTGAATATAGTGCTCTGTGTAGTATTAATATTCTTCGCAAGTCATTATTAAAACAAATTATCAAAGTCGATCCAAATTCAACCTCGAAAGAAAGCAGCAATGAAATATTTTTCGAGTACCAATTTGGGTGTTTTATCTTAATTGTAAGTGCTACGAGGTTAAAAGAAAGTAAAAATCATTAGTTGTGCACAGTGGCGCACACAAAGAGGGGGGG
>BMAV01010664.1:0-36892 GCA_019973955.1 Trichonephila inaurata madagascariensis | reverse complement strand
CGTGTCATATAATGTTACCAAAAGGCTGTGATAATATGTAAGTACTGTGATAAATCTTATTTAAACAATGCAGATCAATTACTAACAAGCCAAAATATCCATTAAATATTAGTAGTTAAGTAAATTTAATTTTTATACTTAATGTCTAATACCAAAAAGTAAAAATCATTCTTGTGAAATATACTATGTTCAATTTTATACTCTCATTCTGTACAGTTAATTTTGATTCTTTCAATATTTGAAAATGAGAGCGAAAGGTATCGTAAAATAAGTGTATTGAAATTGTCTGTATGGGAACTTTTCAGACATTTTCTATAACTTAATTAATAAGCTAAAAAAGTACTTTAAAATTTTCAAGAAACTACATTCAAGGCACCTTCTACTAACAGTGCTAATTGATAATAGCTTAATACCATGTTCAGTAAATTGGTAAAACCATATTGCATACTGAAACATGTTAATGCTACAATTCATACTAGCACATTTTACTGCAAAACAAATTTTATTTATGTAACATAATGGTCAATGGTTGACCACCTTTCAAAGCAGAATTTAAAATGGAGTTTTAGTAGTTGGCTATGTGTCATGACATAGATAAAGCTTTTCACTTTTGAGTTAAAGTGCAGAATAGGGGGCCCTTTGGATTCGGAATCGATCGCCAAACAACTTAATTTAAATGCATTACTGATAACTTGATAAATATTTTTTTATTTCTCATTTTTTTTTCTTTATTTCCATTGTGTAAAATTTCACTGTGATTTCTCTTAACACCTGTCGCTAAATTAAGTTGCTTGGCGCTAATTTCGGTTGCTGAAAAGTAAACTTCATCAAGGACCCCCCCTCTCCCTATTCTATACTGAAACCCAGGGTGAGTTTCTTTAGAATGTTGCTTGCAAATGAATTTAGTTTTGACTTGACAAAATCAAACAATATGACTTACGAATCAAGTAAATTGTAAATAATGTAAACATTTACCATATCACGAAATTGGCATTCAACCATACAGAGAGTGTAATTAATAATTTTACCAACATATTAAACTTATCTTATATTAAAAACAAATTATGTACTTTTAATTTTACAAATAAGAGAAAATCAGTGAAGAAACATAACAATAAAGAATCAAGTACTCATTTTAATATGTGTTCCTCCGCGTGTAGCGTGGTAGATACGAAATATAGTTCGGATGATTTAAGAGAATTAAATTTGTTGTTGAGTCCCAATTTTCAAAATATGTAGCCGGTATATTAAAGAGTTTCTGCGATCCTGAATATCTTTTTTAATTTGTTCGAAAGCATTAATTAGCATTTTTGGGGGGTTTTGAGTACATGTAAGGAATCAAATTCAATCAAGGCATGCGGTCAAATCTGATGCAAACATATTCATTTCAAATTGAGCATGTCTACGTACTCATTTTTGAGTAAGTCTTTTTTCTCCGTGTACAACTTAAAAAAATCGGCAATTTTGTACAATATTTTTTGTTTAAAAAGTCTTTTTTTGTAAAAAATAAATCCCATAACTGTTATTATTTTATTCTGTTACTACGAATCTCTTTTTCTTAATTGAAATTTATCAAACATAAATCGTGCTCAAACTTAACGCACGAAAATCTGCAACAATTACGATGCGCAAATACACATGCATTGAGATCGACTTGCAAAAACTAAGTGAAAGAGTTGAGAAACAGATATCTCACTAATTAAATAGTTAAACATTATTTGATCATTGCATTATTATTATATTATCAATGTTTGTATACATGAAAAACAATCATAATATATCAGTCTGTTTAAAATTTTCACTCCAACAAATGTTTATAACGGATCCAAATCTAATATAAAGATATATATTTTTATATGCGGCCCGCGGGATTGTAAAGTTCTTCTGAAGTGGCCAGCGAGGCCATTTGGGTTGGCCACACCTGTAGATGATTACATGTGCGTACACTCAGAGGCGGATTAAGCGGCCCCAAGCTAATGGACTTCAGTTATAAGTTCAACGCGCAACAAAAAAAACTTGTAGCGATGAATGAATATTAACGTCGCACTGTTCAGCTACACGAGGGCTTTTGGCGACGGACCACGTAATTCTGAACCATGGTCAAGTGACGTGGACACCTGAGCTGGTACCCCCTCTCCTAACTACCACATCACACCAACGGGAGGACGTTTGAGCTCTCGACAGATTTAACGTGCATCGCTGCCCTACACGGCACGTTTTTTGATACTGGGCTCGAACTTATGACATGCCTGCCATGATCCGAGACCTTGACCACTGGGCTACCGCAGCCCCGATGATTACCCACGATTTGAATCGTGTAGCAACCAGTGTTGCCCTCATATATTATATGTGATTGAAGTCCGTTTTTTTTTTCTTCGAAAAATGTTTCCAAGAACTTTGGCTTTCAATGTTTTCGGTTGCAAATGTTTTTGAAAAATTTGAAGATATTAATGACTATAGCTCTTTCGAAAGAATTTGGCATTTGAAGGTTCGTGATCTAGATCCGAGTTTATATTTTGAGAATGTGGGGTAAAAGAGATCGAAGTATGTAAAGGATCAGTTTTATTTCAGTCAGCATAACAGAAAAAGCGCAATATTTAAGCGAGATTTCTCTAAATTGATGAAAGAATCAAATAGTGAAACAGAGGAAAGTAATTTTTCGAAAAAAAAAAAAAAAATGTAGAGGATCTTTGGCTTTTGAAATAATTGGTTACGTTGATAAATACAGTCGAACCTCCATATTGAGAATTTTTCTATATAGCGAACTCTTTCTTGGAACCAAGAATGTTTCACGATTTTCTACGTAAAACAACCTCCCAATAGCGAAGTACATTTTCTATATTACGAACTTTTTCTCTTGCGATTCATTTTTTTTTTTCTTCCTATTTTTTTAAGTATTTCTGGACATTTCAAGTTTTTCTCTTTTAACGTATTTTATGGTGGTCACAAATCTTGATTTTATAAGGTGCCTAACTCGCAAAGAGCAATAGAATTCTGAGCATTCTATCAAAGAAGTGCAACCTTTAACCCCCATTGTCCAGTTCACTAGAAACATCTTCGATAAATAACGTTATAAAATAATGAATGTTTAAAATTATTTGTAGGCTTTAAATTATATAGAAAATGTCCTTAAAATTCTTTAATTTTAATATAAAGTTATTTTCTTAATGTTCAAAATACAGCGTATTTCTCGACATTCGTTTTTCTTGCAGTGGGCGCCCCCCCCGATTTTTTTTGGTGGATAAGATATATAAAATAAGTAGATATTAATTTACAAAAAGGTGTGAATAATTATTTTTTAATATACAGTTTTTATGAATTTAAATTTGATTTGTGGTTTATAAAGTATATTGAAATATAAACCTCTATATAACGAACTTTTTCCCCCGGATTTGGCAACTTCGTTAAATAGAGGTCTGACTGTACTTCTATAAGGTCTGAATTTTGCTGGCACTTTTTACCATTGGTCATCTTAAATTTGATTTAGTGAAGTAAAAATTTCAGGTAATGTGCTTCTAGTCCTTCAATTTATTTCTTGTTTTGATTTCATAGGATCATTTTTTCATTATTTACTTTCATGTCTGATTTTTGAGAAAAACACGTGTTTCTTGTGTGTGTGTGATAATGTTTTCCTTTAGGTATTTTTACATTTTAAGTTTTTCTAATATAAAGAAAGGGAACTATGGACACAGCCGGACATCTGAGCGGTGCGGCGGATGCCATGCACAGGGGCCCTAGCATAAAAAAACTAAAATGTACTCCGGCACATGAAAACTTGACAATATTCCTAACGTATGAAATGTACATGTTGTCGTAAACATTATTATTATAGATCTCTGAAATTCAACAATCTGCTAACTAATTCTTAAAATCATGCACATAAGAATGGGTTTCACAGATTCTGAGTAACATTCCTTCTGATCAGGGGCGTAGCTACCGCCGTATCAATGATATGGTCCACCCTAGCTACAAGGAACGGCCAAGGAACGTACGTAAGCAAAGAGTCGTAAAATGTTATCATTGTGTGTGGTCATATTAACAGATTTCCTTTTTAAATTTATAAAATAGTATGTTACTGACTTCAAACGATAAAAATTTTCCGTGTGAATTTCAAATCTCAGGAACCCACAATTAGAAAAGTTTAAAAGCTGGTAAAATTACTCAAATAATGAGGAGTGTTACGGGCTCTGAAAATAGGAAAAAATTCTCATTCAAAGCGCATAGTCAAAAAGATCGTTTGAAGTAAAATACAGATAACACTTAGAAGGGAAAAATCCATTCGGTATATTGTTTGTAAATGACAATAGCCCCTTTGTTTGTTGATTGACTGTTATAAACGTCGCACTAAGAAGCTACACGAAGGCTTGGCCCTTAGTCCGAAGTTTATTCAGAGGTGGTCCAATGAAAGAGAATATTAGATTTTACTTATCCCAGTTCTCTTATTTTTGCAAGATCCAAAAGACCGAATGTGTATTTATAGTCAGCAAGGGTTCGATAACTGCTTCCTATTCTGAGAAAAGATAGCGCGTTAGAAGTTAATTATTTTTTTAACGAGTATTTAAAAGCCGCTCTCGACGCTGGTCCCATGGGGTCCGTTAAGGAAGAATTTTGGCATCGTATTCTTTCAAGTAATTTCCTACAACTTTTACTAGCTGAGGTATTTTAATCATTGCGTATGATAAAGTGAAAAAAATATTCTGTTGCATTTACTATTTTTCGTTTTACACATATAAATAACCATCATCAGTTTCTTAGAATATTTTCCTATATTTCGGATAAAAAAATATTATTTGCCCCTCGTAAAAAAATAATTTCTTTAGTCACTTACAAAACATTAATGAGCTTTTGAGTACATTCATTGTTAACCATACATAAAAAGGATCCTAACAATAGCTCGAAATTGAAATAAAACGTAGTTATATTTATTATGATGATTTTGTTTGCAATCAAAGTATTACGAAAATTTTTTTTAGTAATAAATAAATAAACCAATCTATAATTTCTAAATATTTAATTTGTATTGCTTCAAACTGTTAAAAGCATTTTCAAAGAAAAAAATGTTAAGTTTACTTAAATATACAATATTTTTTCTTTTTATTGAGGTAGCATGTGAAATAAATAATTTTTCTCATTTACTCTAAGATTGCTGAGAGAGCCATTATTTTGTAAGATTAAATTTGAACTTGCACAAATTCTTTTTGGGCGTAAGAGTGATTCGCACGATACCTTCTTGATTAGGATCTTTTGCCTCAACAATTTTAAAGAATATTCAATGCAATTTGATCATTAATTATGTGTATAATTAATTATAATATACATATATAAAAATTGTACAATTTCTTTAAAATATTGTATAACATTCTGTATGCTACTTAATCAAAAATTATAAAAACCGAGTTAATAAATTAACTGGTTTAATTCGAAGAAATTTTAAGAGAAAATATTTTAAACTATAAAATTTTAAACCAAAAATATACAAATATTTTAGTTCTTATAAAATAGTACATTTTTAGCTCAATGTAAAAAACGATATTGAATCGCTTAATTTTGACAATGACTTGGATCAGTTTTGGCTATTTTTAAAAGAAAACTAAGGTACAGTGAAAACTCCACTAGAAATTTAGCGAGTTGCAAATGAAATGGTCTTGATTTTCCCTAATGAAGAGATATTTTTGATTATACCGATTGGTCAGGTGAGAGATCTTTTTCAGTTTTAAAGCACGTTAAAAATTATGTAGCATGGGAGAATACAAGCTGAATAGCATGGTCATATATATATAAAGATGTTTTGGACCGAATAGATACTGCAAAAATAATCGATGAATTTGCCAAAGAGAAATCAAGGCGTAAAGTTATATAGCAAAATTGCAAGCTTTTAAGTAAAGTTTTTAATATTTTTAAAATAAAGTTAAACATTTTTTCCAGCCATTAATTTTTTTTATTGGCTATATATTTTATTGAGAATTTAAGGTCAGTAAATCTTAACTATTTCAGTTTTTCAGTCCATGGGCCTCCAACTAGCTTAATCCGCCTCTGCTAAGTCCCACTTTTATGGCAAACAACGACATTTTGGAGTTTGTTCAAAAAAAGTATCATTGATGTAGATTCTGATGATTACAATAACGCAGCTCCTGTTCCCACGTCATCCGAAATGAGGTACATCATGAAAAATATGCGCAGTTATTTAGGCGCACATTATAATGGTGAAATGAATAGCAAAACGACAATGCAAAGAAAAGTGTCAAATTTTCCAAAAACTGGAATGTTTTTCGAAAAAAATTTGTATTAAATTTCATTAAGGTCTTTTGAAAGTTTGTTTCATTGATTTTTATTAAATACATACATACATATATATGTAAATAAAATGTACTTTAATAAACTTAATGTCCTTAAATGTAAGAGAATGAATTACAATTTTTCTAAGTACTATTGCTGAAAAAGTTGGATAGGATTGTTGTAAGTGAATCTAACTCGTCACATTCATTTTCGAGCTTATAAACATTCAAAGTGCGACTTCTACAGATCAACTAAAATATTTATATTTTTGCTCGAATAATCAGAGATGGAATTCAGTCTGTTTGACAGTATTAGTACTTCACTTTTGGATGAAATCGGCAAGCTGGTTGAAAAATGGCTCGGGCTATAAGGGTTCTCTTTAATGTAGGTTAAGTTTTTTATTCTTAAAACGGCCATTAGGACAACGTATCCGTTGGTCAGCTGAACAACCATTTTTAGAAAACGCACGTGAACAAATCGGATTTCTTTTAAGAGTTGAAATTATCTACTTGAAAAATGACTCCTGATTAGTGGCGCACACAAGGGGGGTGTCCTAGGGGTCCGGACCCCCCCTCAAAGCCCTTGATTTTTTTTTCGATTGACATAATTCTAAGTATACAGTATGTAAAATTTAATTAAGTATTTGTTATTAATGATTAATTTTATTAATTAATGCTAATTATTTATTCAATAATTAGTTTTTGTTCCCGAAAATCGACATAATCAAAAGGAGCATGATACAAGAATGGTGGACTTGCGACCCTGGACACCCCCCTTGAAAAATTCCTGCGTGCGCTACTGCTCCTGATGATAATGAAACAATTTAACCTCGGTATAATGCAGCAAAATGCTGTATAGAAAAAAAAAAGAATTATAAATAATGAAAAACACTAAATTTTAAAGTTTTGTTTTAACGATTACTCTCATTAAGTAGTTTAATTTCGGCCCAGTAAATTCTAATTTTAAAATGCTTATCTATCAGAGTCAACAGCATGAAATTCATGGCATTTGATCAAATCCATCTCAATTTACGAAACCACTACAAATATATTAAGGAATCGAAATGACTCAAATTATCTTCAGTGACTTTCACTTTAGCAGATAGACGAAACCTTTTTTTTTTTGCATTGGTATCTTATTCTCATAACTTTTACTCGACGTTACTTTTCATTTCAGGAACACATTAGTTTTAACATGCAATAACCTGTTGGCGCAAGAGCGCACATTTCTGATAGCCAATCTCATCAGACAGATTCTGAAAACCCTACGGGCATGTTGTAGATTTTTATTTATATGTAGCAGTGATACTCTAATACTTTATCACAGTTTACAAATAAATTTTTTAATGATCAGAACTTTTATCGATGACTTATTTGCTTTGCTTATGTTTGCTGTTTTGAGATACTTAAAAATTGTAAAATCACAGTGGTACGGTCTTTATTGTCTGTTGGTTGAAATCTACACACGCGGAATGTGTAAACGTTGGCAGGTATGGATACAATGTTAAGAGTGATTAAATTATTGTAAAAAAAAGAGAATATGTAAAAAAAGTAGAGATTGAATAATCTTAAAGAACTAATATTTTGTATTCATTTCTGCGAAATCTGTATGTATGAGAAACAAGGTCAGTCTTAGTCTTCACAGTACCTTTTTAAAATCCTTATAAAAAGATCCTCAAAAGAATGAATCAAATTTAAACTTCCTGCTTTTTCACTAACTCAAAATAACTTTAACAGACAAATAAGAAATTACTATAATTCAGACTCTTTCCAAAGTAATTAAAAAAATTAATCTTTTGAAGTGAAATGTAGTTTAATTTTAGACACCTAACTTAAGCATAGCATTTTGAAATAGAGAGAAAATTGATAGGCAAGTCAGTATTGAAGTGAAACCATATCTTTTTAACTATAAAACTGAAAAGAAATTGGTAGTTATAAAAGAAAAAATAGAAAAACTTAATTTTAGTTACGAATGTGTGTTGATGTAAAAAATACAGGGAAACAGAATCACAGCCTAAAAATATTTTTATTACTTTCACATTTGTAAAATCAAAAAATAAAAGCGGCAAGGCTCCTTTCAAATCAAAATTTTGATAAAAGTAGAACTTTTCCCTCACCTTTGCAGCAAATAATTGTTACTTGTAGTGTATTATCCTTTTTTAGTAACTAGATCCATTTGAGTTTTAAATTAAGTATTCTTGCATCACGTTTTTTTTTCTTTCAGAAAGTTTTAACTCATTTCATGATTCATAATGGAGTTTCTGCGCAGACAGTAGGCGCCAATCGGGTAATCACGTGATTCCGGCTAAAATATCCCCATGTGTTTATTCATAACATGGGTTTTCCTATATCTTTGTTGATGACATTCTTGTGTCTTAATTTTATCTAATTAAAAATATATGATATCATTGTATTTTTGGCATTATTCTAGTATATATATTTGTTAGGAAATATTTTTAACAACTCTTTTGTATAATTTTTGTTTTCTTCTAAATTATTTATCTAATTAGGTATTCGTCTGCTTCGTCAGTATTATCTGGTTAGTGTTAGCTGGGATATTTATTTATAGTTCTTGATGCACTTAGATATAGCTCTTAATTATTTTAGTTATTAATTAATTTTGTTGTTCTTTATTTCATATTTTTTCACAAGAATGCCTCACAGTATAGGTTCGAAACCGCTTCTTTTAAAAAACTTCAACTTGCACGAAATATATTATATTACAGAGCGAAGTTTTCCAGTGCCACTGGAAATCGAAGTGTTATTTAGAGATGAAAAGTAACAATTTTCTATAAAATATATTATATTTACATCGTTTGCCTACCTACACTTAAAGTTCAAATGAATATTTTATTTAATTGTCGATCAGTTATTTGATGAAAATGAATTTTATTTTTACAATATGTTGCATATAAATACTTTACAATATTATGAAGCATTTGAAGATGTTTGAAAACAAAAGAAAAAAAAATTATTCTAATAAAATAACATTCTCCATCTTTGACTGTCTGATTTACTTACTAATTATCCTTTAAAAGTGTTTCGAAATTTTTTTAGAAATAACTTAAGTTAATAAAAGAAAATACTATTTCACTATTAAGTTAAAAAAATTACTTCTATAAATGTATAATTTATAGGAATTCTTGTTTTTAATGTGATAATCCATTATTATAAGTTATTGAATTATATATAAAGTGCATAATAAGGGCCGGCTTTCTGGGGAAGAGCAGCGGGCCCCAGCATGAACAAAAACTAAAATGCATTATTTCACATGAAAACTTGACATTTCTTTTCAAAATACAAATTTTATCGTAAACATTGTTATTGTAGATCTCTGAACTGCAACAATCTGCAGATTTGATTGATTGGCAAAATTAGGCATATAATAATAGGTTTCAAATTCTGAACTCTACACATCAGATAACATTAAGAATGGGATGTTAAAATGTTATGTTCCCCATTAATTTAAGCCATGTAATATGAAATTAAGAACCAATTAATCGGTTCGTGTACGTTTCAGTAAATAAAATAAAATGTGGAACGCACATACATATGATGCGTCAACATAGGACAATAAATGAATATTATTCACCGCCACTATAATAAGAATGCGCAATCTGCAAAATTTACAGAAGGCTATAATGGGTGTTCTGTTTGCCATGTGCAATTATTGATGAAACGAAGTTTATGTTATTAAGGAAATTTAACAACTCAAATTGACATTTCAAAGAGTACATGTGATTCTATTTTTAGCATTTCATAATCTCCCCCTTTGTGGATACCATGAAATAATAGGAACAACTAACAATAGAAATTTTTTCAGTTTAAAAGAATTATGAAGTAAATATGATCCTGTGTTAATATATCATGTCAACAAACTAAAAAAACTCTTGAAATAGAATTGTGCATCAATAGCAAGTTACAAAAAAAAACCCTGGTAGAAGGATTTAGATATTACTTCTATAACACTGCGATATTGATACAGTTATAGAGCAAATAGAACATAGATTTAGACGCATAACAAATATTAATTCCGATTTCAAAATCTGAGAACATGAAATAGAAAAAAAAAGTTCCAAGACTTTTGTAAAGTTTTACAAGAAAGATGTAGATGAAATCAGTTAGAAACAGAGAATTTGATTTTGAATACAAATAACACACGATACATACCAAATAGTTATAATGAGTTATTTCTACACACACACATGTATTAACTGTTTTAATACTTTTCTCTTAAGTTGCAGTTACTATAGCAAGTGCTGAGAGCTGTTTCAGTATATTAAAATTAATAAAAAATTACATTCAATCATGCATGTGTACAGAAAGCTTAAATGTACTTGCAATATTAAGCATCGAAAAAAAAAGTGCAAGTTAATTTTTCTGAAAATAACACGCAATAAATAAGCATGGGTATGCGACACTTGGATCACAAATTAAAATTAATACGATTATGATCTATATTAAAAATCTACATTACAATTTTTAATAACACATTCAATATTTTTTTCTTCATATAAAGTGCCTATAACATGTAGATCTAATTTTTTAAAATTATACAATATTAAGGGAATGTATCATCAGAAAAGGTGCAAAAATGCTCAGAAATGCTGTTTAATTATCCTCGGTTTTTAATATATTTTTCATCTTGTTGAATTACACATGATTTATCTATAAGTAGATGGTTCCAAAATACTTGTAAAAAAGATTACTTGTTTAAACCATTGTTTATCTCATATTAGAGAGTTAACATGAAAGTTTTTGATTAATAAATAGTTATGCATTGATGAAAACGAATTTTATTTTTGCAGCACAATGAATTATAAATTAGATTGAAAGAATGCAATACATATATATAAATGAATAGTCGCATAAAATATACATTCACAATTAAATTAAAAATTTATTTGATGTAGACAAAACAAATATTTTTATACAATTTAAATGATGAATAATACTATATAAAAATATGTGAATTTAAAACAAAAAAATCATTAGATTGTTGCATTAGACATTCCACAAACTTTTCAGGTTATAAAAGTAACTGAATATATTTCAGCAGCAGCATTGAAAAAAAAAAAATTTCAAAACAAGAAAAAATGTACAACCAGACCTAACGAATAATTTCCAGTAATTGAGTTGTTTTTGTTTTTTAAATTGGCATAAGTCACTTTGTTTTTAAAGCTAAAAAGTACCTTTTTTAAAAAAAATCCATATGTAGCACAGTATGTCATTTCTGAATGTAAAAAAAAGAATAATTAACTATACGAGTTTAAGAGCAAAATAGTCGTAAACAAATGACGCCGTATGCACGTGCACAAGAGCTCACGGGAATCATGTGATCGTGACGTCACATGAATTTAGTCCATTCATTTATTAAATTTCTTCTATTAGCACATGTCTAATCTAATCTCCACAAAAAGTAATGACAAATCTCAATATTAGAGAGGACTCATTTGCTCGTCCATATTTGCACAACATAGTTTCGCTGACCATAACCAATACACCTGGCAATTATGAACTGCGGTAAAATGACGATGCCTGAACTGGCATCCCGTTCTCTACACCTACACCACATGAGATCCAGTATTTAAAAGTTTGATTAGTACTTAAATACAGAGAGGCGATTTCATTTAAAATCAAATTGCTTTCATTTATTCAAAATGTTTGTGTTTTTATTTCATATTGAACTCTGAATTGTTATTGAATTTTCGACTGAATTTATCTAAATTTTAGAAAAAAAAAATATTGAATCTTATTTTGATTACACACAAATATATTTTTAGTATAAAAAAAGTTTTAAAAAATGGAAAAATAGTACTTCAATAGCATAACGTTTTGTTTTCATAACTGCTTTTGAATGAAATGATTTTGAATGTATGAGTTTTTATAGTTCTTTCAGAAGAAATTTTCTTGTCTCTCTTGTAATTTAATGTTTTAAATTCTTACATGGAGTCCCTTCTTTAGCTGGAACCATACATTTTCTATCTTGTTAAAGGTCAAGAAAGTCGGGAGGTGTTTTCAGATGATTTGGAGAGTTGTACGGTGACAGCTTTTTCACCTCTTTCAAAGGTTAAAAAAAAAATATGTAGAATCTTAAATTTAATGTCAAAATTTATTCATTAAAAAATGATACAATTTTTCTTATATAGTTTCGTTTATATTATTATGCATTCAGCATCAAACAAAATTGGTCTATTAATTTTCAAGCCGAATACACAAGATAAATTAAACCCATATTTTCTTTCTTTTTTTGACAAATGTGTAAATCCATTAAGATTTTTTTTAATAAAAAATCATGAGTTACCTCTTAGATTGAAATGAACTCACAATAACTGTATGTGAATTCGTGAACATAATTTCATCCAAAAACTATTGAATAAAAGATGCCAAAATTTACAGCAATTTCTTAACTTCTACCAATATGCTTAAAAAAAGCAATACTGAATTATTTACACTGCACATAATAATATAGTTACATTCACTATATCCTACAACAAATAATGGAGAGCTGTAATAATTACATTAATTCTCTGGTTCAATACATAATGCCCCATGTGTTCATTTATGTTCAACAAATTGTTTCAAAAAATATAATTCAGAACTACTTCAAAATAGATTCCAATTCAGTTTCAAGCAAAATTTTATTGCAAATTCAATAAACCTCTAATGAAAATTAGACATTAAACTTTCATAATAATATGACATTCATGCAACAAATATTCAATTTACAGTTTAGAAATATCCTTAAACTAGAACTTCTCAAATAATTCAAAGTTCTTCAGTTTGCTTATAGCAAAAAATTTGATAACATAATTGAATTTGTTTAAAAAAATTAAAAAAACTTATTTTTTAATGAAAATTGACTACCATAAAATCCGGCGTGTAATGCGCACCTATACTTTCAAGCTGCATTTTTGAATTTTTAGGTACATTCGTCGTATTACATGCACCCATTTTTTTTACAAAGAAGCCTTAAGTGTAATTATGTCTTACGTTCTGAAGTCATTTATTTGAGGTATTATCCCAGTGTTACGAAAAAAATAGCATACTTCTGGAACTAGAACTGCTTAAGTTCATAAGATATGTCATTTCTTTTAAATATACAGTATTTCAATATCTGTAGAAGTCCAATTTTTTTTATTTTTGAAGCTATCATTTTTATACTGGGCGTATAATGCGCGCCCATAAATTTCGATCATATTTTTGGTGTTAAAGGTGTGCGTTATACACCGCATTTTACGGTAATTAAAAATGTATCTGGAAGAAATGTTCTAATACTTTTGTTCTGTATCATCTATTATTCATTAACATAGTTAATAAAATTTCTTTTTAAAAATATAGTCTTACTAAAAGTAAAACTGAAATGATTGTTTAACATCACAATATGAAGCTACACAAGGACTATTAGTGATGGACCTTGTCATTCTGAACTATGGTCAAGGGAAAAGAGAGATACGACACCTGAGCAGTCATTCCACTCTCGAAACTTCCACAGCATTTCAATGTGAGAATTTTGAACCCTGACAGATTCAACATATACCAATCCTTCTACTCAGTGGGTCTTTAGTAGCATCAGGAATGAAACTTGCCACTTGACAGAAACAATACAGGCCACAAATTTGCAACCATGACCCCTGGGCTATTGCAGAAACAAACTACAAATGAAATTTATCTGAAATGATACTTATACTACTGATATGTAAACACAAATAAAGAACAATCTTTAAATATACTAAATAAATTGACATTCATAAAAATGTATTGGAGCTGAAAATTGTAGAATTTATTTAAATTGTTTGTTAGAAGTTATTTTGTTGCAAGTGATGCACAAATTAAGTTACGTACTTAAGAGTTTGAATTGTGAAATAAAAGCATTTAAACTGCAAGTTATATTTCATTTATCTAAAAAAGATTTTAAAGAAATTTTTAGAAACAAAAAAAACATTAAAAATATATACATATATTCACCATAAGCAACCTAAAAGAGAACTTCAAAATTTTTCTGGGTTCATAAGTAACACAAACTGACATTACTTGGCATTTAAATTAGAAAAAATGAACACAAATAGATTTATTTATAGATTCAAAAATAATTCATAAAACATTAATTTTCAATGAATTTGGATCAATTTATTCTTTCTGATAAGGTCAAATCAAATACTTCTAATCAAGTCCATCTCTGTATCTCTTATAAATTTCACTCTAAGAATTAAAACAAATTATCCATGTTTTTCTTAATTATAGTGCAGCACTAATACACTTATTTTCCTTTCTTCCAGATATACAAAGTACATTTTATACCAGGTAATTTTTTTTAATAATAAATTTCCTTTCTGATTTCTTCTGCTTTAATTCCTTTATTTCTATTTTTTATAGAGACAAAAGTACCCCCCCCCCCCTGAAAAAAAGGATTTAGTGGATATGATACAAAAAAACAATTTAAGATCTAGAAGGGGAAAAAACTCATTTATTCAGGAGAAAGAGAACTAGAAGTTAATAAGATATTGGTTTACCAAGATGCAAACATTTACATGAAAAAAACATTGATTCATAAATTTCAAATGGTTCACAATGCCTACTAAAATTATCTTCAACAGGCATTTCTCCACTTTGGATGATTCAAGATCTAACAATTAGCCCTACAATGCACTGGCAAAGGAATGTTTCAAGACATCAACTGGCAGGAAGGGATGTCGGAAGGGTTAGACATCTATCCACTTCCTTGGACTTTTTACAGTTTATTACTTTTCAAAACTGCAATAATTGGTTTTTAAAACCTTTTTAAGATTTGTGATTTTTAAAATCTACAAGAGATAACAATATTGTATGGAGGAACTATTTTTAAAAAGATTAGTATATTGTTTAGAAATGCAAAAAGAGTTCCTTATTATGAAGAGGGTAGGAAAGCATTTTATTAAAAGCAATTAACTTCTCTAGCACTATACTCATGCATAATATGCAATATTCTGAGCAAAATGCCTCGATTATATATATATTAGTTAATATTCTCTACTCTATAGAGACATGAATCATTAGAACACCAAAGATGAAACATACAAAAACAGAAATTGGAATATAAAACAGACACTAGAATTTAGAAAGATATAAATTGTAAAAATATATATGGATGCTGCAGTATTGACAACATAGCTTTTATAATATAACACATATTTTTCGTTGGGATCAAGATTAAGACGATTCCTAAGCCAGTTTAAAATTTTCAATGATATTTTTTCAGATAGGCCCTGCACCTAAAACAGGAAAAATTGGGTTAAAATTGCTTTTGTAATTTTTGGAAATAAAAACCTACAAATGATATAACAAAATCACACATAGGTTACATCCTACTTACCGATTTCACCATATGATAGGGTGCTGAGTCCTGTTGAAAAATGTCATTTTTATTGCTGAAAATCATAACTTTTCTGCAACTTTGCAGCTATCCTGAATATAACTAACTGGCTGTAACCACTCCTCTAAGATACTTCTGTAAACTAATGCATTCACAGCACCTGTAGTAAATTTATCATCCAACCCAACCTTTTTGTTAGAGATATGCTTCCCCAGATCATTTATAGATCACAGGAAATTAAACAGTTGACGTGATATGTTTCCCTTTTTCACTGCCAACATACTGCTTATCATCAAATCCATAGACATTAATTGGATTCATCTGAAAAAACTAACACTAACTGATTGAGAACTTGTTCATGAAACATGTTTTATCACTATTAAGTAGCTTCTATCCCCCCAAATAAAGGCTTTTATTGAGTGATAAGAATGCTACCACATTCTACAAACTATATGCTATATTTAGACAGCTTATGTTATACCAGACATTCTCAAATTCAACTTTTAAATCAGAATTTGTATCATGATTGTTGTGTTCCGACCCCAGGGATTATCAACCACCATGCCATGGGTGTCCCCCTCCCTTGCGTGGGCATGGGCAGAGAACTGCTCAACTTCCCACTGAGGGAGAGTCTTAAATGTAACCTTTTTCCTTTTGTTATTCACAAGGTCATTGTCTTGTAAGCAGCAACTTAGAAGTGCTCATATTAATTTGGTGAAACCATAATATTTGTCTTCTCTTGGACTTTACTACAAAGAAACTGATACCATCATACATTAACACTTTTTTTACATTTACTGGCATCCGTACTTCTAATTGTGTCAGCAGAAGGTCTTGGAGAGAAGCAGAAATCTTTGCAATCAAGTTTCACCAAATGTTGCACTGCTTTGGAGGAGGCGTTAAAAAACGATACTTCGTTATAACAGATTTATACACCTTTCAGAAACAAATAAACAATAAGTTTACAAGACTGGATACCAAGCAGGACCAATTTTTAGAGTTGGTGCTGAGTAATGAAACAAAGAGTAGTGAATTTGAAGATGGATTTCACGAAAGTAGAGAAATATTGTAATAAAATGAATCAGTTACCTGCGGAACTGGAATATTCTGTTAGTGATAGACTAAATAAGCTGCAAAAAGTGAAGCTGAGATTTCATATAACACCAGAAAATTTAAGCTTCCAAAACTCGAACTGGTAAAATTTAACGGTAATATAAAGGATTTTTCGCAGTTCAAGAAAATTAACAGCAATCTGGACATTCCTGTTGATAAAATACATTATCATATTCAATGCAGTGTTCCAGGATCCAAGAAGTCCAGACTGACGAGAAGTTTTCCACCAATAAAGGAAAACTACAGCAAAGCTGTGCAGCAAATCAAGGAACGATTTAATCAAGATCTGCTTGAACAAATTTATGTAAGACATGCTTGGTTTAGTTATGCTGAATGCCAATGGAAAAATTAAATTTTAACTACCCAAACTTTATGATGTTTTAAAGAGCAAACTCTTAGCTTTAGAATTTCTAGGGAGAATGCAAGAAGTTTCCCAATTTTTTGGAGCCCCTCATGGAATCATGTTTACGAAAGCTGTGATATGGGCAAGATGCAGGAATACTGATATAACGTCGAAAGGTCAAGGCAGAGGCCAAACCCTCAACAGAATGACTTTTCTCTGCAAAGAGGTTGAATTGAAAGAAATTATACACCTCGCTCTCACTGTGGACTGCGGTCCAGAAAAAAAAGCTACAAGTGATGCTCTCGTCTCTTAACACAAAAGGGGTAAAATTAGGCAAGCAAAAATGTTGTTTATTTTGTTCTCAATGTAATCACTGGAGCTCTGACTGTCTGCTAAAAAGTTGTCATTAAATGATAAAAAGAGCATTTTAATTAGAAATCGTGCATGTTATAGATGTTTAAATAAAGGTCATAATTTCTGATTCTTGCAGATAAAAAAATGTTAAAATGCATGTATTTTGATGATAAAAGCCATTACACTTTACTACGTAATAGTAACTCTTATTCCAGAATAAGGGATACACACATACAATAAAGCCAAAAGCGAATATATAATTGATTTTATTTATGCATTGGGACTTTTCAAAACTTTAAAAATGGTTATATTGCGAAAATTACAAAGAATTTACTTAATTCAAACCCAATAAAATATGAAATCAGGCTAACTTAAGAACAATAACTGATAGTCCGTACAGTATGGGGGGGGGGGCTAAAGTTTTCCCCAGTTCTTTATGCTCTTGCTCCAGGGTAAGAACAGGGTTACCACCTGCAAGCCATAAAACTTCCTGTCAGTGCCCATTGTGTTGCGGCAACCCTCTCTAATTATCTTTCAAAATGAGAAACTTTTAAAGGGGATGTTGGGTGGGTAAGGATTTTGGAAAAATACGATTTCAACATTTTTAAAGACAAGAAAATGCGAATTTCCCTTTTCAAAGCATATCTAGTCGGGCAGGATTATACGTGTGTAATGCTTAGAGTTAAAACTACTGTTTTGGTGAAATTGTAATATTTATTTGTAATCTCTTTGACTACAAAGAACATGATACCACCATATATTAACATTCTGCTTTTTTACAATGGTTAAGACTTTATTATAGAGATCTATCTTCACACAATGCAGTTTTCCTTCCTCAGCCTGATCCAGCCTTTCTTTCAACATCACCAAATTCATGCTTTAATTTAATCACTCTAAAAATATAGATTAATGGCATATTATTTTTTTGCACCTGCATGTCGATAATCCTTTACCTAAAGCAACAGTCACCCCTCCAGTTATCAACGAAACATATGGAGCCCTGCTTTCCCAACAAAAAAAAATCACAGCAATTACCTACTCTTCCCAATTGGTTTTTATTTATGAAAACTGAATAATGCAACATTTTACCACTGCTGAATGATGCTAGAGGCTTGATGATTTCATAATTTGATTTGCAGCAAATAATTTTAAGGGGAAAAAAAACCTGCAGTTAAAAGGTTCATTTCAGCGATACAATTTTTTTTGGTTCCTCCATTATAATTACATAATTAAACATAAAAGGCAGTTCAGTGCTTGTTTGAGACTGCATGTTATATACACATGAAGAAAATTTAATACTCACAGATAATATTTAAAAAAAACCTTTTAAAGTAAATCATCTTTATAAGCAGATTTAATGTTCATAGTATTGGCTATGAAATATTAATATACAATGAAAAGGACTAATTTCTTTTGATTGAACACTTATGTAAATTGAATCTTAACTATTTAGATGACCAAGCAAGATCATTTTACACCCAATAGTATGAAGAACAAATATGGAGAATAGAATAATAAAGATTTTGTTCTTTTCATGTTTGCGACTGCTTCACATAAGATTAGGTTTAAAATCCTATGTTTGAGCATTTTTTTTTATCAAGATCTTATTCAAACTGTTTTCTGTAATTAGTGAAAACATATACATTTTTTAAATATGGAAAGTTTAGAAATATTCTAGTCCAAATAAAGAGAATAAATTAATTAGAATGTCATGTATCTGAAGAAGTTTTTTAAAATTTTTTATTTCTAATGGGCTGCGGTATCTGAAGATGTAATTCAAGTTATATATAATTGACAAAGGATATCAAATGGTATAATAGCTGCAACTCTGAAAAGGTTTTTAACAAACTCATTATTTGAAATAATTCTAACAAAAGTGTTAAAAAATAATAAATAAAAAGATTACAAAGATACAAATGCACATATTTTAATAGATATTCTAGTTTCTATTTATTCAAAACATAATTGTATGGTGTCCAAAGCTATACAACACCGAACACCAGCACTTTAGATAATCTATATTTAGAACATAGTAAAGGAACATATTGAAAAAAATACACCTCCCCTTTAAAAATATGTACTTAAGGGTTTAATTTAGTATTTCAACAAGACAATGATCAGAAACACAGATCATAACAATCTTAAAAATTTAAAATTATTGAACAATTATGATCTAAACTAACAAGATAAGAGCAAAAATGAGCTAAAAGAAAACTTAAACAATTTTCAGAGAAAATAACAGAAATCCTTGGGGGAAAAAATATATTTTATTGATGCTGTATTGGCTTAGATATTGGTCATAAATATGTAAAATATATATATATATATATATATTGGTCTCAATCTTTCTCATTTTGCTATAGCTTAGGACTATTAGAACTTTTTTTTTTAGGGAATACAAAAATTGTAAAAAGCTACAATATATAAACTTTTAGAACTAATTGGTTATTTGTATGCTACCTGCCAAATAAAGACAAGAAAAAGAAAAAAAATCCCCCCTTCCCAAGATGGTCATATAGAACTGAAAAAAGCAGGGGATTGTAAAGAATAAAACAAAGTGACTGAAATTTGATGAAGCAAATGAGAATAGCAAAATTACAGCCACTTAAAAAAGATTTTAAAAATGAGATAACAAGAAATGTATTTACAAAATTTTCCACGTAAAACTGTACCGAAAAGTATAAGAATCAGGATAAAAAAAAAATAATTGAATATCAGAAATTGCCAAATGTCGAAAGAAATATTAAAAAAACAAAGGACACATTTATAAATTTCTAAGAATAATCCAAGGCCAAAAGAATAAAATATTTTTTAAAAACAGCAACAATTTATTGTGGAATATGAAAAAATTCTGAGACTATATACTAAAATTAAAACAGAATAATTACAATTTGCTGCCATTCACTAAAAAAAAAAAAAAAAAAAGAGTTCTGCCTGAACAAGTGCCACACAAAAGAAACTCGGCTGTCTACTTTTCTGAGAAACAATTGCTATGTCTATCACATTTTCAAACAATCAAAATGAGTGAAATCTTAACTAAGACTGAAAAAAATTCAAACCCTTACAAAATAAACCTACTGGTCTATAGTTAAATGTCGAGCCCTCATACTTCAAAAAAGATTCTGGTACTCACCAATAATTTCCGAGATATCCATTATTCCATGGAACCATTATATTGCAACAACAGCGTCCAATATAGAAATAGTGGAACTAATTTGATATTGGAGTGCTATGCGCCAAGTTGTTGTTGATATTCGCCAAGTTGGGCGATAACATTACAATATTGTTACCTCGATTTTTGACTTTGGCTCTGTGGTTGCTATTGATATTTTATTTCTTTTAGTATTGGTTCTTTTTGATTGTTATTTCATTAGTTATTGTAATTTTATTATTTTCAATTACTTGTCATTTATTTATTGTTATGCATATTACCTTCTTATTTATTATTACAGTAAATTCAAATTAATTTGATTGATTTATATTTATGGTAGTATCCCTAGTAATTTCAAAGGATTTTAATTTGATTTTTTCTTAAACATTTCCATACTTTGCATTGTCTGGATTGCAGCTTTCATCCTCCGTTGTTTTTCGAACATGGATATTTTGAATATTTTTGGTGAGTTCTAGATCTTTTTTAAAAAGAATGAGGAATCCATTTTCAATTTTTACGGACAAAAAGATTGCGGAATTCGGAGACTTTCTGCTTACTTTGTTTTCTAAGAGCTTTGGTTTTTTTCCCTTTCATAATTCTCATTCTTGATGGATTTCGCTCCTTTTCAGCTGTCATGAAAATTTGATAAGAATGGCACCAAAATGAAAATAAGTTAGAGGCATGATAAGAAATTTGACGGCTGTATGTTTTGTTGTGGATCTTATGCTACAAACTTGAAAACAATTGTAAGCCTATCAGACATCCTTTTTTCATTTGCTGCAAATTGCACATTTCCACATTTATTTTACTTTTAAATAATGCATTTTTAAATGTTCTTTGTTTGATAACATTCATTAAAGAAATTGCAGTTTTTACAATATTGTAAGTTATCAGCAATTGTATTAATTGATATTCATTAATGATTAATTTTATAATTTTATATATATATATATATTATTCTATTAGGTATAATCTCTCTCTATATATAAAGGAGAAAAGTGACATGCTATATATTAAAATTAATAATGAATATCAATTACAAAGTACTGAAAACTTGCAGTGTTCTAAAAACTGCAAGATCCTTCAACGAATTTCATCTAACAAGGAACGTTAAAAAAAAAATCAATTTTAAAACATAACATAAAACGAAAATAAACGATTTATAGTGATAATTATCACTTTCTTTTTTAAAAAAATATCCTAGAAATAAATCACTCATATTAGAAATATCCATATTTGAAAATAGCACAAAATAAAACAGAAGACTGAAATAGAACAATCACACTGAAAATGGTTAAATTTTTAAAGAAATCGAATTAAAATCATCTGAAATTAATAGGGTTGCCGCGGGAAGAAACCAATAAAAATTATTTCTAATATACATAATCCCCATGGCAACCACATTGCCAGACGATAAAAATATCAAGGTAACTATATTGCAATGTTATCACCTATCTTGGCGAACATAAACAACAACTTAGCACGTACCCCTTGATATCAAATTAGCACCCTATTTTTATACTATTAGACGTACAGTCTTGAAATTTGAAAGTGGATTAATTTTATAGGGTAGAGTTCCGTTATAAAATTATTTTTACAAATTCTTACCTCAAGTGGCATAGCGGGGGATTAAGAGGTATTATCAATAATTATTTCCATTTTTAAACTCTTAGATGTACAGTCTTAAAATTTGGTAAGAAGATTCCATTGATATAGTAGACATTTGCTACAAAATGGTTTTTATGAAAATCGACCCCCAAGTGACGTTGTTGGGCCTTAAGGGGAGTCACAGATAATTATTTCTATCAGTGATGATCTAAGCTCCTTTTGGGCTCTGAGTGCAGAAGATCTACAGGCCCCCTTAACACTGGAAAGATCGAAATTTATAACCAGAAAATCTGGTTAAATCCAGCTTATCCAGGCCCCTGCCCCAAGCGCCCAATGGATAAAAGGGCACCGATTTCTATTTTTAAACTATTAGACGTACAGTCTTCAAATTTGGTAAGCAGATTCCATCCATGGAGTAAAGATCTGCTACAAAATAAGTTTTGCAAAAATTGACCCCCAAGAGGTGTTACAGGAAATTAAAGGGGCGATATAAATAATTATTTCCATTTTTGAAGTACTCAATGTACAGTCTTGAAATTTGGTACGCATATTCCTTTTAAGGAGTAGATTTGCTACAAAATGGATTTACGAAAATAGACCCCCAAGTGGCATTGCGGGGGCTTAAGGGGCATTATAGGTAATTATTCCTGTTTTTAAACTATTACACTTACAGTCTTGCAATTTAGTAAGCAGATTCCTTTCACGGAGCAGACAACTGCTACAATATAGTTTTTTTTACGAAAATCCATCCCAAAGGGGTGTTGCAGATAATTATTTCCACTTTTAAACTATTAAGACATGCATTCTTGAAATTTGGTAAGCAGATTCCTTTCATGTAGTAGACATCTGCTACAAAATGGTTTTTACAAAAATTGACAATCAAGTGGCATTGCTGGGTCTTAACCCCTTCGGGACGAACGTCCCATAATGAGCCAGCAGAAAACTATGTCAGAGGCAGAACAACTCACGGGCAAGCCAGCATGTTTCTCCCTCCACAGGCCAAACGACTTGCTCACGCACCTGGAATGTTTTGTAAGCTCAGTTTTTTGGCAATAGGCATTCTATGTCCATAAGATTTGAGATGCATGGAGATCTGACCTTCTACTCAAAATGAGAGAAATATTACTCACATACATGTGGTTTGTGTTTTATAAACATAAGGGGAAGGAAATTTTTCGAATTGAGTGCTTTATGACTGCTCTTGAAATGAACATGATGTTTTTGTTTATAGCGAAGATGAGAGATTTATTTTCGCTAAAGCATTTGATTTGGGTTTGCAGTCTAGTTTTTAATGAATAATTAGATCTGGTAGACAAAATGTCTTTTTTTTCCCTTACTTTTTTACAAGGTTGACTTTTACAAATGCTGACAAAATGTTTAAAAACTTATACTTAAACAGAAAGTGGCTGAAGTAAATAAAGTATATTAACACAAAACATATAAAGCATATGCCGTTCGTACAATATACAGAACAATATTGAACAACGCATTTATATTTCAGTATTTTTATGGATTTAGGCCCTCTGGCCTGCGAGTGTCACTCGCGACGGAAACCTCTGGCCCTAGCGGTACGCATGCGTTTGCGTCCTTCGCCTCGAAAGGGTGTTACAGATAATTATTTCCATTTTTAAACTATTAGGCATACAGTCTTGAAATTTGGTAAGCAGATTCTTTTCATGGAGTAGAAATCAGCTACAAAATAGGTTTCATGAAAATTGAACCTAAGGGGCTTTGCGGGGAATTAAGGATGTAATAGACAAATGTTCCTTTCATGGAATAGAGTTTCTCTAACAAAGGGTTCTTGCAAAAATCGACCCCCAAGGGGTTTGCAAGAGGTCAAGGGGATTGATAAAAAAAAATTCCTGTTTAACTGTTACACCCACCTGAAATTTGTTAAGCATGTTTCTTTTGTTAAATAGAGATCTACTATGAATGGATTTTACAGAAATCAACTCCTGAGGAGGGGGGGAGCTGGGGTTTACTGGGGCATATTGAAGAAAAAAAAAATTCCTGTTTTCGAACTTCCAGAACTATAATAAAATTTTAGTTCGCATGTTTCTTTTATTGATTTGAAATCTATTAAGAATGGTTCATCTGGAAATCCGACTCTAAATGGGTTTAGGGGTTATAAATAATAAAAATTTCTATTGGTATTACTATTAAATTTAGACTTGAAATTTGGCATGTCATTCTACTTCAATTTTAGAGATTAGAAATTATTAATTAGAAATTCTGTTCTTTTCATATCCAGAGGCGAGAGTTACGGCATATTTTTCAATACAATCAAATTCTTAAAGCTAGGACTTGGATATCAATAATTTATATACATATAAAACAGTATATATTTATACATCATGAAATACCCAGCGAAGCAGGAGGGTGAGTGCGTGAATATTAATGTTGCACTGTTCAGCTACACAAGGGCTTTTGGTGACGGACCTCGTAATTTTGAACCATGGTCAAGTGACGAGGACGACACTTGAGCTGGCACCGCTTCTCCTAACTACCACACCAAAGGGAGGACATTTGAACTCTTGACAGATTTAATGTGCATCGCTCCCCTACATGGTGGGTTTTTAGTGGTACTAGGCTCAAACTTGTGACAAGGCCAGCTACGATCTGATACCTATACCACTCTGTTACTGAGGTCACGTGCAAACTTGGACAGGAAGCACAAAGCATCAATAGAATTGCATAGAAAAGCATGGTCCTAAATGAATAGATGGAGATGAAATGGAGCTCTTAAGGTCAGCATGCTCATATTTCTTATTGCTGCAGATAACTGTGTGAGGCAAATACCAAACCACCAAATGTTTGGTACTGGACTCGAACTCATGACATGCCTGCCATGATCCGATACCTTAACCACTGGGCTACTGGAGAAGCAGGCGGGTAATGCCTAGTATTATTAGTATTATATATTTCATAATATAATTATTATATTGATATTAATTACTAATTTGATATGGGTTATTTTAAACGTATTTGAATTCCATGAATATATTGAAAATATATGATTATATCAAATCGGAATTGTAACATTTTACAATCGATCTTTTTTCTATGGATTGTAATTTCTTTTTTCAGCCTGAGATTTTTCATTTTTGGAACTAGTTTGATATTCCAGGGCATGACACGAAGCAGTGGTTACTGTAGCTGGAATGGAATCCAACGTGGCAGCATCCATTTATAAATCAGAATGGAAAATAATGTAAAATGCATGATTTCCGAAGATATTTTATTTTACCAAAGAATAATGTTGATGAAAATGAGGATGTTGAAAGGCCAAAAGTTAGGTGAGTAAAGTTAAACATAATAAATGTGAAAAAAAAAGTAATAAGAGGGAGAAAGCAGAATGGTGGAAGTTATAAATGTTATGGATTCGATTCCTCGATTCCCCCTCTCGAAACAATTCTCCATTCAGCCCAATTAATATTTCAAACAAGGTCAAGAAATTTGATACACGGGTTCTTTTTGAGGGCGAAACAAATTTTCTGAACATGTACCAGGCGATATATCCTTCAAATCTTCCTCGTGGATTGTATTCAGGCAAGGAAGCTTTGAAGTGACAAGAGATAACTTCAATAGAATTTGTATGTGTGCCGGTCTCAGTATCAACGAATTCGAGCGAATGGTTAACTGTAAGGTGATGATAACCTCTTTTGCTCAACCTTTCGTAAGATTTCCAAAAGTCAGATATAACAGTTGTTCCTGGTTTGATCCATGATTCGATAAGACCGAGAAGTATTTCTGCCGTCTTGTCGTGAACTGCAACCAGGAAACAGTGTCCCGTCTTGCGTCCTATGCCACTAAAAACCCACTGTCCCTCTACAAAATGACCCCTATATTATATTTTCCCCCTTTTTTTAAATTTAGAATTAAAATCGTCTGAAATAAATAGGATTAGCGCGTAAAAAAAACCCCACAATTAGAATGAATTATAAGAAATGTCATCTCCATGGCAACCACATCACCAAAGGAAAGAAATTTTAAGGTATCCATATTGCAATTTTATCGCTCATCTAGGCGAACGTAAACAACAACTTGGTGCCATGCCCCGTGATTTCAAACTAGCACCCATTTTTTAGAACTGTTATTGTATTTTTATTTCCATTTTTTCTATATTCTACTTTTCACATTTTCCTGTTTTCCCAGTACTTCAAAATATTTTATTCCAGGGGTACTCAACCTTTTTTTTCTGCTGAGCTGCATACATGTGTCAGCTATTTCAAGCAGGCCGCAACATTAGGATAAAGGGGGGGGGGGATGCTTTAAGACCAAGATAACAGAAATTTAAAATGTGAAAAATTTATCATAATATTATAACTCTTGTGTGTGTTTTGCCTTTCTTTTAATTATTATTTTTTTTTTTATTTTTGTCATTAAAACTATATTAGAAGCCTTTAAAAAACACTCCCTCACAATTTCTGCATCAGTATAAACGGTTTCATATGATTACCAGTAATAAAACGAACTTCATACTATGCCTTTGTTACCGCTGTGATATTACCACTGACAAAACACTTTGTTGTTGTTGCTAAGATTATTCATGAAAGCCTATTAATCACCTCTTGAAAGAGATCTTCAAGAAAAAGTGTCATTGAATGATTCCTGTTTATTGGTATTTTTTAAATACAGCACTCTCATGACAAATTAAACAATTACTGTCCATGTTTGTTTTTCACTACAAAATAGTCAACCTCCCAATCGTCTTGAAACAATATATTTTCTTCGAATATTTTTCGTTTTGCAAGATATGAAAGATAGTTAAAAATTAGTTCCAACCATAAAATTGCCGCTATTCCACTGTTTTCTGTTATCACTAACAGTAACCGTTCCAAATAGAAAAAGAATATCAATTCGTACCTGTATGACACCGACAGCAAAAAACAAAATTGATATATTTGATTTCTTGACAAAGAATTTCAAACCAAATTTTTAATACAATTTCTTCAATAAGTGAATTTCTCAGAGAAATTGGCCATGACTGGGCCACTTAAAAAGGCTCGGTGGGTCGCAAGTTGAGTATCGCTGCTTTATTCTATTTCTTTAAATTTTATCATACTCTTTCTTTTTCTTTTCATTCACTTTTATAGAATTACCTAAATTTAAAATCACATCTATTGGGGGGGGCGGAAAAGAAACAGTAAGAGTACATTTTTGTTTATTTTATCTTTGAGCTTCTTTTAGCATTAAATTATTTAAACTCTCATCAGGAATAAGCCATTCTTTTACATCACTTTCATGTCAAGTGCTAGTGCTAGGCTGTCATCTTGGATTGAAAACTACTAGTAGCCAAAATCATTTGTTGCTAGTTAGAAACCACACCAAAAAGACGTTTGACGCATAGCCTGCCAATATCAAATTACTGTATTTATTCTAATCTAAGCCACACTTTTTTTCCCAATGTTAATGCTACTAAAAATCAGGAGCAGCTTAGAAACAGGGGGGGGGGGAATTGTTGGAGAGGGCAATTAGACAAATTACAGGTTCATGTATGAATTTAAAAGTTTATAATATTTATAAAATAACTAATTATTCTCTACTTAACATCTCTCATTTTAAATTTATTTTAATTTCATAAAATTAGATGCCTCAATAAACCATTTTAGACTATTTTTCATTTTTCACAAAATCTTGTTGAGAATTTAGAGTGTGGTTGAAAATCGATGGTGGCTTAGATTTGAATAAATATGGTAGTTCCGAAGCATTGTAAACTCCAGGGTATAAAACGCACCCTCTTTTTTACAAAGAAACTTGAAGTATGTCTGCGCAATGCTGTTATGTTATGAAGTCATTTATTCAAGGATTATCCGAGGCTTTTGAAAAAATAACCTACATCTAGAACTACAACCCTTTATCAGGTATGTCATTTCCTTTAAATAAACAGCATCCCAATCTCTGTAGAAGTCTAGTTTTTTTTTATGCTCACATCTTTTATTTCTCTGAAGCTATAATTTTTATACCTGGCATATAACATGCACCCATCTGGTATAGTAGTTACTGACACTGACTACGGCGCTGTAGGGCCTGGGTTTGAATCCAAGAGAAGGCATGGATGTTTGTATATGTATAATGCCTTTGTGGCATGGGGGTACTCTAAATAGCAGTCAAGTTGCAAGTCCTCTCATGAGGTTGGTGAATAGGAAAGAGAGGTGGAAGGCCTCTGACTACCACCAGGTGTTCTCTCTCAAAATTGGGGTAGAATCGAGCCAAATTGTTCTGTCATCTATATGGTGCTCAAATCTATGGCAAACGACAGATGTACAAGTAGCCCCTTGCCACAATGAGTTTCATGGACCTTGATCTGATGTTACTGCCAAGCAGGTGGCAAAAGCTACAACAACAAAACATGCACCCATAAATTTCGATCTTATTTTTTTGTGTTAAAAGTGCATGTTAT
This sequence comes from Trichonephila inaurata madagascariensis, assembly GCA_019973955.1. Taxonomy (NCBI): domain Eukaryota; kingdom Metazoa; phylum Arthropoda; class Arachnida; order Araneae; family Nephilidae; genus Trichonephila; species Trichonephila inaurata. The sequence continues at coordinate 8,293 of BMAV01010664.1, read as the reverse complement.
ACACTGGATTTTACAGTATTTGAATCTAAGCTGCCATCAATTTTAAGTCACACCCCAAATTCTCATCAAGTTTTTGTGAAAAATAAAAAATAGTGTAAATTGGTTTATTGAGAAATATTCAATTTACGAAATTAAAATAAATTTTAAATGACAACTAAGAAGAAGTGAATAATTATTTTATCAATATTATAAATTTTTAAATACCACATTTACTCGAATCTAAGCCAACATCAATTCTTAGCAACACCCCCAATTCTCAAAATGTTTTTGTGAAAAAATGTTGTCAGCAATTCTAAGCTGCACCCAAATTCTCTATTCGTTTTTCAGAAAAAATAAATTGTGTAAAAGGTTCATCGATATCTGATACTTAATTTTTTTTTAAATTAATGAGAAATAATAAGTTAATAATTAGTTTAATTTACCACTATTAAAATCTTTCAACTACATACATGAACCTATAATTACTCTAACCTTCAGTACCCATGTTTTGAAAATGATTTGTCACTCCCATTGTCGCAGCTGACAACGAAATTCGTGCCGCCGTTGTGATGTTCTCACATTGTGTCATCTTTCATGCCATCTAATGCATTTGTTATACAACACTTTTACAAAAAAGAATGTATTACAGAAAAATGTAAGAGAATTATTAAAGACTGTTGAACATTTACAAGCAAAAATTATATTTTGTTATGCCATCAACGTATATATTTGTTTCATCCGTGACAAATTTACAGTGGCAGTTACTCTGTTTCCATTTTTCTTTTTTGTAGATAAAATTGCCTTTCTTTTCCTACTTGTGTCATAGTGAATTCATTTTGATACTATTACTGCTATCTTTAATGTTTAGGTGATCAAAGAAAGTGTATAAAAAAAATCCTTAAATACGAGCAGGCAACAATGTTTAGGATAGGCTAAATTACTCGAGATAAACTGCAGAATGTGATAAGTCATTGATGTAAGTGACCAGAACGGAGAGTTACATTTTTCCTCTGGAAAGGGGTTGAAACTCAATTTCCTTCATTCAACAAATGTTTCACCTTCGATTCTAAGCCGCACCCAATTTTCAGTATCATTCACTGGAAAAAAGTGCTGCTTAGATTAGAGTAAATACAATATATTTTTTGGTGATAATTTGAGATATTGGGAGGGGGGGGGGGGTTGAAGCGCCAAGCGGTTGTTTATGTTCGCCAAGATGGGCGATAATATTACAATATTTTTATCGTCTGTCGATATGGTTGCCATGGGGATAACGTATATTCGAAATAACTTTTATTCGTTTTTTCCCGCTGTAACCCTTTAATTTCAGACAATTTCCTTAAGAATTTAACCATTTTTAGTGTAATTTTTATATTGTTTGCGTCTTCTGTTTAATTCTGGTTATTTTCGAATATGGATATTTCTAAAATGAGTAAGTACTAGAATATTTATTTCTTAAAAGAATAAGTGTTGTGCTTTTAATTATCGCTATAAATAGTTTATTTTCGTTTTAAAAATGTTTTTTTTTATGTTCTTTGTTCGATGATACTCGTTGAAGGAACTTGCAGTGCAAGTTTCGGTGCTGATTTGATATCGGGGGTAGTACCGCCAAGCTGTTGTTTATTGTCGCCAAGATGGGCGATAATATTACAATATGGTTACCTTAATATTTTTATCGTCTGTCGATGTCGTTGCCATGGGGATAACGTATATTAGAAATAACTTTTATTCGTTTTTTCCCTCTGTAACCCTTTAATTTCAGACGATTTCTTCAAAAATGTAACCATTTTCAGTATAAATTTTCTTTGATTTGTGTCTTCTGTATAATTCTGGGCTATTTTCGAATATGGATATTTCTAAAATGAGTGAGTACTAGAATATTTTTTTTTCTTAAAAAAAAGTGTTGTGCTTTTAATTATCGCTATAAATAATTTATTTTCGTTTTAAAAATGTTTTTTTTACGTTCTTTGTTCGATGAAATTCGTTGAAAGAACTTGCAGTGCAACTTTCATATTGCAAGCTTTCACTACTTTGTAATTGATATTATAAATTAATTTTAACATACATTATGTAATTACTTTATTCATAATTAAAAAGAAATGCAATTATTACTATGTGTAATAATCATATAATATTCGTTATTTATAATTGTTTCTTTTAGCATTTATTTATAAATATTACTACATAATTTGTTATTTATTTATAATTAGTATCTTATTCATTTATAACTATTTTTGCTGTTTATTTATAGCTATTCTTATTTTATTTATTTATAGTTCTGTATTACGAGTTCTCTTATGCATTATTTTTATTTTTTTACAATTCGACGATTATTCTTTTTAATAATTACTATTTGATTATATTATGATTATTATTTCTAATAACCGTTATAAAATCTACTGTATGAATATTACATAAAATTACGATAAAATAATATAAGATTATTATATGCTGCTTATATAATACTATTATTAGTACATGTTACTTTTTATCACATATTAATCATTATTTATTGATTGATCTAGGTTATTCTCAATCTCTTTCTATATCCATTATTTGAAATACATTTCAATGTATTTCAAAACAATTCTTTAAAATTGTGTATCATTAAACTACCGCTAGGCCACCATATTGGATTTCAGTCCAGCAGCAAGAAACGCTGCTTGGCGTGATCTTTATCACGCCAAGCAGCACTTGGTGCCATTACCCCCGTTATCAAATTAGTTCCCAAGTTTCATACTGCAAGCTTTCACTACTTTGTAATTGATATTCTAAACTAATTTTAACATACATTATGTAATTATTTTATTCATAATGAAAAAAAATGCTATTACTATGTGTATTCATCATATAATACTCATTATTTATAATTGTTTCTTTTAGCATTTATTTATAACTATTATTACATATTTGTTATTTATTTATAATTATTATCTTATTTATTTATAATTATTTCTTTTGTTTATTTACAGCTATTCTTATGTTTATTTATAGTTGTGTATTACGAGTTCTCTTATGCATTATTTTTATTTTTTTTACAATTCGACGATTATTCTTTTTAATAATTACTATTTAATTATATTATATGATTATTATTTCTAATAACCGTTATAAAATCGTACTATATGAATATTATATATAATTACGATAAAATAAAATTATAAGATTATTATATGCTGCTTATAATACTATTATTAGTTCATTTTACTTTTTATTACATAATATTATTATTCATTATTTATTCATTGATCTAGGTTATTCTCAATCTTTCTATATTTTTCATTTGAAATACATTTCAAAACAATTCTATTAACCCGCGGTCACTCGCGCTTGTTTTTGCTACCGCCGTTACTCGCAGGGTGTAGAGAACACCCTAAACTTTTAACATGTGTATTTAATTATGAAAATAAAATTAAGTAATTATAATACATATTTATAAAGTACAAGATGTTTTTTGTATTATACAAATAAAATTATTAAATTTATTGCAGACAAATGAGACTAACACTAATTTAAACTAAAGATATAAAATTTTCACACATTTTAAAACACATAATTTTATATTTTTTCATAAACCAGTATATATAAAACGTATATACCAGTAATAAATATACTTTACAATTAATGAGATAATGCTAGTAGAAAAATAATATTTTAATCATTTTCCAAACATTCAGAGCAGACTGTATACAAATGCTCAACTTCTCGCGGGAGTTCTCAGCCCCCGCCCCCAGATAAATTTTGAAGGTCATTACATTCCAATCATTCGAGAAAGAGGGATTGCATCATTCCTGAAGGTTCAATGACCTAAAATGTGCAGCTACAGAAAAAATCGTGGTTCTGCGCATTCTTTTTAGAATCCTGGGATGATTTTCTTGTTGCTGGGGTGTCAGAACATCCCGCGTGAGTGATCGCGGGTTAAATTATTGTGTATCATTCAATTACCGCTATTCCGCCATATTGGATTTCATTCCAGTAACAAGCAGCACTTGGCGCCATTACCCCGTTATCAAATTAGTTCCAAGTTTTTTAAAAAATTTGAATTCATTGCTTGAAATTAATGGGATTAAAAAAAAAACCGATGAAAAATAATTATCATTTACATAAATGCTATAGAAAACACAGTATCTGCTGATAAAAATTTTGGTAACCATATTGCAAAGTCATTGCCCAACTTGGCAAAAGTTTAAAACAATTTGGCAGGTAGCTTACTGATATCAAATCAGTACTAAACTTTTAGTGTTAACAAAATCTTTTGGGTGGTTAATACAGAATTCAGGTAATTGTTTATCTATGAGAAGTAATGACAATCTATATCTTGGTAACTGAAATCTTGCCAAAATTGATAAAATTTCCAAATTCAGTTTTAATACTGCAGCTATTTTGAAAAAAATTAAGTTAGAGCCTTAAAACATTTAAATGAAGCAGCTCCATAAATCGAGCTATATCATGGATACTTTACAGTGTTAAGACTAAGAGAATCTTTATTAAGTTGTAAATTTAATAATGATAGTATAATTACTTATAACATTAACTTTGGTAAATCATTCATGAGCTCTTTGTAGTTATTAATATTTATTAACTGAAAACTTAAAAAGTAAACTCAACTTTTAAAATATGTTTATCGCAGACCATTATATTATAGGTCTTGGTGCAAGAACATGCACTGCGTATCACATATTTTGTAGTTTCTTAGATAGCTTTATACATATATTATAAAAAAGTGATAGTTAACACCTATTTCATAGCACTATATTAAGCCTTTCAAGAGTATATGGAATACGTACTCAATTTTATATACCACTAAAAAGCACAAAATTACATTTTAAATATTTCTTAAGAATCTAACTAATGATAAAATGATAGCATTATAAGAAGCTCTAAGCAAACTAAAATACAATACTTACTTGATCACCGTTACAGTTGGCATTATCATATATTACAGTTGAGAGCACAAAAGGGCTCAAACGCATTTTAGGCTGAAGAGCCATAACAGTTCCGTGAAACAAACTTTTCTTAATGAGTTTTACGAAATATTTCTCTTCAAAACAGAGATATTACAACTTAAGTTATAAACACAACCAAACGCGACATACGAATTACGCGAAAAACAATTCTCAGGTTGCAATTAAGTGCTGCCACTATCTTAAAATTAATTTTGAAAAAAAATTACGAGAGTATTCTGGGTGTAGAGAGTACTCTATAAGTTGATGGATTACTGGAGAACCTGTTTCCCGCAGGGAAGCTCAATCTCCTTTCATGATAAACTGGGTGGGTACATGGGTTCAGCTTTCTCTTAGCCCTTTGCTGCATAGTTGTAAAAATTAAGTTAGAGGGAAAAGTGAGTGAAAAAGCTCAGTAAAAAATAAATGAGAAATTACATTTGGTGTGGATAAATGTAAATTTAAGTGTGAGCGTGTTGAAAAGTTTACATGGAAGTGTTGGTGAGGTGTGTGAAATTAAAAAATAAGAAACCTGTCCGCTAAGATCGGACTTAAAAAAGGAGAACGAAGAAATCCGTCGGCGCAGGGTAAACCGCACCGCCGAAAGTTCCGCCTCGTCTGAACTTCGAAACGAAAACGAAAATTAGATGACGCGGGTGCCAGTGGGCTAAATCACTTATACCCAAATTCCCAGAGAGAGGGTGGAAAAGAGAGACCACATCAGAAGAGCGCACCCCCCGCAGGGGGTCTGGAGGAACGAACAGCAGCCCGAAACGCGACCGAAGTAGCGCAACGGGGGCAAGAGTGGAAGTGCGCAGGAAGGGGGGGGGGCCGAAACGACCCAAACCGAACTTAAAGCCCATAGGGACAGGAAGAATCCGACTATTAAAAATAACCTAAATCACCAGGGGGCGCTGACATCGTGAGGGAAAGGGAAACAAGAAGAAACAAATATGTGTGCAAAATGGATTCATGTTCTCTATGAAGTTTGTACAGTTACAAGTATCTAAAGCTCAGCCTATTCATTAATTTATCATAAAATTTTATTCATATATAATAACTTTATTTTGTAACACTTTTAAAACTTATTATAATAAAAGAATACTAAAATGTGTTTTATATTTATATATACTTCCTACTAGATTGTGAATATTCTGTTGTTTACTATCTCGGGTTCCATGAGAATTTTATACTCATTAATCAGCACAATGTCTTGCAAAACAAAATATTTTCTAATGAAAAATGCACCTTTTTACATTTGTGGGAAACAACACCTATAATGGTGGAGTGAGCAAATATTAACGTTGCACTGTTTAGCTACAAGAGGGCTTTTTTGGCGACGGTCCTCGTAATTTTGAACTATGGTCAAGGACGAGACCTGAGCTGGAACTCCCCTCTCCTAGCTACCACACCAATGGGCAGACATTTTAAGCTCTCGACAGATTTAATGTGCATCGTACCCCTACACAGCGGGTCTTTAGTGGTACTTGGCTTGAACTCGTGACATGCAAGCTACGATCAAATACCTTGACCACTAGGCTACCGTAGCCACTATAATGAGGGAAAAGGAACAAATTATCCACAGAGTTGATGTTAAAATCTAAGAAAAGCTGTTAAATTTTAGGTTGCAAAATACACAGGATTTCTCACACAGCAATAAACATTTTAATGCCATTCACAAAACATCGTGTTCAAGTGAAATATATTTCTCAAAGTAAGAAGTGGCTACAAAAACAAATGAAATTTGGAACTCACATTTAATGCGATTGCTTTTAATCTCAATAGACCTAAATTTTGAAAGTTTGTGTAAAAAACACTAGTATATATCCCAGTTACTAAATATAATGCATGGATACGTGACACTTGAATCAAATTAATATTATCAATGAGTAAACTATATTAAAGAAAACTTAGATTAGACTTTTAATTGCCTTAACATTAAGTACCTATAACATGTTGATTTACTTTAAATATTATTTTTGGTATATATTCTTCGAAGTATATGTAGGATATTCCATTTGTAAGAAGTTAGATCATATCACATTTACCGAGGTCGGCAATTCTAATCAAAACAGTATTCCACATCAACGCCATCTAGCGTCCTTTTTAAAAAACGCCGACATGAACCTTTTTCGCCAGAGGCCCACTAACATTCGTTGAGAGAAGTCGTGTTTCGCGCGTCAGCGCATTTTCGTCCGCGCCAGGCGGTAAATCTTAATAGTACCATAACGAGTTCTATCATTCGTCCGCGCCAGGCGGTAAGTCTTAATAACACCATAATGAATTCTATTTAATCTCAATTGCCTCCCTTAAAGTAATGTGATCTAACTTCCCTATTCTTCCGAAATATGCTTATCTAACTTTCCTATTCTTTTGAAATATTCCCCATGTAAATACTCCCCTATAATTCTTAATAAATTGTTTAGTTTTCAACTAGTTTCTTTCTTGAACTATGTTGTCTACTTTATTTCAAAATTAACTAATACACCCTAAAAACCCCTAGACACCACGCCATAAAAACCCCGCCATCTGAAGAATCCAATCTTTTTGGAAGATTTCGGTTGGATTCCCACATATATATATGGAATGGGGTTCAACTAAAACACTTTCTGGTTCTAAGGGTTCAAGGAAAGCACCTTCAAGTTCTAGGGGTTTTGTGAGTTGAAATTTTGAAGACCACTGCTCTATATCAGTTAATAATAGTATTTTCAGGTACTGAAATCACAGGTTGGCAAATTTTCTAATCAAACATTGATAATTTGATTTCTTTTAAATACCCCACTTTTGTGTTAAACCAATTGCACAAATTATTAATAAACCAATTTTTTTTTTCAAATATTTATTAGGTCAGAGAGATATTAGTACATACGTTATATTAAATTCCTTTCAGGGAGAAATATTTTAAATTAGCACTGAATAAAATTGAGAAAAGTATCAATGATTTTTAACTTGAAATAGTTACTTTAGATACTAATCTTGGTTACTTTTCATTGCACTTTGGGAAGAAATAAGTCTCAGAAATTTAATAGCCTTAATTTATTTATTTATTTGAAGCCAAGTAGTTTATCTCATGAAATTTTCCAAAAATACTTTTACAAGGATTTAATCTTTTTAATTTTGTATAAGAACACAAAACTTTTTTTAAAAAAAACATGTTTTATAAGTACAACTCAAGAAAACAGAATGTACATATAACTTTAAGGGGAAAAAAATTCTCAAACATAATTTTATGTAAATTTCTAGATCATTAGAATCTTATGCAACCTACTTTCCTAGAGAAAAATGTTATTATTTCTTACATCTTCAATAAACATTTTAGACTAGTATTGAAGGAAGTTATATACGAAAGAGACTGCAGATTACATTTTAAAACT